>OZ026797.1:600000-1178614 GCA_964023155.1 Ganoderma resinaceum
GACCAGGTAGCGGCGATGATTGGGTCGAGGTACTGTGGGAGGAATGTAGGAGAGGGGGTCGGTGACAGTCAGCGACGATGGAGGGGGTGTACACGCCTTGGCCTTTGGAGGGGCGGCCTTGGGCTTGCAAGCAAGCTTGACGGTCTTCTCGAAGCTCGTCATGAGCGCAGGGGAAGGCGAGAACGATAGCGGGAGTAATGTACAAGGCGAGAAAGACGACGAGCTGCGTCCTGACAGTCTCGTCCCTCGTCCGATGGCTCTCTCCAAACCCGGTCGGCTGCTACTCGGCGTCTCGGCCGGGTAGCCCCGCGCTACAGGCACCCGGGGGCACGGCCGGCGCCGGCATGCTCAAAACGGCTCGACGCCCGCGGGGAATGGGCGGCTAACGGGAAGGTGTGCCTGCGACAATGCCGAGCGGCACGGGAGCTCGGAAGCTGTGAAGGATGCTAAAGCGAACGTTAAGTTGTGTGCAATATACTTACACGTCCCCCGTTCCCGGAGGCTAATAATGACCCCACCCGAGGCCAAGCCTGTCTGTCTTTACCTTCTCATTTAACACTGTTTCGTGGGCATCCTACCTCCTCGCCTCCCTTCCTCTCCTCGCCGCCGCCGTCCCAGCGAGGTCCTATCGCCTCCGACCCTCGCCCGCCGCAGTACTCCCTCTCCACGCTCCACACCGCAGCAGGGAGCGGTATCTGGACGATGGCCTTCATGCAACAGATTCCTCCGTACGTTGCATTCTCCTCTTTCCTCTCCGTCATCTCCTGTCGCGTGCTGACCCGTCGCACGCGATGCCTTGGGTCTATAGACGCTTCAAGTCCGCTCGTTACCTCACTGCCGCCTTTGCTGCGGTCCTCGTCGTCTCGACACTCTACTACATCCAGATCCCCGCCCCCCCTCACTCACGCACCTCTGAAGATTTCGGAGGCCTATGGGGCAGTCCGCCAAGGCCGTATCAAACACAACGTCCGGTCGCTACAGCTTCGCCGGTATGGGATCAGCGTGCCGCTCAAGTCAAACATATGTACCAACACGCGTATGGAGGCTATCGCAAGTATGCCGCCGGATTTGATGAGCTCCGCCCCGTGTCTAACACGGCGCAGAACAAGTGCGTACATCCGTGCATACATATATTGCCCACTTTTGTGACGCATATACTCAGCTTCAATGGTTGGAACGTGACCATGATCGACTCCCTAGACACCATGCTCCTCATGGGCCTCCACGAAGAGTTCACCGCTGCACTCCCCATCGTCGAGCACGGAAACTTCAGCGAGGTTCGTGCCCTCTTCTTTCTTCCCTGCGTTGTCTATGGTCGTGTGAGGTCCGGTTTTGCCTCCTTCCTGTCGTGCGTCCCGGCACTCTCACGCGGCATACAAAGATGAGCACGGCTGGGTGTCAAGCCGACGGCATCTCCTCGGCCGCGAGGGCGTCAGACCGAACCCCTAGTGGGCATCGTCGGCCTGTTTGCCCTTCTGCTAAGGAAGCTAAGTCGGTCAGTCGTTCCGCGCGTATCTCTCCGGGCCCCGTTCAAGCGACCTGGGACGTCGCTGCGATGCATGCTTTTGATTTCATCGGCCGGAGCACTAGAATCAGCAGCCTGAGAAGATCATTCGTGTCTGAGCTCTATGCGCTCTTGCTCACACGGTGCATGATAAATGACCAAGGGAACAGGTGGACGAGTCTTGAACCATCCCCCGCCACGCGAGGAAGTGTCGTAAGATACTGTGAGTTTCCCCGAATTTTTGACGGGGGTCTCAATACTGTGGATATCCACATGCTGGGCTACCCAAAAGCGTTACCTTCATTTTTGGTATCGGTATTGTATGGATCTTTTGTGCTTAGCAAAGTGGATGGTTCTCCTCGGGATGTGTCTCGTATAGCGCTACTCTTGGCCACAATGGACCATGGCTGAAGTTCTCTTTTATTCAATGTGCTGACTGCTCCTTCAGATTAGGAGCTCCCGGGATGGGACGAGCCACATATATGTTCCGTTCTTTGAAACAGTCATCCGGTATCTGGGTGGCCTTCTCTCGGCATATGCGCTGTCGGGAGAAAAGGTCCTGTTGGACAAGGCGGACGAGCTTGCCACTCTGCTCGACCCCGCTTTCACATTGAAGGGCTTTCCCGTCTTCGGCATCAACACCGGAACGTCAGTGCCTTTAAGTAACTCTTTACTACTGATCGATCTTAACGCTAGGCATCAGCGGCGAGACAACTCTAGCGGCTGGTGGGATTCTCGCTGAAATGGCGTCGTGCCAGATGGAGTGGACGTACCTGGCACACGCGACGGGCTCCCAAAGGCACTTCCACAAGGTATTTGGGGCAATGGCTGAGGGTTTCAGATGTGTGTTAATTGTGCTGTAGGGCAACAGAGTTATCCAGGCCCTCGCTAATGCCATGGTAGAACGCAAGGGGGGGATGTTTCCCACTCGCTGGAACCTCAGTCTCGGGGCGCCCAACGGCGGTGGGTCCCGTGCCCGTCGTACATATCCCCATAAGGTCTGATCTCCGCCCATCCAGAGGCCCGTTCTATGGGTGCCGCCGCGGACAGCGCGCATGAGTACCTGTTAAAGCAGTTCCTACTCACCGGCAAGAAAGACATGGCCAACCTCGAAATGTGTATGTGCGCCAGCTCGTTCATATTTGCCTGTAACGTCCTGACCCTTCCCAGACCTCCTCACGATGAACGAGGTGCTCACGCGTCTGCTCTATGTCACCCCGAACCGTGACCTTCTGTACGTGACTGAGACCTCGACGAACAAGTTCTACCCGACGCGCAACTTCGAGCACCTGGCGTGCTTCTTCCCGGGCCTCCTCGCCCTCGGCGCATACTCGCTCCCGCTCAACCTCTCGTCGATCGACCCTTCCCGCCTGAACCCAGAGGCACAGCGCCAATACCGCCTCCTCGAGCGGTACGACCTTCGCGCACTGCACATGGCGGCCGCCGAGGGCCTCGCGACATCATGCTGGCTCCTGTACGCGGATATGCCCTCAGGTCTCGGACCCGAGATCGCCGAGATGAACGCGAGGAGCGGGCTGTGGATCACCGCGGTCGAGGAGTGGCAGGCGAATGGCGGGGAGGGCCCGCTTCCCGGCTTGAAGCCGAAGGAGCCGATTCCGTATGTGCACGCCGAGGCGGGGGGCAGCAAGGCCCGCGTCGAGGGCCCGTGGGACTACGTGATGAAGCGGGGCGAGTACTTCTTGCGGCCGGAGGTGAGTTCTTTCTCGTTTTGTGAGGGGAGAGCAGACGACCGGGGGTTTTGAGGTTGCGGTCAGGTTCGTTTGCTTAGGTCTCTCAACTGGGACCGAATTGGTGCCAAAGTTCTATCTCGATGGGCACGCGGGGAAAGCAGCGTGGGGCACGTAGAAGCCCATGGGGGAGAGACCACCTTCCTGGGAAGTTCCCCGGGGCCCGATCGTAAACGGGCCGGCGGCGGCGAGATGACCATGTCTTGGCATGGATAGACATGGACGACTTGAGATCCGGGCGGTACTTATCGGGAGCGAGACTGACCAGGACTGACCGTGTGCCTGGCAGACGATCGAGTCGATGTACATCATGTGGCGGACAACGGGCGACCCTGTCTGGCGGGAGCGCGCGTGGGACATCTTCAAGGCGATCGAGCGGGAGACGAAGACGCAGTCCGGGTACGCGAGCGTGAAGAACGTTGCGGAGTCGCCTGCGCGCAGGATGGACGAGCAGCCGAGGTACGTCGTTGCATAGTTTAAGTCATGGATAGAGTCTGACCAAGGTCTGACGAAACAACCGGTTGTGGATTATAGTTACTTCCTCGCTGAGACGTATGTCATTCCTTCGAGCTGTGGGTCGCGATGATTGACTAAGGTGGCTTTTGCAGGTTGAAATACCTATACCTGATGTTCACAAACGACGACCCGGTGCCACTAGACAAGTGGGTGTTCAACACGGAGGCACACCCACTGCCCATCTTCTCGTGGAGCGGCTGGGAGGCGCACAAGTTCCAGATTCCGAAGTCGCGCGGATGATCTGAGCCAACACAGACTACTTACACTGACCGTGCCGCCGTGCGTTACCATTTCTGTATCTGTCTTATCGTTTTCGGTCGTGCTGAGTTTGTTGATTTCAGGTGCACACAGACATTGTACATCCTACTCACGGCATCCTACACACACATACTTATATCCAGGATCTGGAACTATCGCAGCTACTCACACTTCCTTAATCGGATCCTTTTACGGTCTACAGACTGCGTCACCAGCGACCGAACATGATAGGCTGTATGGGGTCGTCTGTTCTTCGACGTGACGTACTGTATGTGCGCGGGAAGGTCCGAATCATTCGATCCTTGCTCGGATATGGATATCCCGCCCTTGCATAGAACCCAGACTGAACGCAAGTGCAAGTTGGCGATGGGAGACTTCACATACCTCCTGCAACACTAAGTTCAAGTTTGTGTAAGGTAAGTGCCGCAACGCTGTAGCCCAATATGGCATGCTCCGCACCAATCTACTTACCGAAGCTAGTGATCGGTATGTAGTCCTAAGTACTCCATACTGCTCGATCGCTCTGGGTCCATTCTATCTTTGTGTGTGAAGTCGACGAGATGCTTGGGGTCGTCTTCTGGTCATGTGGGCGAGACTAACAGATGTCTGAAAGCTTGAAGCTTGTCTCCTCGAAAGCATGCGTTTATATATGAACTTCGCGATGTTTCGGAGGGCCGCGTCGTGCAGTGCATTGTATGGGGGAAGGTCATGAGTGATCGATCGGGAGTTCGGAAGTGGCGGAATCTCATATGAATCTCGGACGGAGTGCACATGATACTGAACGCTCTTGATGGGATCTCTTCTTTTGTCGCCCGCCTCCTCCCCGCCACCGCCACGTAGCGGAGTCAGTCATACGTCTTTCCGGCCGCCCTCCCCGCTTCGGGAGGCTTTGCGTATGAGTATGAGCTCTGTTCTGAGCATGGCAAGCTCTCTTTGGAGACGGCGGCCAACCGTCGTGGTTCCGAAGGGCGTCGGACGGACAAAATTGGGTCTTACCGCCTACAGTAGTTTACGACGTCTTGGAGGGGACGTGCCTGATCCTCAGCCTAGGATGCTCGCCGAGCCACCGTCAGCTGACCGACGGTCCGGGCTGCGGCCGGCGGTCACTAGACACAGAAGAGCGCCGTTGACTATCACGGAGGTGATGCCAGAAGACCATCTTGTCCCCCAACTGCCAATAAGTATGGCCTCTGATACTCCTCCTCGCGCAGTCTCCCATCGTCCCCCCAGTTCGCTACCGACACTCGTCCCTCGCCATGCCCGGATCCGACCTCAGGCAGGGAGAGTTCGTTGGCTCCCTCGACTGTGGCACTACGTCCGTATTACGCTCCGTGCTTCTCCATTGAGCACCAGTCGTTGACGCGTCTCCATGCATACACAGATCCACCCGGTTCCTTATCTTTGACAAGCATGCGGACATCGTCGCTCAGCACCAGATTGAATATCCCCAGTACTACCCTGAACCAGGGTGCGTCTCCGATCCCGGTCTTCTCATGTCAATCACCTTCGAAATAACATGACCCCAGTTGGCACGAACAGGACCCAGACGAGCTGATGCACAGCTGCGAGGTCTGCATCGACGAGGCCTCCAAGGCCCTCGAGGCCGCAGGCTGGGCTAAAGAGAGCGTGAAGGCTATCGGTGCGTGACCCGTGCTCTTCCCATGTGAGGCACCAAATCCGGAATCTGACAACGAAGCTCCGCTTCCTCTGATGATGCGGATGTGGCTTTGGGGCTCCGCGCTCTCACAGGCATCACTAACCAGCGCGAGAGCGCCGTCGCGTGGTCGCGCAAGACCGGCAAGCCGCTCTGTCGGCTCATTGTTTGGGACGACGCGCGCACGAAGAATACCGTCGCGCACTTCGAGGCGAAGCTCCACAACGTCGGCATCGAAGTCAGGCCGGGGGAGTTCAAGAAGGGGAAGGAGGGCGTCGAAGCTATCCGCCAGATGTACGTCCCTTGGAGACTTGTCAAACCCTAACTCACGATTGACGGGGCCGGAACGTGATCATAGCTCCGGGCTCACCATCTCGACCTACTTTTCGGCTATTAAGCTGCGGTGGATGATTGACCACCACGAGTCTGTGCGGAAGGCTCACGAGGAGGACGACCTCCTCTTTGGCACTGTCGAATCCTGGATTGTCTACGTACGTATCTTACTGCTAGCTTGTTATGTACGCGCCTCTGATAAGCGTCTCTAGCGTCTCACAGGTGGCGCGGAGAAGAATCTCCACATCACCGACGTTACCAATGCGTCGCGTACGCTCCTCATGAACCTCGAGACTCTCCAATGGGATGACAGACTGCTCAAGTTCTTCGAGCTCAAGCCCTCCGTGCTCCCGAAGATCGTGTCTTCATCGGAAGTCTACGGAGAGCTTGTAGGCAGTGCGCTCAAAGGGACAAAGATCACGGGTATCGCCGGTGACCAGCAGGCCGCGCTTGTCGGCAACAAGTGCCTAAAGCAGGGCGAGGCGAAGTGCACATACGGCACCGGCGCTTTCCTCCTGTTCTGCACGGGCGATGAGATCGTTCTGAGCAACCATGGTCTGCTGTCCACGGTATGTATTTGACTGGTTCCGTTTCCAACCCCTCCACTGAGAGAAGATGGTCCGTCAGGTCGCATACCAGGACGGAAAGGATGGGAAGCCTGTATACGCCCTTGAGGGTTCTATCGCTGTAGCTGGCAGCGCGATCAAGTGGCTACGCGATTCGATGTCCCTTGTACCAACCGCGCAGGAAGTCAACACGATGGCTGGGTCGGTTCCCAATAGCGGAGGCGTGTACTTCGTGACAGCTTTCTCTGGTCTTCTTGCGCCCTACTGGGATCCCGGAGCGGCCGGTCTACTCATCGGTAAGCGCCTCACTACTTCTAACGTCGAACGCCGTAGCTGACCTTCGCCATCCATTCCAAGGGCTGACGTCGTACACCACCCCTGCCCACATTGCCCTCGCGACGCTCGAGGCGAACGCCTTCCAGACGCGCGCGATCCTCGAGTCGATGGCGCTCGACTCGAGCGCGGAGCTGAAGCACCTCAAGGTCGACGGCGGCATGACGAACGGCGACATGGTCATGAAGGTGCTCGCGGACGTCGGCGGCTTCGAGGTCGTCCGCCCCGAGATGCGCGAGTCGACCGCGCTCGGCTCCGCGCTCCTCGCGGGGTCCGCGGTCCGCCTCTTCGGTTGGGACATCTCCCGGCCCGAGACGCTCGCGGAGGTGAACACCAAGGGCAGCACGAGCTTCCTGCCCAGCATGCCCGAGGCGGAGCGCGAGAAGCGGTGGGCGGGATGGAAGCGCGCGGTGGAGCGGGCGCGCGCGTGGGAGGAGGGCAAGGACGAGTGAGGCGGGGATGTTCTTATTGGATACCCTTTGGTGTTTATTGGAAAGGCACGAGAAGAACATAACTACAGTACGACTTCTTAGCCGTGAATACTATCCAGTGTATATATATTCTATGGTTTACTAACCACGACAAGGCGCTATAGTGTAGTGGTTATCACTTGGGATTCTGAAAGAGTGTTCCCAAGACCCAGGTTCGATCCCTGGTAGCGCCTTATATGTGTTGTACGGACTCCGTTTTTTTACAGAATAAACGGTGTGCCAATGCTAGAACGGTTACAGGATACAATGACTGCTGATTCTCCATGGCCCCATGGTCAACATCAACTTTGCGCCACGATTGTTCTATCGCTCGGACTGGAGTTGGCAACCGCGGCATAGGCAAATTGCAATGGGCGTAAGTCCAGGTAAGTCCTCGGACGCTCTCTTCTCCCAGCGCAGAGAGCCAAGCTTCTTTCGAACAGCCCAACTGCCAGGTACAGCCGGTCACGACTCACCGCCGCCCCCTGCGAGGCCTTAGAAATCCAGTGGCATGAAGTTCGAGTCGACATCATCTGTTGCTCGGTGGGTGGTGAGTGGCCAGACAAATTCGAGAGGACGACCAATGACGCGTAGCCGTACCCATACATCCAACCAGTACCAGGCCGTCATGGCGCAGACTCGGATAGTCTACAACACGGAGGGACAGGGGCGAGGCCCCAAGCCAGTGGCACGAGGACCCCTGAATATCCTCCCGGAGCTCATATGCCGACGATGCCCATTTTCGGTGGTGCCGGATGGGAGAAAATTCGGTGATTTTCCTCCAACCTCCCAAAAATCCCCTCGTTTTCGGGGCTCGGCGGCATATACCATTACGGGCGCTTAACGTAAATTGTGCCTCAATTTTCCTGGTTAGGACACATTTCTGACTATTTTTCCCTGGTAAAGGTAAAAGCAACGTTCTGATGTTCTCTGGCGTGGAGTAGCTGGATTTTGCCCGACTAACCCTCGTTCAGGCCGACCCCCTCCTGACGTCCGGTCCGACGGTCATTTTCGGTGGTGACCGCATATTAGCCCAGGGACCCAGGCCTATTTTCGGGCCTATGACATTGGCCGTCCGGAGGCCCGTTTTCGGTGATCAAGATGTAACTTTTCGGGCCCTCCGGGCCCATTTTCGGTGATCTGGGCATATGACCTGTGGGGAGATATTCAGGGGTCCTGTGGCACGCCGGTGCCAGTGACGACCGTCATAGGGCAATACGCTAGGGACAGAGTGAGCACATGATAGCTTAGTTCAATGCTATAATCTCTACTCAGATAGAAAACGATACTCGAAAGCTAAGAAGACGAGATGCCCTATAGCTCACATGAGAAGGGTCGGACTCAGCGGAAAGGACGCCAGTCGCAGTGGCGTTCCGGCCATGGGCGTCTCTATTACTCCTTATGGGTGGTTGCCTACCGGGCCGGGCCCGCCGGAGCTCCGACAACGCGATGCTGTTTCAAGTTCTCGTTGTGGACGTCTGAGTTGAACTTTTATAGTCACCTCCGTCGCCACTGGCATCTGCGACTTCCGCTTCGTCACACATGCCTCATCCTGAATAGAGAGCCGCGGTGGACACAACCATGGCATCTCATCAACTTGGTCTGTCCTACACAGGCTATACTCAGCGCGTGACTGGACTGAGTCACTGGCAGTTGCGCCGCCTTTGCCACAACTTCCCATTCAACCACTCCGATTCCCGGCATCTATCGAATTAACCCAATACCGATATCCCTGGCCTATCCCGTGAACCACAAAACAGGACTATTGGGGGCACAAACGGGCCAAGAGACGGCAGCTAACGCCAACATGCGAGCGCAGGTAGTACATGATACATCTGGTGAACTGCGGCTTCCTTACCTTCCCCACGACTCATTCGGACGGAGGTCAACTCAGATGCAAGCAGCGGCTTGGCCCCGGAATCCGTGATGCTGACGTGTCTAAGGTGTCGGTGAGGCGCTGTGTTTTTGGGACTCAGAATGAGCTACTCAAACTTGACTCGAACGGATTCTTACTCCACCCTATACATAATACTCCACCCTGCCGCAACCGGCACATCACTAAGAATGCCGCTTCATATTCAACCGGACGCCATGGCTCGAATGCCCGGTTCTTACATCTTCGGAACCAATGTTCCCCCCTTCTTCGTAAGTGCTATATTTCCTGGAAGGGATGAACGCCCGAAGTTGACGCAAATGCAGGCTCGATCGTGCGTTCATGGCGCCCGCCCAGACTGAATGCGGCGTGCGCCACAAGACGAGACATCGATCTCATGCTTATGACAACGAACGGCGGTACCACGGTGCGTGGCCTCGAACTCGATCGAGTAGTCTTTGCACAGCTTAACGTCCTCATACTTGAAGGAGAAACGTGTTTGGATGCAAATTCAGGACTCAGTGCTCAGGCTTGACCTGCCAGTGCGGCTCGAAGGAGGCTGAGCGCTCAGCCTGTCGCCTCTGCTTTTTTGCTGCCGAACAACGCGGGGTTCTATCAACCAGAACACAATATTTGCCGCCGACGACATCACATCTGTCAATTCCCGGGCGCCCTATGCCTGCATTGGGCACTCAACGTTGCAGACACGAAGTACTCTGCCGGTCGTGCAGTCGTTCGTTCTCGGGCCTACGCATCTCTGGGGAGCCATTCACTTCAGACCGGTCTACCACTGCCCGGTACCGACTAATTGGAATTTTCTCTGCAAGTTTAGTCGGCTCAATTTTACGACTGATTTTTTGCCAGGCGTTCACGGAGTGGTATAAGAGGGACGAGTGCGGCGGTCCAGATTTTCAAGCCTCAAGGCCTCAGCAATCCCTTCGCCACTCCCTTCTATAGTCATGAAGACCCTCGCTCTCCTCACTCTTGTCGGCTGCGCCGTGTCCTCGTCCGCGTTCACGATCAACTTCGTGAACAGGTGCGGCTTCAGTACGTCGCTTTCATTTCTTGCTGAGGTGTACAACTGTTCTCACATCTTCATCGTCGTCCCTGGCGAACAGCTGTCTGGCCCGCCGTCGGCAAGGCCCCCAACGGCCAGCCCGACCCCTCCGTGGCCTTCGGCAAGAGGCTCGACCCCGGCCAAAGTGCAAGCTTCGGCGTCGACGACCACGCCCTCGTCAGTCCCATCTCCCACTCGTCGCATCGTCAGCCCGTGTCGCAATGGACTTCGCTGACGCTTCTTCAGGGCATCCGCGCGTGGGGCCGCACCGGTTGCGACGCGAACGGCGCGAACTGCCGCACTGGGGCCTGCAACGGCGGCCTCGTGTGCAATGACGCCGGCATCACTTCCGACGTCATCCTCTCGGAGTACGGCTTCGGCGACTTTGGCCAGTTCGGCGGCCAGCGCACCGCCTGGGACCTGTCCTATGTCGATGCCTGTGAGCTTCATGTTCTTACGCTTCTAGCGCTCGGGACTGACTTGTCTTTCGTGTGTGATACTTTCCAGCGATCAACATCGACACGCAGCTCTCGTCATCCGACGGACAGAGCGTCCTCTGCAGGGCGTCGAACTGCCCCGCCGACCAGGCGTACAATAGCCCCACAGATTTTGCTGCCGACCGCAACTCTGCCCTCGGTCAGACCTTCACGCACACTTTCTGCCCTTAGATGGTACGGGGTCGGAGCGATACCGCATGCTTCGATAGATATGTATTGCGGGCGTTTGCAGAGAAGGACTCCCATCGGGAGTCCGAGCAATTCCAAGGTTTCATACCGAGTTCATGCTCCTAGTGTGTTTGGCTAGCCTCTGGTCCATCGACACGTACAGGCTGCCTGCCTACGTCGGCTACCACCTGCATTCGAACTCCCGGTGTCGTGACCTTTACGGCGCCCTATGCAAAGTATTCTGACCTGCGCCAAGACACCTCGATCATCAGGGACAGACACGCACGCATACGATCAGGATGTCAACGTTCCGAGTCAAGTTCGGTACTTCCACTGCCAACCACGACTCGTAACCGCTCGACGAGAGCACATTATCCGAGTTGTCACAAATCCTCCTTATTCTGCCCGGTGCACGCCGTCGAGTCGAACATGGTGGACTTGTCCGCAGTCGGTAGCACACCACTGGTCGGCCGTAACTGTCAAGAATTATGATCAGAGGATCTTCTTTGCGAGACGCAGCGCACGAACAGTATGCTATGGGTCGGACAGCTTGGAAATCGCCTATTGTTCAGCTCATACTAGCACATTCGCCCTGATCAAGCGCCGACTCTAGAGAGCTGCCGTGAAGAATTCCTCGAGGTGGGAGTCCAGGTGGATGCGGGGATAATCTATGACAGAGGTCATGAATGGTGGAAAATGGGGCAGATATTGAGAGATCGAACTCAGCTGATGAAACTCATGGCAGATCGAGAAAAGCTGGAGAAAATGGTCGCTCCACTGGTTTCTCGTTTCTTGCTCTTGTTCCGGGAACCTGGGCCCGTCGGGCCGCCGCCACCCGCAGCCTCAACCTAGGCTCGACCCGCGGTCAACATCGCCGACCATCTCTGCCGCCATCCGCTTCTTTGTCCGCACTTTCTACCTAATATGTGGGACTCTCAAGGTATGCAAACCCATCCAGGGCAATTTAAATATCGTTAGCTCGACGCTTACAGGTTTCCTTAATACTATCTTTTACTTCTGGACCGCAGTCGCAGTCGCCACGTCGTCCGAACTCTAATTGCCCTCCTGCTGACGCTCACCGAAGAAACCTCCTCATCCCAACCATCTCCACACATCCCACATCCTGAAATGCCATGATAATTTCCGTGATATCCGGCACTGGTGCACCTGTGTAGCTGAGGACGTTCAGTTCCATCATCCGGCTAGACCACTATTCCTATCTCTTTCAACTGCCCATCAATCGCTATACATTGTTTGAGACCCCTTCAGTTGCAAGCCTGCATCCCGGTCCTACAGATTACCCGGACTCTTACCAAGATATGCCCCTCGTGTTTCTTGCCCCAGAAGTCGCTTTGGGCTGCGTTAGGGCGCACTCCTGCTACCTCCGGTAAGCACCTCCAGTGTGGTCTAATTAACACAGCCTAGTTATCGGGTACAGGTATATAGGTGTACTTGCATGCCACGACTGCTAACCCCGGCTTGGACCACGTTTGAAGGCAAAAATAGTCCTGTTATACACGACGAGGGTCGTCAGATCGCACGTGTGCGCTGTGGTGCGTCTGATGAATTCCAGTTTAGACCAGCGCTCGGCGCCACTGACCAAGTTCCCACAGCAAAGAACTCGGATTACGAGCAACGGCGGCTGGCTGTGAATGCACCATGCGTTGGTCCACGAGGTACAAGTTGTATGCGGGGTGCCTTGCGGTATCAACTGCTTGAACTGATGTCACCATCCAGTGCACTAGCCTGTTCGCTCGCCGTCTATCCGAGGCCCGAAACTCTACTGCCTAATTCAATAGGGTCTATACTTTGAGCCAGACCTCCGCTACCATTTGTTAGGTGAGCCAGACACCGTTCGAGAATCCGAACCTAGAAAAGGCTGACCATCCCAAACCCGTAGTGCTCAGACTGAATGCAATGTACGACGAAACACGAGACATTGATTTCGTTCTTATGTGTGGCAATGTCATGGTACGTGATGCTAAATAGCTGTGTAATCGATGTAGGTTGAGGGAATGAAAGCTATAGGTGACAGTGTAATGGCCAGTCTGGTATTTGCCAGCAAGGTCTCCTGCCGATGCGGCTTGAAGAGCCCGTTAGAGGCTGAGCTCGAAGCCTCTCGCCTGTCCTTTTGGTTTCCGATACAATGGTACCTTGTGGACGAGAAGGCAGGAATTGCCTCGAATAACGTCACATCTGTCAATTCTCGGATACCGTATGGCAATAGGGGGCCCCGAAGGTTGCAAACCCAAATTATCCCAGCGGTCCTGGCAGTCATGAGATCTCGGGCCGACCCATCGCGAACGGCGGCATAGGTGCCTATTCCTTCCAACCCGGTCTACTAGCACCCAGCCCAATCTAATTCTGATGTTCGCTGGAACTTTGACGGCTAGATCAGACCCGGACCACTGAGTAAAGGGTATAAGAGGGACGAGTACGATGCTTTAGATGTTCAAGCTTCGAGGCCGTACCAACCCCTTCAGCACCTTTTCTCTCCCTCGCCCACCTATCAACCTTCTGGGTTCGCTATGAAGACCTTGGCTCTCCTCGCTCTCGTCGGTTGCGCCTCCTCCGCCTCCGCCTTCACGATTAACTTCGTGAACAGGTGCGGGTTCAGTACGTCGATTCCATTTCCCAGGCGTACAAGCTTTCTTACGTTGCCATCACTCTTCTTTCCAACCAACAGCGATTTGGCCTGCCGTCGGCAAGGCTCCCAATGGCCAGCCTGATCCCTCCGTCGCTTTCGGTACAAGGCTGGATCCTGGTCAAAGCGCAGGCTTCGGTGTCGACGACCAACAAATCGTCAGTGCTGTTTCCATCGTCAGCGCCTTCTGTAAAATTCACTGACGCTTCTTCAGGGCATCCGCGCGTGGGGCCGCACCGGCTGCGACGCGAACGGCGCGAACTGCCAGACCGGGGCCTGCAACGGCGGCATCATCTGCAATGATGGCGGTATCACCTCCGGCGTGATCCTCTCAGAATACGGCTTCGCGGACTTTGGCCAGTTCGGCGGCCAGCGCACCGCCTGGGATCTGTCCCACGTTTCTGCCTGTGAGTGTTTACGTTGCATTACTGCTGCTTTGATCGGGATCCCCCGCCTTCCGAGATGTCTGGTTGCCGCAGTGCTGACGTTTCGCATGTGGGCCGCATCGCAGCGATCAACATCGACACGCAGCTCTCGTCGTCCGACGGCCAGAGCGTCCTCTGCAGGGCGTCGAACTGTCCCGCGGACCAGGCGTACGATAGCCCCACCGACTACGCCGCAGACCGCAACTCTCCGCTTGGCCAGACCTACACGCACACGTTCTGCCCCTGAACCCGGGCATGTTGGATGGATATCCAGTATCGTGATGAATGCGAAAATGTACAATGTATTTGATTCTGACATCTCGTGCAGAGAAACGATGTTCGTTGCCGCGCTCCGGATCCCGAAGGATGGGGCTTTAAGTTGTCGAACTTGAAGACCGCCTGTGCGATCAGGTCCCTATCTGCTTACTCGAAGCCGTTGCCTTGATCCTCGCCGTCGTCCTCCCTTCGTCCGGTACCGGTAGTTAATATGGAGTCATTGTCCCTTGAGAAAAATCCTAGGCATGTGTCACGCCGAGAATGAATGCCAGACGATCATCAGGCTTTCTTCGACAGCACCGCCATGATACCGTGGGGCTTCGTGAGCAAATCTTCAGCCCGAGTGCCAGCGGGTCGTGTTGATAGTAATTTAATACAACACGGAGACCCGGTTCCCTGCCAGTGAGAACTCGCCATGCCGTCAGTAGTTGAACCACCACGTGCGGACAGGTTCTTAGCCCTAGCGAACCCGATTAGGAAGCCTTTGTAGGTTACTCCACCGAGCGCACGAACCAATTTTGCACGTCCTATCGTCTCTGTGGAACATCAGACTGGACATTCTGGTCGTGAACTTTTGTAGTCCGCGAAGTGGCACGGGGGTCGCAACCCAGACTGCGGAGCAGATCTTCACTGCACTCCAGCCTGCTCGAATATTGTATGGCAAAACAGAATGGTGCGTGATACAAAGCTTGGTACCGAGGCGACTGCAAAGTTGATCCCACTGTTTGAGGAGCGGAAGGGTATTCATGTGAGTAAAAACAGGACGCAGAACAATTCAGCCATACTCCGGTTTTTGGCAGTATTGAATTCGAGATAGACTATAGATAATACGGCAAGGTGAACGTTTTCAGTTGCTGATTCTCATAGGAACGGCGAACTCGCCATCAGATAATCGAGAATTGGTTAGTGATGTTCAAGGCCGCGTGTAGAATTTCGATGGCAGGGAGTACTAGAGGGGGCAGAGGGTAAACGTTGGCTGAGAGAGTTTCCAGGGCCCTATGCCCTGGAACCCAACCCGAGTGACGGCACAGGAGATGACTAGTAGGTACCTCGTCTGACTCACCGAGGACCCGAGTCTCCCGTCTCATGCGTATTCACGCAAGATTTTATACCCTCGAGAGAATCTACCTTACCACACGGTTCCGTCAGATGGGACTCGGACGAGATTCAGTGATTGAAAAGCAAAGTTATGATCTACTGTGGGCTCACCACAAGCAGCGCCACCGAAATGCAGTGTTGCCTCGCCCCGCTTGCCTAGACTGATAAAAGATGAGTAGAACGACCGAACAGGACATTAGGGTCCGCATCTCCTCCCAACGCCGCTATGCACGGCAGAAGTCGCTATCGTGTCTGCGGAGTTCGTATCCCGCCGGGTGCCACCGCAATCGTGACACCGATGCCCAGGTCTCTCCTCGGCTTTTTGATCCACGCGCTCCCCGTGCGAAGCAGCAATCGAGGGTCGCCGTTTGTCGAGCCTGCCCCAGAGACATCCGCTTGGTCAAATACGGGCGTCCGGACTCAACCTCTCATACCTCAACCATCTCCATTGCCACCGCGAACCTCGTCCCCACAACCCCTTTCCTCTCCCCTCCGCCCGACTTCGCACGCAAATATGACCGGCAGAAAATCACGGAGGCCTGTGTGGGGCGCCCCCGATGCGAAGCTCAGCGACTTTACCCAAAAAGAAAAACCTCACCATGCATTTGTCCGACTAGTCGGTGGCGACAAGAAGGTGAGCATGTCCGTCCTTATCTCCAAACCATCATATAGATAGAGTCGTCTGGCAGTCGATGGAATTGTGTCCCGTATACGCGGAGAAATGGAACATCCGCGTAGGGACACTCTCAACTGCCAAAAAGAAACCGGATCATTTGAATCAGCAAGAGGGGGAAGGGTTGGAGGAGGCAGCGGCGGAGGCTGGCCCGGGGGTCGCGGTAAAGAAACAGCCAGTGAGGAAGAAGGTAAGTCGTATCGCTATAACCCTCGGAATCCCACTAACACAACCGGACGACATCATGACCATAGCGATCACGCTCATCCGGCAGCGACGCTCCCATTCTCCAACCACACACCGCCAACCACGCTCCTGCCACCACGTTCCCCCTTCCCGAGTCCTTTACCACCCAACGGATGGCGTCCAGATGTGGACGCGTTGTCTCGGCCTCTCCCGTACGCGGTGCGAGCCAGATTTACTCCGCACTTCGCAACAGGGTACCATCGACATCGACAGTGTTGAACCCATACACCGCTTCCGGACGAACGTCCTCCCGAAAGTTCGCACATCATCTAGCGCCTGCTCAAAGTTACGGCGCGAGGATGCAGTCCACCGACCTCTCCCAGCCCGCGTCCACTGCAGCTCTCGGCATGACTTCGAGCACAGCAGCTTTGAGTGGCATGCGACTGTCCCAGCATCCCGATCGCAATGTGGTCATCGCTGCGACCCGTGCATCATGCGGGCTCGAGGATTCAACCATGCAACGTGCGATGCCCAGCCACTGGTACGTGCCCCGAGCACATCCCCACCACTGGGTGGGCGACCACATCCGTGCTGGGTTTCCCACTTCGCCGCTGCCTGATTGTCGCTCTCTGAAGCCCCCCGTGTGCGCCACCCACCAACCACATAATCCAAGGCCCGGCCTCATTAATGAGCTCGGGCAGTACGCCACAAGCGTACCTTACTATCATGGTTGCGTTGCATGGCATGGCCTCGACGCCACAAGCCATGCACAGACCTCTGTCCCAGTGCCAACGTACATGGCACATGGCGCATACACCAGCGCGCAGCCTGCCACACCGTTGGATTCGGATACGCGGGGCAGAGGCTCTCGGATGGATTCATTGCTGCCTGCGACGGGCACTTGGCCTGAAAACCCCGAATTCGCGACGCCGCCATTCCCCCAGACCCCATCCCAGCCCTACCCGGGCACGATGGCCACGTATGGACCCAGTGGCGGCACCAAGGATCTTGGTGTCGCCTATCAGGACTTCTCCCGGAGTGATTCTCGTCCCTCGAGCAGCCTTTCATCGGGTACAGTGCCAGCGCTGGCAATAGCCGAGTGTGATCTCGAAACAGTGCAGCAGGTGAACAGCGGATACGCACCTCAAGCCTATGCGCCTACGATGATCGACGACAACGTCGGCGTGGTTGCGTCCGGGTAAATCTTTTCGGAAATCAAAAGATCGACCCATAGCACGCCCGCCGCGTGCTAGAGCCTCAGAATACCAGGAACCTTCCAGTGGTCTTCTCAACATGAGGGGTTTACACAGCGTTCAAGAACGGTAGCATGCGCGGTAATTGAGAAGCAAATGATACAGCCAAGCTTCTATCCGGAAGGACCTGCCGTCCCCGTCGCATCGTAAGCCTAGGTGTAGTCGAAGGCTGCTAAGTACTGTTTCAGCCTGAAGATCGTAAGCACATCAGGAGAGTCGGCCCACCTGGGTGAACGGAACGGAACGGACGGACTTGCTGCCGGTTCTTGAACCTCGCGCCTACCAGAGCCGATGCAACATTCGGCATTCGGGCATGTGTAACACGACGCCCTTGATGAATGGCCCCGTATGCACGTGCAAGGGACCGGAACTCATGCTCAGCTGCATCTGTACGAGTTCTAAATCTGCGGTCATGACGTGATTCATAACCTCATAAGTAAGTAAGGCTTTGAGAAGCGGTCCGTGGATGACTCACATGTCCGACATTGCTAGGCACCGGAGCGTTTGACTTCAGGCCGGACTCCAGTTGAACAGATGAGGTCGGCACTGCGCCCTCCAAATAGACATAGCAGTTAAAGCCTAGTAGTGCGCATAAAGGCCTCTCAGGATGGCCTACTGCTCATCAGAACGAGAGGCCGTGGATTCTGGAAGATGCGAAGCCCGAATGATTGCTTATGCGAGGGCAAGGGGAGTCTTGACGGCCAAAAGTCCTCGCACGATCAATCGCACTGCTGCGACCCACAGGACTGTGGTTCCCAGACGGCTGTCGGAGGCTGCGGTGCGCCTGAATAACGAAGGAAAGCGTCAGGGACGAGGACGAGGACGAGCGTTGGACGGGACGCTGCGGAGCGCATTGGTGCTCGACGTGGGAAAGTATATCTATATTTGGTAATGAGAAGAGTCCATGGCCGGCGGACCGCGCGAGTTGTTGTGGGCGTTGGGCTGCATAAGCCGAAGGGCTCAACTCAGGCTGTCATCACGTCCATTTCGTTCCGCCGACAAAACCCATTCTAGTCCAGCGCAGGCGCTCCTCACCTTTCGTTCCTTTATTTAATACTGGCTTCCTCTCTCCTCGATGCCTCCGAGGACACCAGCAACACCCGTCATGGCCGGTATAAACGCCGCCCTCAACATGTTCCGGACTACTCCTCGGACCTCGGTATCGGGTGGAGTCGAGCTGCCACAACGAGAGGATGAGCCGCTGGTAGGCGAGGATGGGCTAAAGTCAGAGAGGTGTGAGTTGAGGATAGAAGGGATGACCTGTGGGTCATGTGTCGAAGTGCGTAACATCCGTATCCTATCACAATGTCTCTCCTCAGTCGGGTGCCGGACAGTCAATAGAAGGCATGCTCCGATCCCAGACCGGCATCCATTCTATCAAGGTTGCTCTGCTTGCAGAGCGGGGGGTCGTCGAGTACGACCCTGGCGTCTGGGATGCAGACAAGATTGTCACCGTGAGTAGTTACTTCTCTTGTTTTCTCTCTTCGCGTCGTATTCCCTCTCTATCCCGCACCCGCGTTGTGGTCTCAGCGTATGCACCGCACTTCGGCGCATCGAGTGACATTAGTCACCATGCCGTCCATGCAGTGCAATTCTTGAGTGTTCCGCTTCGTGTGGCGTTTTGATGCCTTTCCAGCAAGTTGTGCGAGTCCCACATACTTGTTATCGTGCTCGTCTGCCACGTTTCATTTCGAGGCAATTGCGCCCGCGTTATTGCCTCACCGTTCCGGAACGGTCTGCGGGAACGGTCACGGGACGCATCCATCGTGTGTGTAATCCCGAGAAAGAAGTTGAGGCATTTTATTCACCCCGTTTTGCGTTTTTCGACCTTAACAACCGCTTCGGCCAAGAACATTGATTGGTTAAGCGGGGGGTTTGCTAGCACGAAGACTAGGATCTGCTCCCTTCTTTGGAAGTTCACATGACAATCGCTTGTGTGGTTTCAAGGGACGCTAGTATCTTGGACATGTTGGGGCGGTGAAAGCGGGACTCGCTTACGCAGCCTAAGTTTAGTTGTTTCGCGGTAGGCAAGTCTACATCCATGCCATCCCATTTTCTGGCTGTGACGATTGTACATCGTCTCCATCTCGCCACCGCTTCACCTCATTGCATCCTATCCGTAGCTACGCGTTGTTCATGGAACATTCCGTGTACGTGCACACTAGTGATCTTCGAATTCGAAGATCAAATTCGCCTTACCGTCTATCATCCCGCTACATCGCAGAAGTTTAGCCGTCTTCCTGGTTATTTACAACTGGCAGTCTCGTTTTCGACCCCAAAGTCTGGATGTCGACGCTAACAAACCTCTAGGAAATATCTGACATAGGTTTCGACGCAACCCTCATTCCCCCATCGAGGGCCGATACCATCCAACTGCGCATATATGGCATGACATGCTCGTCATGTACATCTACCGTAGAAAAGGAGCTAGGCGCTGTGCCTGGTGTCTCAAGCGTATCCGTCTCATTGGCCACAGAACTCTGCCAGGTCACTTTTGATAGGACAATGGTCGGACCGCGGGAACTGGTGGAGCGAATCGAGGACATGGGCTTCGATGCGATGGTTTCAGACCAAGAAGATTCGACGCAGCTACGCTCGCTTGCCCGAACAAAGGAGATCCAGGAGTGGTGGATGCGGTTCAAGTGGAGTCTCATCTTCGCTATCCCCGTCTTCTTCTCCACGATGCTGGCCCCGAAGATTCCTTTCCTGGAACCCATCGTCGAGCACCAGCTGTGTCGAGGCGTCTACGTTGGTGACGTCATTGCGCTCGTGCTTTCCACACCGGCGATGTTCTGGGTCGGTCAGCGGTTCTTCAAGAATGCATACAAGGCGCTCAAGCACGGCAGCGCCACAATGGACGTCCTCATCTCTATCGGGTCGGCCGCGGCCTACTTCTATTCCGTCGGTGCGATGTGCTTCATGGCTCTCAACAAAGACCTCGGGTACCACCCCATGGTGTTTTTCGACACGAGTACGATGTTAATCATGTTCGTCTCGCTCGGCCGGTACCTCGAGAACCGCGCGAAGGGAAAGACAAGCGCTGCCCTCACGGATCTCATGGCTCTCGCCCCCTCCATGGCCACGATCTACACCGACCCTCCGGCGTGCACGCAAGAGAAGAAGATCCCAACAGAGCTTCTCCAGGTCGGCGACATCGTCAAGCTCGTGCCCGGTGAGAAGATTCCGGCTGACGGCACTGTCCTGCGCGGCACGTCCACTATCGATGAGAGCGCCGTCACGGGCGAGCCGGTGCCTATCCTGAAGCAGGTGGGCGACTCTGTCATCGGCGGCACGCTCAACGGGCTCGGCACGTTCGACATGACCGTCACACGCGCGGGCAAGGACACCGCCCTCGCCCAGATCGTCAAGCTCGTCGAGGAGGCGCAGACGTCCAAGGCGCCAATCCAGGCGTTCACGGACAAGGTCGCGGGCTACTTCGTGCCGACGGTCATCTCGCTCTCGATCCTGACGTTCATCGGCTGGATGATCATCTCGTCCATCGTGAGCGACAGCTCGCTCCCTGCGCTGTTCCACGCGCACGGCGCGTCAAAGCTCGCAATCTGCCTCCAGCTGTGCATCTCCGTCGTCGTCGTCGCGTGCCCGTGTGCGCTCGGGCTGAGCACGCCCACCGCGATCATGGTCGGCACGGGCATGGGCGCGAAGAACGGGATCCTGATCAAGGGCGGCCGCCCGCTCGAGGCCAGCCGGTTCATCAAGCGCATCTGCCTCGACAAGACCGGGACCGTCACCGAGGGCAAGCTCACCGTTGCATCCGTCGCCTGGGCCCCCGCGAGCGACCATAGCGACCTCGCCGCCGCAAGGCGCGACGACGTGTCGCTCACAACGAAGGTCGGCGGCGACGTTTCGCGCGCAGATCTCATAGCCATGGTCGCTGCAACGGAGGCGCGTTCGGAGCACCCCCTTGCAAAGGCGGTCGCGGTGTACGGGAAGGACCTTCTCAACAAGGCCATCGTCCCCATCCCCGAAGTCACGATCGACACCTTCGAGAGCGTCACCGGGGCTGGCGTCAAGGCGCTCATCGCGCTCCCCGGCGACAGGGGCAAGCACACGATATACGTCGGGAACGCAGAGTTCGTCCTCCAGTCCGACACCGCGACCCTCCCCTCGAACCTCGCCGCGTTCGACTCTGAGGAGTCCAACCAGGGCAAGACGTCGATCTTCGTATCGCTCGCTGCGCCGGGCAAGGTCCCCTCGCCTGTCCTCGCGATTGCGCTGTCGGACAAGCCGCGCCCGTCGTCGGTGTACGCGATCCGCGCGATGCAGGACATGGGCATCGAGGTGAACATGATGACGGGCGACGCGAAAACGACCGCCCTCGCGGTCGCGAAGCAGGTCGGGATCCGGCCGGAGCACGTCTGGGCGCACATGAGCCCGAAGGGCAAGGCTGCTGTCGTGACGGAGCTCATGGAGAAGCACGGTGGCGGTGTTGCTATGGTACGTCTCCGCTTCCTTCCTCGCTTTCCGTAGTTTGTCGGTGCGTGTTCCTGACATCGATGGTTGCTGTTTGTCCGGTGAAGGTCGGAGACGGGATCAACGACTCGCCGTCGCTCGTCGCGGCGTCAGTCGGCATCGCGCTCTCGTCGGGCACGTCCGTCGCGATCGAGGCGGCGGACATCGTGCTCATGCGCTCGGATCTGCTCGATGTCGTCGCGGCGCTGCACCTCTCGCGCGCGATCTTCGGCACGATCCGCCGGAACCTCCTCTGGGCGTGCCTGTACAACGTGCTGAGCATCCCGCTCGCGATGGGCCTCTTCCTGCCGTGGGGCCTCAACCTGCCCCCGATGACCGCCGCGGGCGCGATGGCGTTCTCGTCGGTCAGCGTCGTGTCGAGCTCGCTGCTGCTCAGGTGGTGGGTGCGCCCCGCGTCAAGCGTGATGCCGGGCGAGGACGTCCGGCAGGAGACGTTCTTCGACAGCGCGAGGAATACGCTGAGCGAGGCGTGGGAAAACGTGCGGGGCTTGGTGCGGGGGAGGAGAGACACGTCTGGCTACAGTCAGCTGCCTGTGGAGATGAGCTCAGCAGTGTAAGGGGAGATGGGATACGACGTATAGGCAGAGGAGCGGTTTTGGAATATATTGGACTGTTTCTGTGGGCTTTCGGATTTCTCGTCGGCTGACTTTGATTTGACATTACTCGCTTGTTTACCCACTCGCTGATCCGGTCTACTCGTTCGTCCTTTCATTTCGCGCATTGTGCTATTTATGATGCGTTCTAATGCTGTCGAATTCTCGCTGTATTTCTTGAATTTCGCATGTAACATTATTAGAACAGTCCAAACGAGAAATTGAAGATGAACCTTCACAACAAATTAAATACATCGTCATCGTCGAATGTCCGGCTCGTAGACTGACCTAATATTGCAGTTAACTTGCCATCCCCCGACATGACGGGTGTAACGTGTGTACAATTCTTTACACTGCAATTGGTCGTGGCAGTATTGCTAGAGGAGGAAGACCATGAAACCGTACACTGGAAAGCGACTTGGGGAGAAGCAAATATCAACGCTAAACATAAACACCCATACAGCTTCGGAAGCTTCACCCGTACGGCCTCGCGAAAAGGCTCCTCTGAGCACAGCGACCCGTCGTCGAACGGAACGTGGTCAGGCGAAAAAAGATATTGGTTGATCGCAATGAAGGCGACCGCCTCGAGATGCCTGAAGGCCTTGCTCTCCAGCACGGAGTCGAGCGCCTCCATACCATCAAAAAGGGTGTGGTCGAGCTCTCCCACCGCCCGGGTAGTGGATTCTGGCATTTGTACGTTGTAAGCGCTGATGGGAAGAGGTCGAAGGGGGCTGCGGACGTCTTGAAGCATGCGGCAAGGAACATTCCAGCGGACCGTCCAAGGGTATATAGCATCCGTCAGGCACAGCTCCAAGTTCTCCAGATCCACGAGCAAGGATAAGTCAAGGCAGTGGTCTGTGTGACATAGATGCGTTGAGTGACATGGTGAGATTGAAGACTAGGTATTTTACCTTCAATCTCGAATGGGGAGATCATGAGATCTCGTATTGAGGAGGGCGAGGAGAGGCAAGTCATCAACCTTCAAAGGGACCGAGGCACAACGGATCGATGCCTTCTTCCGTTTTCAAGCATCATGAACAGCGAGATGCGACTTGGGGTAGGCAGATTGATAAGCCAGTCGATAAGTGAATCGGGTTCAGGGACACAGTCGGGTTTCAGTGCGAGCGATAGACATTCCAAAGATGGACGAGCCTAGGCCGGAGGCTGAATGGGTAAGCTCGGAGATGAAACGGACAACCAGGCGAGGAACCTCATCGTGAGGCTAGTGAGTGCGGGGAGAGCAACCAGCATGCGTCGCGGACTATTGAATGAATTGAACACGCAATAGGAGAGAGAGAGTTCTCGGAGGCTCCGAAAGTTGCAAAAGGTGAGATGTAAGCGGGGGTGCATCTTGATGCCGAAGAACGTCCTTGAGAATTCCATCCTTCGCAAGTTGGGAAGATGACCAGAGAAATCAGGTATGAATCGTTGCCCTTTAAAAAAGTCGGCGAGGGGAAAGTCACCCCGCATCGGCCCTTCGAAGGTGAAGGCGCGGACAAAGGGTAGACACACCCGCATAGACGATGATTGATTGAGCTGCTTGACGAACTTGTCATAGGAAGGTGCTGATATCGAGGAATAAGTGATGTCTGCTAGCAGGAAGCCAGTCTTGACAGACAAGGCTGCAGGAGCACAGCCCTTGCTTATCGGGCCAGATGAATCCTATGATGTGGTTGGTAATCTCTCCAGGGAGATAAGGGGGCATCTACAAAGATCATGAGCGACATGGTCGGCTCCAGCTGAACAACGAAAGTCCGTTAGCTGACCTTCGTTTAGACACAAACGATGGCCCGTGAAGTTGTGTTAATAGGAGGAGGGCATATTGGCGGCGTGCATGTTCTGTGCACAGAGCGAGGCAATCCTCGCACGGCGTACAGCCGTTCACTCGGCGGCTGATAAAACCTAACTAAGTTGAGGATGCGGCGTTGAATTGGTTTCATTGGAAGCGCTCTGGCATTATGGCATATGAACTAAAACGAAGATACATCAGATATGACCAACACAAGCGTCCTCATGACCATTGCCTATCGAGACTTACTATGTCTTTCGTCTTCTTAGCCCTTGAGTCTTGTCGAAATATGTAGGGTTTTTTTGATAAGGTTAGCGGGCCCAGATCAGCAAAGTCGTAAGTTAAAGCTTTCAGTAACCACCTGCCACCAGTGTCTCGCTGTGATCGGATACGATCGTAGAGCGCGCGTCTACGAAGACTGTACGATAACTTGACGGTCGTCGACGAGTCTTTTGGAGCAATCAAAAAAGTGGACCGAGTGAAGCGAAGCGAGTGTACTCCGGTTGTCTTGTACAAGTCGTCATGGTACAGAGACAAACGGATGGGCACAACAAAACTGCGATAGCGAATCATGTAAGCACCACATCGGAAATCGATGACGAGCAAGCGCTCGCTTGCCAAAACCACGAATTCCAACGAAGTTAATATTAATGCGGGGCTCGATTAGTCTCATACCAAAACCGTCACGCGTGCCTCTCACATTCACGTGGGAGGGGTCTGGTACGCCTAGGGCTCGATACCCTTTCATGAATAAAGCCGTGTCTGCGTCACTGGGGAAGTCACAGGGGCTGTTGAGTCTGGAAGGACGAAGAAAGGTTCAACCGTTTCCAGCCTCGTATGAGATCAGTAACGTTGCGAGGCTGACAATCTGCTACTAGGTATATCATATATGATAGCCCACGATGTTATGTTACGACGCCTCCTTTTGCTAATTGTTGAACATGCTATAGATAAACACATACGGCTAAACTCACCGTAATTATCAAATTTCTCACCAAGCTAGACTCGGATACCACTCTGCTCTATCGACTGCAAGATGACTGTTTAGAAAAAAAGAGCTGTCATCGAAGCAGGCTCTGTGGTTGTGCTCAAAGTTACATACTAATATAACGTCTTTGCTAAGCGGCTCGTGCCATGGTCGTTTCGCCAAACGCCGTACCCGGGGGAATCCGCCGGTATTCAACCGCCACGGGCGATTACAGCCACATGCATGCTCCCTGAGACCGGAACCAGTCTGCGGACATGAGAGCATTGCAAGCTTGGGCCCGTTGCGTATATGAACCACCTTCACGATCGGGTTCCTCGGGCCCGAAGGCTGTGGACGTCGTCATTAAAGGCCCCGTCACACGGCAGCAGAACACCCACAGAGGCCTGATCGGGTCCTGAGCAAATGGGCGGCAAGGAGACGTGAGACGCGTGTGGGAGCCGGGGAGGCGTCTCAAACACCGAGGCACAGACGAGTGGACAGATGACGACGCCAAGACGCACGGGTGGGAGAATGGAAGCGTGGGTCTTGTGGGGAAGGCTATGTATGCACATTCGGGTCCACCAGCTCAGGCCTCGGGTTAGAGTCGAGATGTGGGCGCACGCATGCCTGCTACTGTGTGTGCGCGACCTCGACGTTCGGCGGGAAGTATCCGATAGCTGTGAACGGTGAATAGAGGCTTGTGTTTTGCTCCGAATGATCTGCAAATCTCGGCACCCGAGTTCCGAGCTAGACACGCCACAAAGGCTGTCGACAGCCCGACGGTGACGTCGACGTGAGTGATCTGCAGGGCGTTCGGTACACGGTATGTCTGCAGAGGCGGGATGAGCTGCCAACAAAGCGAAGAGGCAGTGAAGCAGGCAATTACTTACCGTCGCTCTGTCCCACGGAACCCTCCACTCGGGCGATGAACTGATGAACCGCATGACGCACGGCGGGGACAACCTGTCGCGCTGGCATCGATGTGGGATCAGTGTTGGCCTCGAGATGGCATGATATATGCGCCATGATCAACGGCGCACACACACCTCTTGCTACACAACACATGCGCAGGAGCCACACTTCATGCTTCTGCGTTCCGCGGGCTGTCAAGTGAGTACCCATGGTCGCCCCCCGCCCCCGCTGACGATGTCAGGAGCTTGTTGTTATCGCGTTGAGCAACGCTGGCGTGGTGGTATCATGGAGCACGGGCCGGTGTTGGCGTTCGAGCAACTCAATCAGCAGCTGTTCACAGGGCTCGCCGTCCGGCCTATTAGCGACGGCCCTCTGCTAAGTACTTAGCCTGCGCGACATCACAGAAGTTCAAGAAGACAGAAAGAGACCATCGTGCCCGCCGCGCGAAGTTCAGGAACTCGTCCGGGAAAGGAAAGGCACAGGATTGGGGGCTAGAAGGTGATTATTTGCCGCCGGGATGTGCGCGCACGGCGGGACGAAACATAGAACAGAACCGCGGTAGCTCTCGGGCCCGGGTACAGTGCGATCAGTATCCTGCAATGACCCGCCCCCCGCTCGCCTTCACCCACCGCGCTTCCCTTTTCAGGGCGTTGCGGATCGCCCCTGCGGAGGCTATGGCAGGGGCGTCACGCGTGAGTGGGAGGAAGCGACCTCGGTGCCACAAAGTCTCACACCACCGGGGCCATTCGGCAAGGTCGCAACGGAAGCTACGGAAGACGCATCGGGGACAGGCATCCATCAGGCTGCTTTCCAATGTCCATCACTTCTGTACGAGATGGAAGGATACTGCAGTACGCTGTGCCCTGGCAGGGTGTGACCGAACAGGACGTGATGACGACAAACCCGCCCTCTTCACAATGCGAGGCAGCCCGAGACGACGGTTTGCGGACGTATGACGCACCTTGTGCTACCGGACTTGAGAGGGTTTAAGGCGTACGGCGTGGTTAAGGAGGAGACGGACCTGAGCATATCCTGACGGTGAAGGGATTGTGTCGGAATGAACATGCACTTGGAGCTTGTGTGGGATTTATCTTTGGTGGGGTCTGATTCGAAAGCGCGGTGTGTAAGTCATAAATGAGATCAGACCGCGCGAAGAACGCACCTCCGGCCGCTATCATACCTTGGCATTGAACTTTGCGGGCGCCATGGGGTGGCATCGGATCGACGTTCCAGAATCTGAGTCTACGTGTATTGAGTGGGAATGTCATTTGTAGGACGCGTCAATGAGATGTTCAACATTTGGGGAGGATTAAAAAAATCTCCAAAGCGGAAGATGTCGGGGGAGGGGTCGCGGCTGCGGCTCAGTTGGAGGCAGGCTGGAACGACGTCGAGACTCGAAAGTTGCAAACGCATGATTCTGAATGGTGAACGGGTGAACTATGAATCGGCGGATCTCTAGCGAGAGCGTTGAAACGATCGCATACTTGTCATCTGCTGGATCTGGACTAGGGCGGGGGATCGAGCCTACACTGGACCTCCTCGGTGCGCCCCCATGCGTTGCAACGTGGCAGGTAAATCCACCAACCCTGCACCTTGGACTCCAGGCGCGGTCAAGACATGAGACAAGCGTTGGTTCGAAGCGTGACATGCACAGGACGAAGAGAGGGTGGAGTTCGCGATCGCTGAGAGAGTGGAGATTTTGCAAGGCGATTGATCGTCATTTGTGGTGGGAAAGCGAGCATGGATCGCATGATAAATAGAACGAATGTCTTGCGACTCGTTTCGTCGTGCGGGAGTTGCCATTCTCGGCGCCGGCGTGTCCCGATCGTCGCGGGGGCCGGACGCCCTCCCCGCACAGACATCCGCCTCCGACACTCCCTGCGCCTTGTCCGCGCCCTGCCCGTCGCACAAGAGGTGGACGAGGGCATAGTGCGGGCAGGTGCGGACGAGTTACGAGAGCATGGGTGGTCGCGGGAACGCACAATGAGGAAATGCTGGGAAACGAGGCCTAGAGATCCGGATCGGCCGTTGGAGGGGGCAAATTGTTGGCCTGCGGGTCGTTCCTGTAGTACACACACTCAGACCGCGACCGCCCCCGCCCGCCACGGCTAATACTGGCTAATATCGCCTGTCCCGCTCCTTTCTCTGTTTTCCTCCCCTCCCTGACGCTTTGCGTGCGACCTGAATGAGGTCTGATTTCTCCACCAGCTGGATTCCGAAGAATTCGAACGCCTCGCCAGCACGACATCAACCTCAACTCGATCAGTCCAACTCCCATCAGTACCTTCTTCCCCCTCCCTCCTCTCCTCTCCTCACCCCCCGACTCGGCCCCTCCTCCAAGGCCAGCTCCTTTGCGGCCTCCGTCCGCTCTGTCTTCCAACGCTCTCCCCAACGCGTTACTTCTGCCGCATCCCTCCGCTCGGCATACTCCGCCAACTCCTCCGCAAAACCCCCGTCCTACACCTCCCAGGCCGAATCCGCAAACCTCCACCCCTACGCCGCCATGGTCGCAGCACCCCTCCCCGTTGTATCAAGCCACGACGCCTCCGATGAGGAGGAGGAGTGCCCCGTCTGCCTCGAGCCTCTCAGCTCAAGCTTCAGGCTTCCCGGCGAGAAGCCTCATATCGTTCCCGAGTGTGGACACGCCCTCCATGAAGTGAGTCCTATCGCCCCGTGTCTTTTTCCCCCGGATTGTCCTCGTACCCCCGCCGCCGCACTGTTCCCTACCATTCTTCCCCCGAACAGATCGTCTGCGCCGCCCTTCACGCCCTTGTATTTCGCCTTCTCACGTCGCGCGCCTATATCGCTGCTCGTCCGCAGTGCAACGGGTCCAGAGCGCGACGAAGCCTTCCCGCGCTAGTAGCTTCCGGCCTCTTGAACATCTCGAACACGTATCTGTGCGAAGGTTCCTGTATCATTACCTTCGACGTTACGTTGGTTATCCTTTCAGCACCAGCGTTACACAATGCCTCAATTACACGCTTTCCACAATCCGCTCTATTGTCCTATTGCCTTCATACCTACCCTACTTCCGTGCCTGTGAACCGCGCTGACGCTATGTCGAAATAGGCCTGCTTCACCGCTGTTTACGGTCCCCCACCAGGCCCCTCGCGCGCCGGAGGTGTTATCCGGAAGTCTAACCTTGGTGTATGCGGAGTATGCAGGAGACCTATGAAGGTTGGCGATGGGGACACGGGGAAGTCGAACAGTACGTCCTTTTCGGTCACGCGTACGCGTATTTGTCTGAGCCTTGGTAGAACTCGCTGCCCTGACTGGTATGGGCGACCCCACCGCCGCCAACCTCTTCCCCGGACGCGACACACCATCTATGCGCGCATATCCGCAGCGAACACAGGGCGCGACGGTCCAGAAGCCGTTTGACCCGACACAGGACGACCCTGTTGATCACAAGGCCTCTGCCTCGTCCTCTCGCGACCACTCGCACTACGTCGTCGCCCCTTCGATCCACGTCCAGTCGGAGTTCCCGACCATCACGCGCAGCGCGGAGGCGAGCCAGCCACTAACATGCCTGGTCGTCGTCGAGCTCCCCGGAAAACGGCAAAACACCCATGTGCCCGGCTCGGTCATGCCCTCGTCCGAGTCGTACGCGCCCCAGCGGGGGAATGCGAGCCTCGCGCGGGACGGGAGCACCCACTCGGTGCATTCGGGGCCCCGGCCGGGCGAGTACGGCATGTCGCCTCGGTCGCAGCACATCTCCGTGGACCAGCAGTCGCAGACGGGATCAAACCACCACATGTCGCCGTCGCCTTCGCGGGAGCCGCTCATCTCGCCGCTCGAGCGCGAGATCATCCAGCAGGACGAGGACTCGCCGTTCAACTCGATCACGGAGGACCTCCGGAACCGCATCATCGACTGGAAGGGCCACCCGCTCTCGGGGCTCGGGGCGCTCCAGATGTATGATCTGCTGTCGGTGCGCCGCGACTCGCTCGTGCGCGAGTTCTTCGTCTATCTGTTCAAGGAGGCGATCATCTGCGTCGTCGAGGAGAAAAAACGCACCCTTGGCCGGCTGCTCTCCTCCGCGGGCGCCGCGTCGGCGTTTGGCGACGGTACCGGGTCAGGCTCGATCAACGGTGGGAACTCCCAGCGAGGTGTCCTGCGGCTGAAGGGACGCATCTATATCCGGCATATTAGGCAGGTTACCGACACGTCGGTCCAGGGCGAGCTGTCCCTGACAATCGACATGGAAGATGAACGCTTGGACTCGTTCATCCTGATCTTCAAGGATCGGTCGTCGCTGGAGACTTGGAAGCAGCACATCCAGGTCCTAGTTGCGGTTTACCAGCAGCAAACAGTGCAGGCGCAGCAGCCACCGTCCGACTACGGCAGGTCCCCGGACCTAGAGGAGTTCGGCGGGAGCATGAAGGCGGCGCGGATGCTGACGGACGAGTTCGGCGGCAGCCAAAAGGCGATGCGCATGCTCAGCGGGAGCACGACAGGCACCACGGCCAGTGCCACCGATAGCCTTCTGAACGGGTCCGTGCGGTCGACCGTGTCTTCTAACACGTCGTACGGCTCTGTGGCGCTCGGACCGGCGCGGCTCGGCCTCCAGAAGAAACTGTCGACGCTCGACGAGGACGAGGAGATGAGCCGGTACTCGTCGCCGGCGCCGCAGCCGCTCGTCGCGCCGCACATGTCGACCGGGCCGTCGAACTCGTTAGCCCCCCTCGCGCACCCGCCGATGGACCTCATCCTCGTCATCTCCGTGCCCGGGCCGGGCGCGACGCCGAGCACGGCCGCGCTCAAGGTGCGCGTGATCAAGACGAGCCTCGACTTCATCCTCCACGCGCTCGCGCCGAAGGACCGCATCAGCCTCGTCACGTTCGAGGTAGGCATCGGCGGCCGCGTGCGCAAGACGCCGTTCCTGAGCGTTGGCAAGCCGCAGAGCCGCCAGCGCCTCCTGAAGTTCGTGGAGGACATCGGGCGGCGCGAGGACTTCGACGACGAGTTCGTCGTCCGCGGATCGCAGGAAGAGAAGACGGACGTCGTGACGGCCGTCAACAACGGTATGTCGCCTGCCTTGTCTCGGTTGCGACGGGCGTCTGACTGACTGATGGGGGTTTGTCAACGTCGTGTGTGCGCTGTGTCGCGTTGCCACACACAACACAGGTCTTGATGTCGTCCTGCAGCGCAAGTCGCGGAACCCCGTTACCGGGTTCGTGCTCGTCAGCGACTCATCGGAAACCACACGCCGGGCGCAGATGGACCTCGTCCTGGCGCGCGCTGAGGCGGCGAACGTGCCCATCCACTCGTTCGGCTACGGCCGCTCGCACGACCCCGCGTCGCTGTGGCTCATGTCGAACCACACGAGCGGGACGTACACGTTCGTGAAGGACTGGTACGACCTCCGGGACTGCCTCGCGGGCTGCATCGGGGGCATGATGTCCATCGGGCTCGCGAACATGAAGCTGCACCTCAAGATCGTCGACGGCAACCGCTTCCGGATCCGCAAGATCTCTGGGGGGCCGCTTGCGATCCTCTCGTCCGACGGGCGTGACGTCGACGTGGAACTCGGCGAGCTGCGATACGGCGAGCGCAAGGAGATGCTCGTCGAGCTCGAGCTCGACAACAGCGACGTCGCGCAGAGCGCGGCCATGGCGCTCCACGGGCAGTCGTCGCGCACGCTCAACGCGACGGACGTGTTCAACCAGCGCATGGGCCTCGACGCGATGTCCATCGGGGACTTCCCCGACCTCGCGGAGGGCATGATGGACCGCATGATCGACGAGGTGCCCGTGTTCGAGGTCGACGGCTCGTTCTTCGACCCGAATGCGGCCAAGAACGTCTCGCGCCTCGCGCACCCCGTCCTCCTCACCGTCACCCTCCTCCCGAGCACCGGCAGCAGGCCGCGCACCCCAGCGCCGAACGGGTCCGACCCGGTGATCGTGCGGCGGAGGATGGAGCTGCTCGCGTCGGATATGATCACGCGCATGCTCGTGCTCGTGTCGCGGCGGAACGTGCCGCAGGCGCAGAAGCTGATGAGCGAGACGAGGCGGATCCTGCACACCGTGCTCCAGAACGTCACCGCGACGCTGCCGCCTCCGACACGCGAGGGCGGGCCTCCGACGCGGAACAGGAAGGAGATCCTGACGTTGAGCGCGGTGAGGGCCATCCAGTCGATCATGCAGGACATGCAGATCTTGTCGGAGGCCCTGGACGAGCAGGCGGACACGTTCGCGCTCGATCAGCGTAACTTTGGTGCCCAACAGGTATGTCATCGTTGCTGAGGTCTAGCCGGGATAGCAATGTGCTCATCATGTTGTTGTAACACAGGCCAAGGTGCTCCGCGACCAGAAGAGCTGGAGCGGCAGAAGCGCAATCGAACGGCTGTTCTGGACGATCGACAGCTCGATCGAGCTGGTCTCTCGAAGTACTGACTGGGTTGCCCGCGAGTGATTGCCTCGGTTGCTCCTTCTATGTGTATTTATCTTATACAGCCGGACCCTCTCTCCCAACGCCCTTCCTCGTCGCCACGTTGCCTTTGCAACCCCCCATGTTGTTTTTTCCCCTTTACGCGCCCTTTATGACCACTGCACATCGATCCCCCCTTGTATCTGTTTTCTATATGATGTGCCGCCGGCCCCGTCCCTCCCTCTCTGGCTCTCACTCTCGTACGGCTACGTTCACGAAAACTCACCGCGCCCTCCCCACTGTCCTTCGGCTTTTCGTCCTCTCTATACTGAGCTATCCACGGTCTCGCTTTCTGCTTATTCCTATCCGATATCCACCCCCCCATTGTCTCTCGTTTACCTTAGCTACAGTATACCCCACCGACCCTGTCCGCCACCCGACACTCCCTCGTCGATCTCTGGTGTCTCATCATCCATCCACTGCACTACTCGTTTACGGTATACCCCTCCGCTCCGCGCGTCCACCCTGAGTGCGGGAGCAGGCTAATGATTCCATTCGTTTGATGATGACCGTGGTGGCAGCAGCGGGGACGGTGAGGAAGAGGGGGGGTTTCGGTGGCGCCTGCCGTGGTCTGTGGTGTGTGTGTATTTGTTGCGAAGTTTCAATGGAATGGTGCCCTCCCGGTTGCGTGTAAAGTTAATGGTAGATAGAAGATATGCGTATACGAATATATGCCTGCCCTTCCTCTCTCTCTTCTCTTCATGACCAGATGTTAGTGGGTTTGTGGGGTTTCTTCAGAGCCGCTCTCGGCAAGCAGTCATACTAGTCATCAGTTAGATGCGCAAGATAACGCAAGTGGGTTCGTCTTTAATCAATGATTGGTGGCATTCAGCAGAGGCCAAGACGTACAAGATATCGGACTGATAGCGGACGGCCAAAAGGTATACAACAGACAACACTATGGGGGTAAACAAACGTATACTTGTAGCGCATGCATCCCGTTTTTGCAATGCAGGTGCATGGCCAATCTAGTAGCTACTGGACTCTCATTGTATTCGAGCTGGAGGAAAATGCTTTGCAGACGTTGAAGATTTGGATTTTGGGACTCAAAGTTTGGACACTTTCGTGAGAGTGGTGGGATCATTGCGAGTGGCAGCGAGGGTGCTGTTTTGGAAGGGCACCGTGGTAGTGCATTCACATGCGGCGACTTGTGGATGGACCGCTGGTGTACGCGTGGTCCATCATGTCTTGACGAGTTTGGAAGTCTTCATCGGTCGGACTCCATGCTCCATACATTGGGCTAGCCGGTACTTGCGAGACGGCGAACGTGTTCAATGTCGGAGCTGACCAACTTGAGGTCTCAATCGGCGTCGGCTGGTAGTAGGAATTCACACTAGGAGGGGTGTACGTAGCTACTTGGAGAGGATATGTGAAGTCTTCGCCATAAAATGGCGCAGAGATGTCGTTCGACGCCATGTGTCCCGAGTCGTCAAACCCTGCGCCCCAATGCGGACCCACACGATAGGTGGGAACCGCCGAGGCAACAACCTGATCTTGCTCGGCAACTTGGTTACGGCGAGCCGTTTGCGGAGGTCTTCCCGCATATGGATTGTAGCGTCGGGTCGGGAACTGGTGAGGGTTGGACGTAGACGACCCCGAGCGCGCGGTTGTCCTGCGACTGTCTTGAGTGTGATGGACGGAAGGCCGGGGAACTGCGGGTGCCGTAAGATATCCTTCTTGAGGTCGTATGTTTGCTGCCTGTATGGACGGGCCGGGGGTGGGGTGTGCCGCATGTGTCGTGGGAAGGCCGGGCGCAGGTATATTGCCATGCGCACACGAGTGGGTGTACTGAACAGGGGGTGTGCGAAGACCCCGAGAGGGGTGACGTGACCGACTGGCAAGACAAGAGAGGTGGGATAGAGCGTACCGCGAGCTGTGAATCCACGATGTGACCATCACCGAGAAAACTCCCAGCCCTCCCAAACTGGTTCTCCATCATCTGAACGTTCGATATGTTTGTTGGAGAGGCCTTGCCGCGTAATCCGAGAACTTCGTACGGGCTCACAGAGTGAGGATAATGGGAGGCTCCAGGGTACGTAGGTGGAGAGATCGGATTAGTAGGCGATACACCGCCCATCGGGGTGACGGGCTCCGATGCATCCGTCTCGACCGAACTCTCCTGTTCAAAGACGGACACCGAAGCTGTGGTGGAGTCCCGTTTCTGCATTTCAAAAGGACGGAGGATTGGCAAAGATTCGGAAAGGAGGACAGCGGCTGGACAGAAAGCTCACCTTCGACCTCCTTCCCTTTCGAACATTGCCTTCGTAGAGGTAGGGTTCGAGGTTTCTGGAGTCGAGAGTGCCTGAGAGAGGGGGCGGAGATGTGGCAGATGCTTCAAGGTCCCGAAGCTTATAGACTCCAAACTGAGGGATAAGAAGAGCGTTAGCGACCATGGTGTACACGGAAATAACTGATGTGCCACAACCAACAACGCCTACCGAATTCTCGTCTGCCGAGGGGGCCACTTTCCGAATCCTGGATGGGACCTTCGACTTCGACTTCATCCCGAGAGTACAAGGTTGCTCGGTCGTCTAGCGTTTCGAAGGGAAGTACAAAGGCAGGGGTCCAGTTATAGAAGGGACGTCGGGGCATCGATGTGCTCGTCCTCGTCCTCGTCTTTTACACAAGCGGGTTGACCCGCGCTCACGTGTTACGCGAGCATTCGGCGCGGACGCCATTCTCTTTGCTGACAATAAGGCCCTAAGGTCCGTATGTCCTGAAAAGACAAGTCCGGGATACCGCGCACCTCACAGTCACAGTGCAATCTCTCCGCCCGGACCCTCCCATACTCACAAACGTTTCAGGCGGTGACTGTCCGTTCCAAGGGAAGAATCTGTAGAAATCTTCGGCCATTGGCACCTTCCACATGATAGAACCATTGCCGCTAGCCGACTATAGCAGCTAGGAGGGACGAGAAAGGAATCTCAAGCAGTGCGACATGTCCAGAAGGTCACCATGTCAAGTCCAAACCTGCCACATTCTCACGATTTAGGAAATGCAGGAAGCGCACTTGCGTTCGGGCGCATCAGGAGGACTGCCGAGTAGCCCAGAGCGCTGGACAGTCCCCAGACCGCATCCTGAAATGCCGCAGCGCGTCCCGTGCAATGGAAGCCCAGTCCTTCGGACTGCACATGACGTGAACACATAACGACAGGCACGATAGACAGAATGGAAGTTGTCTGAACGAAATTTTGGCGAATGCGGGAGCACAACGTTGTGCACACAGCCCTGTATGCGATGTAATTACATAGGAGCGGGGGTCAAGAAGCGGCATTAATAGCTCGGGAGCGTATCTGCGGAATAAGGCTGGGTGCGAAGTAGAAGAGAAGCAGCGGAGCAAGCCCGATGGCGATGGGTCTTCAGAAGGAGATGATATGAATTGAATGTACTCACAATGAATGTCGAGACCCATCTCCAGGCCAAAAGCTGGGGTGCGGGGTATGTGGTAGCTAGAGAAACCTAGATTATCAACCCTCTCTGTTCCATAAAGGATCAGAATATGCTAGAAGGGGAAGCGTGGACAAGGTTCCAAGTGTCAGCTACCCACCATGATATGCCATTGTCTTTCTTGAAGGACATTGAAAATCGGGTTGGTGGCAGAGAAATGATGCGGGATGTGCGTAGATATGGGTGAACAAGGAGCGTTGTAAGTTGGGGGCCATCGCGGGACAGTCGTTGCCGTCGGCGTGAGGGAGTAGGAAAGCCATGATGGGTATCGGTGTGGCAACAATGTGCTCCATATTTGGAAATGGTAGGTTAGGTTTGATCCCGGAGACTTCCGGAGGCAGTTAGACGCTCAAGGACCTCTGAAAAGTTTTGAGCGTTGTGTAAGGCGGGAGCACGGTCGACGTCCATCATCACCCCACATTGCTTCGTTGGCAGTTTTCAGGTCCAGACTTGACCCGGAAAAGGCTTCGAACGTTCCCTCTAGGGGGGGAGTTGCGCCGAGGCGTTTCACGGCTGACAGCAGTGCGCCGGCTCAGCGCTCAGCCTTGGGCCGCAGTACTACTACGAACCGTTCAAATTCGTGTGCACGTGGGGATTCGCGCAGCGACGACGACTTCTACACATACAGTATGCTGGACGACGACTGTATGCGAAATGTTCTTTTCTGTGAAGGGTTTGTGGTTGCATCCCGTGGTTCCGATTGTTCCTTGATCAATATAGAAGCTTACCCTAGATCTCCCCTAGTAATACCCTATTGTTCCGCCGGTGAGCCCCGGTCGTAGGTGGGCCCGCGCGTCTCTCCCATGCACGGTTAGACAATAAGCATCTCAACGCTGCACTCTCTTCATAATAGACTTATTGTCTGCGCATGTCTGCGCCGTCGACGCCACTGCCAGTGTCTTACTACACAAGATTGGAGATGGAGGGGGGCGTTGGGCATAAAAGGGTCTGCGGACAGAAGGCGCAGGGCTGTCAACAACTGCATGTTCATGGTGCAAGAGCGGTTCAAGATTCCTTCTACCAGCCCGTATGATCCCTGCTGCTGCGCTATGGGTCAAGTAATAATAAATGATGATGATTATTACTTGGTCCATAGCTCGGCAATAGAGGATCATGGCCAGTGTAGCTTACCTGATGATTTGACGTCGTTGACCGTAGGTTTAGGTTCTTTTGTCTGCATGCGAAGCCGATTTATATATCTGGTCAAAATTGAATACCGATTCCCTACAGGCTACATGAAACGCGCAAGATAATCGAGGACAGTGATGCAACAGGCACCGGTGGTTTATCCTCCCTTGTACAACAGATAATCGATGGAAGCAGGATAGTCGTGTAGAATCGGCAGAACAAGTTGATAGCTCGATATGGAACGAACAGGGACAGCAGTGTGCAATCAACAAAACAAAGATAATGGGGATACAATCAATGGAACGAAGGCGATGTTATCCGAAACTCATTCTATAGCTGGAATACGGGGTACCGTGGTAGGGCAGGGGGTAGTGTGGAGTCAGCAAATCGATGCAGGCCGAAGCCATACACCGCTTGACGCCCAATGCAACCTTATAAGCTGGGTGGTTGCATTGGTATAAGTATGGGTCAAAATGATGATGGAGTAGCGACGCGATGTAGATCACTACTGTCACTGATGATGACGCGGCAGGCTTCCGCCGAAACCGTTGTGGGTCGGATATCCGGAGGACCATGGATTCTGAACCTCGAATTCCCCCAGTTCCGCCAGAGACTCTTCGTTCCTAGAGGGGCCGGCAACTGGGCCACTGGGATACCGATCTTGGGGCGCGGCCCACCGAGGGCGCGCAGTGGCTTGATAAGGCAGGTGGTGACGGCCGACCATGAGAGGATCTCCCTGCGGGTGAAAGGCGGTGCTCGCAACGGCGTTGTGTCCGGAAAACGTCATGTCCTGCGGCAGGACAGGCGGGTACGCAGGGGTCTCCTGGAGAAAGAACCCTGCGGGCTGACGGGGGACATGTGTTTGGGGAGGTGAACCGTAGACACTGAGGACTTCCGGCTCTACAACCAGTTGACGGAGGGCGGCCGGGTCCAAGGTGCCGGGCCAGTAAAAGGCCGACGTTGCCGCGTCGATAGAGGGTCGAGGGAGCGATACAGACGTCGGGCGCACCTGATGGACGGACTCTCTACGAAAGTCGCTCGGATAATGGCGGCCGTTTGCTCCACGGCTCATCGGTACACGAGTCTCCTCTATTTGCGCGACTTGCCTTGAAGAGAATTGAGGCCTCGGACGATGATATGGATGATAGCGGGACGCATCAAGGGGGGCATAGAGCGAGAAGGTGGCATCGGTCGGGAGCAGGTTGGGGGGAGTGGTCGGAGGCAAGCTGGGAGGAGCGGTCGGAAGCAGGCCGGAGGGAACGGTCGGGAGCAGGCTGGGGGCAGTGGTGGGGGTTGGGTAGGGAGGAATCCAGTGGGAACCGTAGTCTACCAGGGCTGCAGCGGGGCTGACGACATAAGGGTTCGGGGTGGAGATGATATTCGAAACGGTCGTCTCTTCCGCCTGTTGCTCGGGAGAAGGCGGGACGGAGTTCGCGAAGCTATCCTCTTGGGCCTCGTCATCCTCATGCGCGCCGAAGTCAGGAGATACGGCAACCTGCGTTGTCCGACGTTGAGGTCAGAAACGCCTGGCAACGTCACGTACAACAAGAGACTTACAGGGACGCCTTCATCTGTGTGTGTTGTTAAAGGTTGACCAGTCGCGTCTGTGGTCGGTTGCACGTCGTAAATGTTCCACACGGGTTGTTCGCCGGTCATACCCGGTGCGACAGAGTTGTTCCTGGGCAACGAAAAGCGTTCACCCCATGATGAGAACTGAGAAGAGAAGCAGTTCAATTAGCCTCGACACGCTGATGGAGAACAAGGTGCAGAATGCCGACCATATGCGCGGGAAAGTCCCGCAAGCTCGGCGGGAGTTTCCTAACCATGGATCTCGGCTCGCGCTGTATCACAGAGGACGAGAATACAAGGGGGGCAGCTCGATGGAGAATAAGGGAGGAGTAGGAGAACAAGGCCTGCCTCCCTCCAGAGCGCTGGAGCTCAACTTTTATGAACCACATCGACCGGCCAAAGCGTCGTTCGCCCGTGACCTGCGAGGTTTAACGAGAGCGCGTCAGTGATCCCGATCCGGCAGCGCACCGTTGGGGGTGAGAACAGGAGTGACGGGCAGCAGCGCAAACGTCACCGCAGGTGCTGCCGAACCGTATGCGCGTCGGGACGGCAAGGTCTCTCCATACTACAGAATTCTAAGGAACACTGGACTTTACGTGTAGCAGTATGCGGCTACAGAGAAACGCGCCGGTATCTTAAGGGTCTCAGCATAGCATGTCATACCGCGACAGCGCGCCATAGACATGCCCAAAGCACGCGTTCCTAGCACGTGAAAATCACAGCCCGAAGAAGTCAGACTGGACCCGCGGCGACGTGAAGGGCAGGGGACCGTGGAAACGCAGTCCAAGCGGGCACGGAGTGCCTCGAGGCATCAAGCAACGTTGGTGCCCCGGGCAAACGGACGATGCCGATGGACAATCGAGCAGAAGGGGAAACAAGAATCGGCGGAGAACATACCACAATGATAGAAATTATTCCGGTCTGATAAAAGGCCAAAGTTGGAGGTCCATGGAGACGTCCGCGACCTGGAAACTCGGGTTCAAAGGGTGTAATTCCATCGACAGGCAAATCAGATCGTTCAGGTCCATCTAGGGAGTCGCCTGTGGACTCATGCTGGGCAAAGAGCAACTTTGAGCACAACGATGTTAGGCGATGAAGGTATCCAGGCAGAGATTCCGGCGGGTGTCTTTCGTGGGGCCATGGTAACCTTTGTTTGAGGCGAGATATCCTCTACGTCGGAACGGATTGCGGCTGACAGCCTGGGAGGGTGCGACCCGATAGAGTTCGATTTAGCAGACAATAGAGTGTATACGACGAGAAAACTAGGGCTGGCTGAGCTCTGGGGATGCAAGCATGATGTCCGAGGTGGATGACTGGAAAGAAGGGCTTCGGCGCCAGACGATGAGACGTGGCGGGGGCGGCCCGACGCCAATACCAATATTCACCAAATTTAGAAGGATGGTTTGATAGACGCCTTACCGCAGGTCTTTGGACCATGGACAAGGGTGGCACGTACATCGCCTAGCGATGCTAGTCCGCCGTCGCCCCATTGCTACTTACAGACCTTGACCGGGATCCCCGCTGAGATCGCGGAATCTTGAGTAGCCCCTAAATCAACGACAGCGAAGCCCCGTCATTCACCGCCATCTCGGATTCACGTGTGGAAGGCGTTGAACGGCATCGCGCCCAAGGATTCAGTGCTCCCGGGAATTTGAAGTCAAGGACGAATGCGATGACTGATTCCGAAACCCAAACAGCCTTATGTACATGAAAACTCAATATCTCCAAAACAAAAAAATACAAGTACGCTGCGCGCTCCATAACCAGTACATCTCTCGATCCCATGGTAGCGGATAAAACCCTGTGAGAGTAGACCAGCGGCCGAGACCGAGGGATATTCGAACGGCTTAGATGCAAACGAGGTGCCATGGGGGGACATTCCGCCGGCCTCTCCAAGTACGAACATCGGGCACATGTCGCCGCGCGAAGTCGTATGGTGGGTCCTCGTCCGCTGGACCGCCGCTGAGCTCTCGATCATCACGATCGCCCGCGCCCGTTGTCGCCCACCTGCCAGTACATCTGCGCAGCCGCTTCTGGAGGGGGATCGTCGTGGGCCTGGTATCCGGGCGCTGTGTCCCGGTTTGGGGAGATGAGCTGTGGAATACTGGCCGGCGGTGTCGTATTGTCTCCGGGCAGCTGGGCGAGCGGATCGGAAAGGATGGGGACGCGATTATCCGCCGAGAGAGCGCCGCACTGATAGAACGCATGCGAGTCGACAGTGGCGCGGGAGGGATCGAGATTGGCCGTGTGTGCAATGGGCGGTGGTGGGTGGCCGAGAGAAGAGAAGGCGTCCTGATAATACGGCGTAGCTGGAATGGAAGTCGCAGCAGGAGCACACCGCGAGTCACTCGGTCCTGAATAGGACGACCTGGGAAAGTGAACAGGGTCTTGATGGGGCCGAGGGGAAGATGGATAGGCCGGGAGGGATATGGAGGTCGCGGACATCGGTGTCGGGGGACCTGGATAGGCGGAAGAGAACTGGGTCGTGTTAGGCTGGGAATCCCCGCCTCCGTTGGAAATGAGAGCCGCCTCAGACGAGGGTCCCCGCAAATTTACGAGTTCAAGCCAACGCTGGTACTCGGCGCCGGAGTCAAGGAACTTCAAATGGCCTCGACCATGCTGGGGACTTATCAGATGACCGGAACTGTGTTGGATGAAGACACAGGGGAAGCTTCGAGCTTCAACTTGTGCCGAAGCGACGAGAGGGCCAGGAGGATCTCGCCCAGACATGGCGAGGGAACGCCCGAGACCTAGGGCGCCGTCGGAGGGAGCAGATCCACAGGTTCCCGCCATAGCGCTGTCGGACAAGAAGTCGGAATGCAGCACCTCAGGCTGCAGTGATGTCTGGGGCGTTGAACACCACGCCTCAGGCAGTGGTCGCTGAAGGTCAAGCGGGTCGATCGTGCTGAAATCGAACGCATTCCGCACGGAGTGCATGGATAAACCAGTGTCGAGGCCAAGCCGCGGCACCGAGGACCCTTCAGCGTTGGTTCCAACAGCTGCCTGTAAGGTGCATGATGGTCAGATATATCAAACATCAGCAAAACGAAGAGCAGATCATACATTATCACCGTACACTGTGGGCTCTGGTTGAAGCATGAGCGGAACCGTCACGGCTTTCGGGGTGGTGTTCATTGTCGGTGGAGAGGTTTGTGGGTGGGGATGAGAACAAAGGTGACCTGCTCGAGAACTAGGAAGAACTGCATCATTTTATATCCATCGCAGTGTGGCGGGACCTCGCATTGGGAAAGGCGCCAGGGGGTCGACTGCCGCAGCTGGAGGCGGAGGACGGCTGCCATGTACAGAAGTCGTTGATTTCGAAAACGGAATGATGGCACCTCGAGGCATTACATGTCAGGCTTTAAGCGCTCCCTTGCCGAGGTCGACTGGATGCGCGAGAAACCTGATAACTTCGGGTTATGTTACCAGATGTTCATCCGGAAAGTTCGTTACTATGAAGCTTTGACTGTGTAGCCCCCGAGATGACTTAAATTCTTCACCATGTACTTAAATTTCTTATCCTCACAGGGACAATTAGGAGAAGTTCGCCACGCCCCCAACCCGCGTAACGGCGTTGACAATGGCCTGCACAGCGGCACCATACCGGTGACGCTGGCAATGCTAAAGCCTAGTGATGGTGTCAGATGCGATGCCTACGTCTTTGTACTTTGCATGGGAGAGAAAGGGAGTAAAAACTTACAACATGACCCACGAGTAGAAGGTAGCGAGGGGGACCGCACAGACAAGTGCCACTGGTCGAGTGCCAGCAGGCTGAGCCACACAATGGTTTCACGGCAAACTCCGATGACACCCTTGTCGCGCAGACGCCCATTTGGCGGCATTCCTCAGACTCCCTGAGTCCCTCCCCCATCCCCTCCTCGCTGTGACAATGCTCTGAGCCGGCGTGAAAGTTAGATATATCGTCTCATGGCTGTACTATGCCCGCTCGTGAGCAATGGATCCAGTAAACCGGCAGGAGAGTGACGTCTGTGTCGTCGGCTGAGTGCTTCAAGCTTGCATGTCTGGCTATTGCGGGCGCGTTCGGTATGTGCTATTGTTCTATCCGTCGTTCATGCAACCAATGAGGGACACAGGCTCCGAGCCCGTGGTGCAAGAGCTGCCATGGGTCGTGCTTGTGGAAGTTAGCGACTTGAGCGAGGGTCTGCGAACGGAACGAAGGCCCATACTTGCTCTCAAACCGCGGCAGTAAACGCGTCTCAGTCATTCCTCGGAGGTGCGCGGAGAGGCGGTGCGTCTTGCTGTGGGATGCCTAAGATTGGGCCAAGAGATCGGCGCGTGGGGCCTGTGTGGACCCAACTTCAGGAATGCAGGTGCGTCATGTCCCGATCGTTCGTCTTGTTTTGGGTTTGGCCAATGTGAAACATGTGGAACCAGGTTTGGGATGGGCTGACGGATGCACGGAACACATTCTCGGTGCAAGATAACCACCCCCCCGATCCTGGCTGTATGACTGGAAAAAACGGTTGGCGAGGCCCTCCGAAATTTCGACTGGCAACGAGCACTCCGACCATGGGAAGGAGTCTCTAATGATGAGCGCGGTGAGGGCGATCCATTTGATCGTGCAGCACGTGCACAATCTGCTGGAGGCCCTGGGCGAGCGGGCGGGCACGTTTGCGCTGGATGGGCGCAGATTTGGTGCTCAGTTGGTACGATCATTGTTTCTAATTCCAGTCTACCCCGCAGGTCCAATTGCTCCGGGACAAAACGAGAACTTGGGAGGTATTCGGGAGTGTGGAATGTGAGTCGGAGGAAATGTGAGGAGGCTTCAGTGGGGACTAGTGGTGCACAGACGTATGTAACTACTAGGAGCGATTTTCAAAAACAATTGATCACCAAGGCATTACAAACTTCCACAGCTCCATCTCAACCGCCAGTTCCTCCTCGTACTGAGGGAGCGCAACCTTGAAGGTATGGACCCACCCCGTGTAACGCTGCCGACGGTGAATACTACTCGTCAGCTCCCAGTACTCCGGCATCCATGCTGCGCAGCCCCAGTCGATCAGGCCTACGGGGACATAGTCCTCGTCGACAAGAATATTGTTCGGGGAGATATCGCCATGGGTGAAGCAGATGCGATACGGCTTCTGTCGAATCCGATTCTCAAGCGCACGGATCTCCGGATCGGCCTCTGGGGGCAGAGTGCAATAGTACTGGCGGTGGAACTCGTCCAATGAGAAGGGGCCCACGCATCGGCTGTGGTCGATACGATAGCTCATGAAAGGTGTGCCCATGAACCCACAGACAGCTGGCCCAGGAGGGGGAGCCAGCTGACGGAGCTGTGCGAACCATCTGGCCATGGTGTCCGCAAAGGCTCTGAGCTGGGCATCAGAAAGCTCGTCGGCGGAACGGGCCATTTCTGCCAGGGGCGTGCCAGGGACGCGCGTCATGAGTATGAAAGGCGTACTGGTGGAGTCTAAGAGTAGGTCAAGAATGATGGGTACGGGGATGGTGGTGTTAACGGAGACATATTGAGTGGCGAGGGCTTCTGTGACCGAGGTGCCGCGGCCGTGCTTAGCGTAAAGGCCGAACGGTAGACGCGTTACGCGCGACGATGAGGTCCTGTGGCCATAGTACATGAGCCATTGGTAGACTTTCATTCGGAGGAAGCCGGGGGTTATTGACTGCCAAATAGTCCATAGCGAGCTGGCCACGGTAGGGCATCTGAGCGGAATTGTGAGCAACTAGGAAGAGGGGAGAACGGGAGATGATCTACCTGCAATACACAAATCGTTTGACATCAAGGTCCTTATTTCCGAGCATGGGTGGCCAATGTGGATGTGCGATTGGAGGCGACGACTCGAGGAGGACGAGGGAAATATTATATTGGCGGTACTGACGCGGGCCGAGATCACATACTGGTTTCGGCACACTCCGGGCCGCTGGCGTCTAGCCATCCCTGCAGTCCCCAGAGTGAGACGACTTAGTACCTTCGCCTATGCGCCGTGTCCTCCCTCCTCATGATGCTCCGAGCCGGCACGAAAGCTAGAAACATTGCCAGGTGCACCCAATATGTGCGCCGAACACGCTTCAGAGCAATAACCACGACGGTCTCTCAGGAGAGTGACGTCGTCATTGTCGGCGGAGGGCCTGCAGGCTTGGCTCTCGCGAGCGTGCTCAGTACGTGCTACCCTCCCTTTCGTCACCGACGGTCGTTTATGCAGAATGCAGCTTCTGAGCCCGCAATTCGGGATGCGCTGCGTGTTGTGCTCGTCGAGGCCGGTGATTTGAGCACGGTCCGCAACTAGAACGAGGGCCCCAGCACGTTCTCTAACCGCGTCAGTTCGATTACGAACGCGTCCCAGTCGTTCCTCGGAGGTGCGCAGAGCAGTGTTGTGTCACTGTGTTGCTATGAGCGTGCTCAAGGTTGGACCAAGAGATCGGCGCGTGGGCGCATGTGGACGAGGCGAGGACATGTCCGATCGAGGAAATGCAGGTGCGTTCATCCGATCGTTCGTCTCATTTGGGGTTTGGCCAAAGTGAAGCATATGGCACCAGGTTTGGGACGGGTTGTCGAACGCCCGGATAACGTTCTCCATGCAAGATGACTGCGCCTCGATTCTGTCTGGTGGAGAACCGGAAACCCAGTTGGCAAGGCTCACGGAGAACCTCAATCTGCAACGAGCACTCCTCCGATCCTTGGACAACAGCAGAACAGTCGAGCTGGCGGACAAGGTGAAGGTACAATCAATTGTGCGGGAAGAACGCGAAGGCGGGGGTTGGCCACTAGTTCATCTCTCAGACGGCCGACTTCTGCGGGCGAGGTTGCTGGTGAGTTGTCCATTCGGCCTTCATCTGCTGACCTTGACCATCTCTCCAGGTCGATGCAGACGGATTCAACTTGCCAGCACGCGCATGCTCTAGCATCCAATCATATGGTTGGGCTGGCGCCGGCATTCCTCAGACTCGCTCCCCCATCCCCTCCTCACCGTGACAGTGCTCTGAACTGGCACGAAATCTGGGAATGTCGTCAAGTATTCACACTATGCCTTTTCGCGAGCCATGAACCTAGCAATGAAGTAGAAGGGTGGCGCCGTCGTCGTCGACTGAGTACATGCAGTTATAGCTCTTCTGAGAGCGACCAGTAAGTTTACGTGCTGTTCGTTCCTCTGTCGTTGATTCATTTAAGTAGTGACAGGTTTTGAATCGGTGATATGGAAGTCGCTGTGAGCCGTGCTTATGGACGCTAGCGGCCTGAGAGAGGAGAACGAAGGCCTGTACTTGTTCTCAAACCGCGTCAGTAAACGTGTTTCCGTCCCTCAGAAGGTGCGCAGGGAGGTGGCGCGTGTTGCTGTGAGGATGCTCGAGATTTGGCCCAGAAATTGGTGCGTGGATCCGTGTGGAACCAGCTTCAAGAACGCAGGTGCGCCACCTCCCGATCGTCCGTCTTGTTTTGGGTTTGTCCAATGTGAAACATGTCAAACCAGGTTTGAGATGGGTTGACGGATGCATGGAATCACATCCTTGGTGCAAGATAACCACCCCTCAGTCCTAGCTGTAGGGCTAGAAAGACGGTTAGCGAGAGCGCCACGAGACCCGCCAAAATCTCGACCTGCAACGAGCACCTGCTAACGCAGTGCGGTGAGGGTGATCCAGTCGATCGTGTGGGACATGTGACTTCTTTTGAAGGGCATAGACGGGCAGGTGGATACGTTTACACTCCATCAGCGCAACTCCGGTGCTCAGCAGGTACGAAGTTCGCGTTGTTTCCGAGGTGGGGGGGGGATAATAATATGCTAATGATATTTACAGTCTACTCCATAGGACCAAGTGCTGTGCGACTGTACAAGAATTCTGGAGCTAGTGAGGGGGTCTGGGACGTACTAAGGACTAAAATGTGGATCGAAGCAAGCGGGGCGTGGGAAGGACAGACCAACATGTGAGGAAGCTACAGCAGAAACGGGTAGTATATAGAGGTGCTCGCAGTCATAGTCAGAATAACTGATTACCAAGGCATTACAAACTTCCATAGCTCCATCTCGACTGCTAATTCCTCCTCGTACTGAGGGAGCGCAGCCTTGAAGACATGGACCCACCCCGTATAACGCTGCCGACGATAGATGCTGCTCGTCAGCTCCCAGTACTCCGGCATCCATGCTGCGCAGCCCCAGTCGATCAGGCCTACGGGGACATAGTCCTCATTGACTAGAATGTTGTTCGGGGAGATATCGCCATGGGTAAAGCAGATACGGTAAGGCTTCTCTCGAACACGCTTTGCAAGCGCACGCATGTCCGGATCGGCCTCTGGGGGTAGAGTGCAATAGTACTGGCGGTGGAACTCATCCGATGAGGAGAAAGGTCCTACGTATTGGTCGTGGTCGATACGATAGCTCATGAAAGGTGTGCCCATGAACCCACAGACGGCCGGTCCCAGGGGTGGGGGAGCCAGCTGACGGAGTTGTGCGAACCATCTGGCCATGGTATCCGCGAACACCCTGAGCTGAGCATCCGAAAGCTCACTGGCGTTCCTGGGCATGTCTGCAAGAGGCGTTCCTGGGGCGCGCGTCATGAGTATCAAGGGAGCACCAACGGAATCTAGGAGCACATCAAGGATGGTGGGCACTGGGATGGTGGTGTTGACGGAGACATATTGAGTGGCGAGGGCTTCTGCGACCGAAGTGTCGCTACCGTGCTTCACGTATAGTCCGAATGGTAGGCGCATTACGCGTGGTGATGTGGTTTCGTGGCCAAAGTACATGAGGCATCGGTAGACTTTTGTCCGAAGGAAGCTCGGTACTAGACGCCAGACAACCCACAGCGTGCTGGCCAACGTAGGGCATCTGCTAGGATGCCGATCAGTGAGCGCCGATTAATAATGGATTGGGAGAGACCTGCCTGTGGTACACAAACTGTTTGGCATGAAGATCTTTAGCTCCGAGCATAGGGGGCCAATGTGGATAGAAGAGGCGAGATCGTGGGTGAACAACGAGGCTTGAGGAGGGACGATGGCAAGACTGCGAGCGGCGGTTTGGCGGCACTAGTACTAGCAGACTACCAAGCCTTACGTAAGGCTTCTTTCCAACCGAGCGCGTAGCGCTCAATTCCGAAGCATGCGGCCCGCCGATACTGTCGGAGCGCCAGCCTTTGTAGAACCTACATTCGTATCGGACATTGGACAAAGCACCCACTTACAAGTAACGCCTCCGATGGCGTCCAGTAGCAGCCATCGCTTTCCCAAACACTTAAAAAAGTTGTATAACAAGCGCATGCATCCTCTGACACGTACAGGTGGTGCCACCGGGCCCCGGGCGGTGGTACCACCGGGGAGGGGGCAGATCTTCTAACACGCACAGGTGGCGGAGGCCGTGTAGGCCCCAGCTTCAAGCGCAGAGGAATCGGAGGTGGATCAATATTGGATGTCAGAGAAATCTTTGGATAGCGTGAGGACTCACCCTCTCTACCTTATTGTACACTTATACGCGCTGCCAGATTTCTGATAATGTGGTCAGACACTTATGCTTCATTACGTAGCTTGAAGCCTGTAGGGGCTGCACACTTTAGTTAACCTCGCTTTTTTGTTTTGGGTTAGGGCAACTAAGATAGAAGCCGGAGACTGGTGCGCAGACGCATTCTCTGATACAGCTGTGTACTGACACGTATGTGAAGGTGCTACCATGACAGATGAGACATCGATCCTGGATGAATAACCAATATTGAGCGGCACTACTTACCTGATAGTCGCGGACGGCGACTCTGGCAAACTTTATAAGAGTAGGTCGCCACGAGCAAATTATCGCCATCTTGTTCCCATCGTCATCTCTGCAGTCCAAACGGCATTACCGAAACGTAAGTGAAGCCTTCTTACTTGAAAGTAGCCTTCTAGGGAAGCTGAACATCGTTGATAGAGCCCATCATGGCATCCTCGAACACCCAGGCTGCCCCTAACAGCATCTGTTGCGCGCTCTTCAGTCGCGGCGACGAAAAGTTTCACTGGACTATTGTTATCCCGTCTAACAACAACACGGCAGTGATGCTTCACGCCCGCAACCCCGTTGGGGGTTGGTCCTTTGAGCGGAAGGAGCACAACGTCTACAGCTCGAAGAGTGTCTGCGTTATTGTGAAGATTGGTCTGTCCGTCAAATTGCTCCCGACAGTTCCAGGTTGCTGACACAACAATTGTAGGCACCGTGACGAAGACTAATAGTGTCGACCACATCACCGATCTCTTAAAGAACATCCCCATGACCGTCCCTGCCGTTGACCATGCTAGCGAGCCTACGTTCACCTGCCGCGTGTGGTTCAAGCAGGCCGTCAGGGTCCTCGCGGCCAATGGCGTCCTCAAGTGCCCCAATGTGAACGCTCTTGAGAAAGAGATAATCGCGTATGGCCAGGCGCAGGATGCGGCCACCATTACCGCCAAGGGGTACAAATACCACATTGCATCTGCGGCCAGCTAATCGGCTCGTCCCCCCTTCCTCAATGTCGCTTCTTGGCTCTGTACTATTACACGCTATAACAAATTCCATCAGCGCTATCTTGAAGCGCGACCCAAATTCAAGGCGTGCAGACCCGGAGAACTTGAGCATGACCGTGACGAACTAAATAGCCTGCCGTGAATGCAACATTTTAGCACACCAACTGACATGTAAACACTTGAACACACTATATATTAGCGTCTCCGATCTTTCTCGACCCACCTTGGTTCGAAGAGCTGAGCGCTGAGATCTGAGAGCTGAGGTTGGTACTTAAATAAGTACGCCACAGAATGGTTTCGGCAGACTCCGTACCATAGACGCCCAAGCGCAGCGCGTTCTCGTTAGGGCGCGTTTCATATGCCCGGCGGCCCATGCTTATTCTTTCTCCTCATTATGCTCCGAGCCAGCACGAAAGCTAGAAACGTTGTCAGGTGCACACGACATGTACACCGAACCCGCTCCAGAGCAATAACCTCGACGGTCCCTCAGGAGAGTGACGTCGTCATTGTCGGCGGAGGGCCTGCGGGCTTGGCTCTCGCCAGCGCGCTCAGTACGTGCTATCCTCCCCTTCGTCGCCGACAATCATTTATTCGAAATATAGGCTCTGAGCCGGCACTTAAGGATGCGCTGCGTGTTGTGCTCGTCGAGGCCGGCGACTTGAATAAGGTCCGCAACTGGAACGAGGGCCCCAGCACGTTCTCAAACCGCGTCAGTTCGATCACGAACGCGTCTCAGGCGTTCCTCGGAGGTGCGCAGAGCAGTGTTGTGTCCCTGTGTTGCTATTAGGGTGCTCAAGGTTGGACCAAGAGATTGGCGCGTGGGCACATGTGGACGAGGCGAGGACATGCCCGATCGAGGAAATGCAGGTGCGTTCATCCGATCGTTCGTCTTTTTTGGGGTTTGGCCAAAGTGAAGCATATGGCACCAGGTTTGGGACGGGTTGTCGGACGCGCGGATAACGTTCTCCATGCAAGATGACCGCGCCTCGATTCTGTCTGGCGGAGAACCGGAAACCCAGTTGGCAAGGCTCACGGAGAACCTCAATCTGCAACGAGCGCTCCTCCGGTCCCTGGACAACAGCAGAACAGTCGAGCTGGCGGACAAGGTGAAGGTGCAGTCAATTGTGCCTGAAGAACGCGAAGGCGGGGGTTGGCCGCTGGTTCACCTCTCAGATGGGCGAGTTCTGCGGGCGAGGTTGCTGGTGAGTTGTACCGCCGGCCTTGTTCTGTCGTCATTGACCGTCGCCCCAGGTCGGTGCAGATGGATTCAACTCGCCAGTACGCGCATACTCTGGTATTCGATCATATGGTTGGGCATACGACACCTCTGCTATCGTCGCCACGCTCGTCCACAGCCCCAGGACGTCCTTCCAACCACCCAACACCGTGGCGTACCAACGCTTCCTTCCCACCGGGCCTATTGCCTTCCTGCCCCTCTCGCCCACCGCGTCGTCTCTCGTCTGGTCTACCAAGCCTCACCTCGCGAAGGCGCTGCTCTCCTCTGACCCAGCCGTGCTGACCACCATGATCAATGCCGCCTTCCGCCTCCCTGAAGTGTCCCTACGCTACCTGCACCAGCAAATCCTGGACTCCGCCAGCAAAGGCGGTCCCCTCAGCCTTCAACAATTGCAAGAAGAGATCTCCTGGCGCGAGCGCTCGCACCACATCGACTCGCGCTCTGCATACTCGCTGACGGCGGACACTGGAGGTGTACCCCCGGAGGACGCCGACGCGCTCCCGCCACTGGTAACCTCCATACAGCCCGGAACTGCGGCGTCGTTCCCGCTGCGGCTTAGCCATGCCGACGAGTACATCGGTGACGGTGCTGGGGCACGTACCGTGCTTGTTGGAGATGCGGCGCATACAATCCACCCTCTCGCGGGACAAGGTCTCAACATGGGTCTTGGGGACGTCGAATCGCTCTTCCGGTGCATACACAAGGCGGTGCTCAACGGAGGGGATATCGGTGAGTGTTACTACCCTGTCGCACACGAGTGGGACTGAGGTGGTGGCCCGCAGGTTCCCGCACGGCGCTCCTGCCCTACGCCCGCGAGCGGTACTTTGAGAACCACAAGATCCTCTCCGCCTGCGACAAACTCCACAAGATCTATTCGTCGACCGCCGAGCCCGTCGTGTGGGCGCGTTCCGTGGGACTGGAAGTCCTGAACGAGCTCGACACTGTCAAAGCAGCGATCATGCTGAACGCGGGAAGCCGGAGCACCCGCACGAGTCCGTTTGGCAAGCAGCTCGGCGTCAACTTCGCTGCGGACGCTGTGGGGGCGTTCGCACAGAACCTGAGCGGCATGAGCACGCTCACGAGGGGTGTCGCGGGCATGGTTGGAGATAGCTTGCAGAAGATGCTGCAGAGCGTCGCGAACTCGCAGCGGAGGCCCTGATTTCGCTGAAAGACCGACTACAACTCCAGTATCACATTAACAGACCCGATATACTAGATACAGCTGAATAGACTTCCATACGTGCGGAAAGTCCCAGAGAAAGCTACGATAATAAACTTGGTGGGAAGGGAAACGAACGGTGGTATATGCGATAAATAACAAACCAACCTCGTAAGCCGAGGATTGGGGAGGGATCTAGTCCCGTCCCCGTCAAAAATGCACTCTTCATCATCCACAAACCCTGCAAACCAATGAATCATTGCCAGACGAGCTTGCCGTTCTCGTCGACGTAGGCGGACATGCCCCCGCTCGCCGTCTTCTTGGTCGTCTTGGCCTGCTCAGCCATTCGAGCCCGCTCGAGGTCGCGCTTGTGCTTCGCGAACGTGGCGAGCCGATCCTGCTCGGCCTCCGTCTTCGCGGCCTTTTGCGCCTCGCGTTTGGCAGCGTGCTGTCGCTGCTTCTTCGTGAGCGCCTCGGTGGACTTTTGGGCTGTTGGCGCGGATGTGTCCGAGGGAGCTTTGTTCACTCCTGTGAATTTGGCATTAAGCATCTCGGGACCGAGGTGCAGCGGGGATAGAAGGGGGGATGACAAGGGGGGTCAGGGACACTTACGTTGACGTCCACGGCTTTTCACCACTCCCCATCCACCGTCGTCTTCTCCATCGGCATCGTCAGCAGCTGCGCGCGAGTCCACGTCCTCGTAGTCCTCCCATGAGAACCCGGCCGCTGGCTGTTCGTCTGGTCGGGGCTTGATGCGCATGACACGGGACACCTCGGGGTAGTCAGGCTCTTCCAGTAAGCTACAACGACACGTCAACACACTGACAGCCTCAGGGAACAGGGTATGCGACGTACTCTTCAACGCCCGTCTTCCTGGGCTTGGGCAGCAGCCTCTCCGCGAGCGTCCTGCGGTTCTCCGAGGAGATCGAGTCCGCCAGCTGGCTCTCATCCTCCGTCCGCTCCGTCACGGGCGACGAGTTGCCCGTCGTGACAGACGTGGCAAGGTCGCTCGTCGACACCTCCAGCCCGTGCGCCTGGGAGCCGCTCCCCTCCGCCTCCCCGGCAACCGCAGCACCCGCCTTCGCGGGCTTCTTCTTCGTCTCGACCTTCGTCCACCCGCCGTCCTCGAGTGCCGCGGGCCTGCCCGCCGCCGCACCCTTCTTTGGCTTCGTCATGCGTACGGCGGCGGACGACTCGGGCGCGGTCGCAGAGGACTCGGACTGCGCGTCGGCGCCGCCGCCCGCAAACGCCTTCTTCACCTTCTTCTTCGCCTTCTTCGGCTTGGGCTGCGTCTCAGACGGGATGGCGGGGCTCTGGGCGTCGAAGGACCCTGGGACGACCAGGGGGAAGGCGACGACATTGGGCTGGGCGGGGCGGGCGTCCTTCTGCTTCTCACTTGCGCCTGCTCCCGCTCCCGCTCCTCCCTTCTTCTTCTGCTTCTGCTTCTTGGCAGAGGACGCAGAGGTGGATGCGGGGTTAGGCGAGGACGAGAACGGGCCAGCGTGTTGGGGGGCCGCCGCTGAGGGCTGCTGGAGCTGGACGTAGCCGTACGCGGCGGCGCCCACGACGACGGCAGCGACGGGCAAGTAGCTCTGCGCGGAACCCATGGCGGCAGTGAGCAATGAATGAGCGTAGAGGTAGAGGTAGCAGTAGAGGTGGTGGGGAAGGTGACGAGGACGCCGAGGAGGGGACGACTGACGTGGAGTAGCGGGCACTGGTGACTTCGCGGCGCATGCGAGTAGCGATCGTGCCTGGGAGTGACTCTCGACGCGTCAACATGCACAAATAGCGCGTCCATGAATAGCTCTGAGTCACAGGCGCCATCGGGGCTATGGCTCACGGCGGGCTCCCGACTCACACACAGGCCATATGGCGAGGCTGCGGTCTGTACGGCGTCGAGACGTGCAGAATCTTTGGGAGAGATGGAAGCGCACTGGTACCGCCGGACCACCGCTACTATTAGGAAGCCCGAAGATCTATCATCTCTGTAGTGTATTGTAGATGGGACCTTGCCATAAGGATGCCGGCAGCTTCATATCGAAGCACCCCAAGTACATGCTATGCCCATTCTACACGTTCGGCCCAGCCTGAGTTTTGTATCTATAAGGTATGTCCAGACCTACGTCCTGTAGTCACCGTTGATCCTGACATATTCCTACAACGAATCAATGAGCTCCCGAGTGCCAGGCGGAAGCAAGATGTGGACTTACGTAGCTGAAGTCACACGTCCAGTATTTTGCGCTTTCAGAACCAATGCCGAGCTCAACCTTGATCTCAAGGTCTTCTTGACCAATGATCTCGGATGCTCGGGCCTCGTCGACCTTCTCAGGTTCGCCGTTGACTAGAAGAGGAAGTGCGGCAGTTCCATCGGCAGGAATGAACGAGACGTTCACCCGTGAAGGGTTGATCGGCTGAGATAGCGGGATAGAGCCCGTAGCAGCAAGGATACGACCCCAGCTACGAGGTCATCTGCCTCAGGAACTTTCTGCGATCGTGTAATGACAACAAACTCACTTAGCGTCCTCCCCGAACAACGCCGTCTTCACAAGTGCGGAGGTTGATATCCTCGAAGCTACCGCGTGCGCGTCTTTGTACGTAGGCGCACCCTCGACATTCACCGTGACAAACTTGGTCGCACCCTCGCCATCCCGGACAACAAGCTGCGCGAGATCCGTGGCGAACGACGTGAGCTCCTGTTTGAAGACCTCGTACGCTTCAGGGTCGGTTGATTCGTCGATCTCAGGCTCCTCTGCCGTCGCCGTCGCCGCGCCGTTGGCCAAGACGATGATCGTGTCGTTCGTCGACATGTCGCCGTCCACACTGATCGAGTTGAAGCTCCGGTCGACCGCATACGTGAGCGCCGTCTGCAGGCTGCGCGGAGAGACTGCCGCGTCCGTGAGGATGCACCCGAGGAGCGTCGCGTGCAGCTGCCCGCCCGTGGGGGGACCCATGTCGGGGTGGATCATGCCCGCGCCCTTGTCCATGCCGGCTAACCGGAACTCCTTGCCGTTGATCGTGAACGTCCGTGCCCGGAGTTTGGGGAAGGTGTCCGTCGTCATGAACGCACGCGCAGCACGCTCCCATGCCTCGAAGGTCGAGCCGAGGGTGGGTGCCCCGGAGGGGCTTTGTGAGCGGATGCCGTCGAGGATCTTCGCGATGGGGAGGTTTTGGCCGATCACGCCGGTGGACATGACGAGCGTTTCGCTGGAGGACGGGGATGAGGAGGGGAGGAGGGCGTCGGTTGTGCGCGACATCGACCAGGCGTCCTCCATGCCCTGCTTGCCCGTCACGGCATTCGCACATCCGCTGTTCACGACGATCGCTCGTGCGCGGCCGCTGGTGCGTTCGAGGACGTCCTGGGAGACGACAACAGGGGCTGCTTTGAAGGCATTGCGGGTAAAGCAGGCCGCTGCACTTGTCGGGCGGGAGGAGGTAGAAAGGATGATGCCGAGGTCAAGGAGCTCCGGCTTCTTTTTGACGCCACAGTGTAGCCCTGTAAGAACGTAGCCCTTGGGAAATGCCGAGTCAGGAATGGTGGAGTGGAGGTGGCTCTTGGATGGGGTAGCCTTGGTGACGATAGTCGTTGTTGACGAGGACGAGGACGAGGAAAACCGTTTGAATACGGCAGGCAAGCCACGTATTGTGAGGGTCATGGCGGACGTCGGGGAGAAGACGTACTGGACTGCTGGCACTGTTTTGAGCTAAACGCTGAATCGAGTCACCTAGCACAACAATTGAATTCGCAGCCGGCTGTATGCGGCGAACAGATGTATATTCCCTGCGGTTCGAGCTCGGACAGAAGTACAGGACCTGAGCGAGCAAAATGCGACTGGCTACCTACAAGAATAGCGGGCCGCGTCCCGAGGATGTCCACTGCGATAGACCTTGCTCTTCCACCGCTCCGTTACTCGTGCGTCGAGTCAGGAGATGGCCGACGACAGAGTGCAGCGCTGGTCGCTGCGTCGATGGTGAGGGGAACGAAACAGAGCCGAGCTCGATTTTCAGAGTAGGTACCCGCTGAGCGCCCGGGGGAATATCGGAGTATCCGTACTGTTTTGGCTGGGGGACCGGTGAATGCCGATGCGGGCGCTTTTGACAAGTCTGGCAAATCTTCAAGCAAGTCGTCGATAGCAGCAAGTTCACGACATCCGACACCGGCCGACCGACGAAACGATGGGATCCACAAGGTGAGACTACCCTACTATGCTGCAGAACGACGCCATGAAGGGTTCTGGGACGTTTGGGAGGACGAAGAACACGGCGGACGGGATGGATGGCATTGATGAGGATCGGATGACGGCGCTCGGTCCTTGGCTACTCGACACTCGACACTCCTTCCTCTGCTCCCCTGCTTTCCTCTTGCGCATCTGGGGCCTCTTTCTCACTTGAGTTGTTGACTTACGCTCCTTTCATGGCGTAGACTGTACTCAAAGGGCCGCGTCCTCGGCCACAAGCGCTCCAAGCGCAACTCCCGCCCCAACACCTCTCTGCTCCAGATTGAGGGTGTCGCCACGAAGGAGGACGCTCAATTCTACTTGGGAAAGGTATGCTGCATGTTGTGAGTGTCTGAATGCGTTCACTGACCCTTGGATGGTGTAGCGTGTTGCGTACGTTTACCGGGCAAAGCGTGCCGTCGAGGGCTCGAAGGTTCGCGTAATCTGGGGGTGCGTTGGCTTCTCTGTTCATGTCCATACGTGACACTAAGTGATAACTTGCGCATATAGCCGTGTGACCCGCCCGCACGGTAACTCTGGTGTTGTAAAAGGGAAGTTCAGCTCGAACTTGCCCCCACACGCGTTCGGCGCGAGCGTCCGGGTGGTACGTTCCGTTCTTCTCTTATGCCCGCTCGCCCGTGCTCATGGAGTTTCTGTGGCTTTGGATAACAGATGCTTTACCCCTCCAACATCTAAGCACCCTCCCTCTCTTCCATTTCGTTGCCAGTATTGCTGTTACACGCTCATGTATTGCAAATCCTATGACATGCTCCATGATTGCATGCACATTCGCACTGTAAAACTCCTATCTATGTGGGAACGTCGGAGCATTTCGTTTGTCGCTGGTGGATGGCCCAAAGGCCGGTTATCTGGTTTGGTGGTATTGCCCGGAAGCAGTTGACCATTCGATTCCACTGTCAACCTAGCCTATAACGAACCTTCTGGAGCATTGCTCAGTGCTGAGCTGCTTCCTGTTGATCCTGCGGTCTCGGGGGCGGAGATGGAATAGGCACGAGCCGAGGATCGGCAGCGAAGTTGTTATATTGAGTTGTCCGACGGGCACCAACGTCTGCAGCGATCCCGCCCCCCGTTGGGGCCGCGCGAGCACTGCGAAGGCGACGTGGCTGGGGCTGGGGTGCAGAAACGGATTGTCTGTGCCGATCGGGAGGGTTCCACAACGTCACAGCACAACGCAGCGCGCGATTCGATGCAGGTATCCCCAGAGCGCCATTATGTAATCAGCAATGTGTTGGGGATGCAAGCTGTCGGGGATCTTCCTCAGACGGACTTAAATTGTCCTTCCTGCCCTTCTCCGTCTCCTTTGCCCCCGGGTAACATCCTTTCCTCCTCCCTCAGTCATGTCCACCTACGATCATTCAAGAGTCGCCCAATTCATCGGTGAGATATCGCGTTTGCTCCCTCCTAGCTGAGCTAGAGTGTGACAACCCATAACAGGTGGTAACACCCTCGAAAAGGCTCCGTCAGGGCCAGTCAAGGACTTCGTCAAGCAGCATGGAGGACATACGGTTATCTCGAAGGTGAGTTGCGGCTTCCTGGTTTGAACTTCCGCGGATATAAATCGGGACAGTGTGGAGTGGAATCCTGATATCAAGAGTTCGGACCATGTAACGGACCATGCGGGACGCGTCGCGCGCGCGTCACACATCGCGACGCGTCTCCCGCGGCTGGCTCGGAGCCGTGCCACGGTTGCTCCATGCTCTCAGCATCCCTGGTTCAAGCCCGAGCTCGTCAAAACTCCTGGCAAACGCGTGTAAAGGCGCATGTATCGGCTATATGCGCGCGTTCCCCATTGATTCCGTCATCTATTGCATTCGGGAGCATGCCTCTGCCCATGAGGTTGTAGCATGCGGACTCTAGGCGTTCGAGACTTGCAGACTGCTGCCTCATTTCCCTGGAGATATGCGCGATACTGATCGACGTCTATTGACCTAGGTCCTCATTGCCAATAACGGTCTGTCGCGCTGCTTTCGGAGAGGATGCGCACGTGCGTGTGTATTGACGAATTTTCAGGTATTGCTGCCGTGAAGGAAATTCGCTCGATCCGGCAATGGAGCTACGAGACTTTTGGCACGGAGCGCGCCGTCGAGTTTACCGTCATGGCAACGCCAGAGGACTTGAAGGTCAACGCGGAGTACATTCGCATGGCTGACCGGTATGTCGAAGTGCCGGGCGGTTCTAACAACCACAACTACGCAAATGTGGACCTCATTGTCGATGTCGCGGAGCGCGCCGGTGTTCATGCTGTTTGGGCAGGCTGGGGTCATGCCTCCGAAAACCCCCGTCTACCAGAAACTCTTGCCGCCAACAAGATTGTCTTCATCGGGCCGCCCGGCAGTGCTATGCGTAGTCTGGGAGACAAGATTTCTAGCACCATCGTGGCACAGAGCGCAGATGTTCCGACCATGGCCTGGTCTGGTACTGGAATCTCGAAGACCGAGCTTTCTGCCGGCGGGTTTGTTACCGTCCCCGACGATGCGTACAAGGCGGCGTGCGTGACGACAGTCGAGGAGGGTCTCGTGCGGGCGGAGGAGATCGGTTTCCCGGTCATGATCAAGGCTTCTGAGGGTGGAGGAGGCAAGGGTATCCGGAAGGTGGAGGCTGCAGACGCGTTCAAGAACGCGTTCCATGCAGTTGCTGGAGAAATCCCTGGTAGGTTTAGCCATTGCATTTCGTCATCTTCTTTCGTTCACATTATGCCAGGTTCGCCCATCTTCATCATGAAACTCGCGGGCCAGGCACGTCACTTGGAGGTCCAGCTTCTCGCTGACCAGTACGGCAACGCCATTTCTCTCTTTGGCCGTGACTGTTCCGTCCAGCGCCGGCATCAGAAGATCATCGAGGAGGCGCCTGTCACCATTGCGGACTCTAAGATTTTCGAGAAGATGGAGCGCGCGGCGGTTCGGTTGGCCAAGCTTGTTGGATATGTCAGCGCCGGAACAGTCGAGTGTGCGTTTGTTGTGCTCCTACATCTAAATGAAGGTGTTGACGTCGGGAATAGATCTATACAGCCACGCTGAAGATGTGTTCTACTTCCTCGAGCTTAACCCTCGTCTTCAAGTTGAGCACCCGACGACCGAGATGGTCTCCGGTGTCAACCTGCCCGCTGCTCAGCTCCAGATTGCTATGGGTATTCCTCTCCACCGCATTCGCCATATCCGTCAGCTGTATGGCGTTGAACACAACGGTACCTCCGAGATCGACTTCGACATGGTTGACCCCGAGGCCAGCACACTTCAGCGCAAACCTCGTCCCAAGGGCCACGTTATTGCCGTTCGTATCACAGCGGAAAACCCTGACGCGGGTTTCAAGCCCTCTTCTGGTTCGCTCCAGGAGCTCAACTTCCGTTCGAGCAATAACGTCTGGGGTTACTTCTCGGTCGGCAGCGCTGGTGGTCTGCACGAGTTCGCGGACTCGCAGTTCGGACATGTTTTCGCATACGGCGAAGACCGTGCGGAGTCGCGCAAGAACATGGTCGTTGCGTTGAAGGAGCTCAGCATTCGTGGTGACTTCCGCACCACCGTCGAGTACCTCATCAAACTTCTTGAGCTGCAAGCCTTCGAAGAGAACACTATCACCACTGGCTGGCTCGATTCTCTCATTAGCGACAAGCTCACCGCCGAACGCCCCGATTCCACCCTTGCAGTCATCTGCGGTGCCGTGACTAAGGCCTTCATCGCGGCGGAGGCCTCCTGGAGCGAGTACAAACGTATCCTCGACAAGGGCCAGGTGCCCTCACGCGACGTTCTCAAGACCGTTTTTGGAATCGACTTCATCTACGACAACGTCCGCTACTCCTTCACTGCTACGCGTTCTTCTCCGATGCTCTGGACGCTGTACCTCAACGGCGGTCGGACGCTGGTGGGCGCGCGTGGATTGGCTGATGGCGGCCTGTTGGTTCTGCTTGACGGCAAGAGCCATTCTGTCTACTGGAGAGAGGAAGTGGGCGCGTTGCGCGTGATGGTCGACGCCAAGACGTGCTTGATAGAGCAGGAGAATGACCCGACGCAGTTACGGAGCCCTAGTCCCGGCAAGCTCGTCCGATTCCTTGTGGAGAGTGGCGATCACATCAATGCTGGCGAACAGTACGCCGAGATCGAAGTGTGTCGCGCAGTTCTTTTCTCGACGGCGACCGTTACTGATTTAATCCTGTAGGTTATGAAGATGTATATGCCTCTCGTCGCCGCCGAAGACGGCATTGTCCAATTCGTCAAGCAGCCAGGCGTCAGTCTCGAGCCCGGCGACATCCTTGGTATCCTTACCCTCGACGACCCCGCCCGCGTCAAGCATGCAAAACCTTTCGAGGGGTTGCTTCCTGTCATGGGTACCCCTAGCGTCATTGGAAACAAGCCCCACCAGCGCATGAACTTCTACCTCAACGTCCTCAACAACATTCTAGACGGTTACGACAACCAGGCCGTCATGGCCTCGACGCTCAAGGATCTCATCGATGTCCTCCACAACCCTGAACTTCCATTCTCCGAGGTCACTGCCATTCTGTCAACTCTTTCAGGCCGCATGCCCGCAAAGCTTGAGGAGAGCGTCCGTGCCGCTATTGACCTCGCAAAGAGCAAGGGCGAAGGCGCCGAATTCCCGGCGCACCGTGTCAAGAAGCTCATCGATCACTACATGGAGGACAACGTGCGTGCCCAGGACAGGACGATGTTCCGCACTCAACTCGCGACACTTCTTGGCGCTGTAGAGCGCTACCAGTCTGGTCTAAAGGCACACGAGACTGACGTCATCACAGGTCTGCTCGCTCGCTACGAGGAGACTGAGAAGCTCTTTGGTGGCAGCATTGAGGCGCGTGTCTTGACCCTGCGCGAGCAAAACAAGGACGAGCTCGACAAGGTTGCCGCTCTCGTACTCAGTCACATCATGGCGCAGAGGAAGGGTCGCTTGGTCATGGCTGTCCTCGAGCACGTGAAGAACAGTGGTCTGACCGTGACCGACCCCAACAGTCGCCTGTACCAGGTCCTCCAGGGTCTCGCAGTGCTAGAGGCTAGGTATGTTCCTTTCTCGCTCTGAGCATCTTCTTCTGTACTTATGCTTCTGCACCAGGTCTTCTACCCAGGTCTCGTTGAAGGCGCGGGAAGTGCTCATCTCGTGCCAGATGCCCTCATACGAGGAACGTCGGGCTCAGATGGAGGGTATCCTCAAGGCTTCAGTCACCAACAGCTACTATGGCGAGCCCGGTTCTGTTGTCCGAACCCCAACCATGGATGTTTTGCGAGAGCTCGTCGACTCGCGATACACCGTGTACGATGTCCTGCCCACCTTCTGGAATTACAACGAGCTGGAGATCGTACACGGTAGGTTCTTCAACTATGAATGTTGAACCTAGCACTGACCCGCAAAACAGCTGCGTTCGAGGTATATGTCCGGCGTGCTTACAAGGCGTACATGCTGCTATCGGTTGATTACGAAGAGGGTGATGGCATGGAAGATGGTGACGCGCCGACTGTCATCACTTGGCGCTTCAACCTCGGCCAGTCGAACTCACCGCCGTCGACTCCTCGCCTCGCACGAGAGTGGGTAGCCTATTGCTCTTTATTGAGGTTCGTAATAACTTAGATTGTCGAACAGCGATTTGCCTCGCAGGCAGGCGTCGGTCAGCGATCTCACGTACATGATCAACACACACCAGAAGCAACCTCTCCGTACTGGAGCCATAGCGTCCTTCCCGAACCTCAATGCGCTCAAACGTGGCTTTGACAAGGTCGCTTCCGTCCTTCCTAACTTCGACCCACACGAGTACCAGCAGCGCTACGGTGTCGACAACCAGCCTCCCAACGTCCTATACCTGGCGCTGCGTATCTTCAACGACGCCGATGACATGTCTGAGGACGCTTGGTACGAGAAGATCGTCGAGCTTGTCAACGGCCACCGCGAGGTTCTTAACAAGCGCGGTGTTCGTCGTATCTCCATCCTTATCTGTCGTCCTGGCCAGTACCCGATCTACTACACGCTCCGCGAAATGGGTGGCTCATGGCAAGAAGAACAATCCATTCGTCACATTGAGCCCGCCCTTGCGTTCCAGCTCGAGCTCAGCCGTTTGTCGAACTACAACCTCACGCCTTGCTTCACTGAGAGCAAGCAGCTCCACTTCTACCATGGCGTTGCTCGGGAGAACCAGTTGGACAATCGCTTCTTCATCCGTGCGTTGGTGCGCCCCGGCCGTATCCGGGGCAGCATGAATACTGCCCAGTACCTGATCTCCGAGACCGACCGTCTCGTCACCACGATTTTGGACGCTCTCGAGGTTGTTTCTGTCCAGCACCGCAACGCCGACTGCAACCACATCTTCATGAACTTCATCTACAACCTCCCCGTCACCTACGACGACGTCCTTGAGGCCATCTCCGGTTTCATCGAGCGCCATGGCAAGAGGCTCTGGCGACTTCACGTCACTGGCTCTGAAATTCGTATCGTTCTCGAGGACCAGGAAGGCAATGTCACACCCATTCGTTGCGTCATCGAGAATGTCTCCGGTTTCATCGTCAACTACCACGGTTACCAGGAGATCACCACCGACAAGGGGACGACTATCCTGAAGTCCATTGGCGAGAAGGGGCCTCTCCACTTGCTGCCTGTCCATCAAGCGTACCCCACAAAGGAGTCTCTGCAGCCGAAGCGGTACCAAGCTCACCTCATTGGCACTACCTATGTGTACGACTTCCCCGACCTCTTTTCCAAAGCGCTCAGCAACGTTTGGGCGAAGGCTCGTGTCATCAACCCTAGCCTGAGCTTGCCCAAGAACATCTTTGAGTCGAAGGAGCTTATCCTTGACGAGCATGACCAGCTTCAGGAGGTCGATAGGGCTCCGGGCAACAACGCCGTTGGCATGGTTGGCTGGGTGTTCACGCTGCGTACTCCCGAGTATCCGGACGGTCGCCGTGCAGTTGTCATCGCCAACGACATCACGTTCAAGATCGGTTCGTTCGGCCCAGACGAGGACCAGTTCTTCTACCTCTGCTCGCAGTACGCCCGTAGCCAGGGTCTCCCTCGTATCTACCTCTCCGCCAACTCTGGTGCCCGTATCGGTCTCGCCGAGGAAGTGATGAACTTGTTCTCCGTCGCATGGAATGACCCAGCGCATCCTGAGAAGGGGATCGAGTACATCTATCTGACGCGCGAGAACTTCCTCAAGGTCCAGGAGAAGGCTGCTGCAGCGATCCGCACCGTCGAGATCGAGGAGAACGGCGAGCCCCGTTACAAGATCACTGACATTATCGGCTTGCAGGACGGCCTCGGTGTCGAGTGCTTGAAGGGTTCCGGTCTCATCGCTGGCGAGACTTCACGGGCCTACGACGACATCTTCACCATGACCCTCGTCACTGCTCGCTCTGTCGGCATCGGTGCCTACCTGGTTCGCCTCGGCGAGCGCGCAGTCCAGGTCGAGGGCCAACCAATCATCCTCACCGGTGCTCCTGCCCTCAACAAGCTGCTCGGTCGGGAAGTCTACACGTCCAACCTCCAACTCGGTGGTACCCAAATCATGCACAAGAATGGTGTCTCTCATCTGACCGCTAGCAGCGATTTGGAGGGCGCTACCCATATCCTCGAGTGGTTGTCGTACGTTCCCGAATGCAAGGGTGCTCCTCTTCCCGTCCTTGAGTCCGCTGATCCATGGGACCGCGACATCTGCTTCGTCCCGCCCAAGGGCCCGTACGACCCACGCTGGTTCATTGAGGGCAAGCAGGACGAGACCACCAACGACTGGCTTTCCGGCTTCTTCGATCGTGGCTCTTTCCAGGAGACCCTCAGCGGATGGGCTCAGACGGTCGTCGTCGGCCGCGCACGCCTCGGTGGTATTCCCATGGGTGTCATCGCCGTCGAAACGAGGACGATCGAGCGCATCGTTCCCGCTGATCCTGCGAACCCGGCGTCGTTCGAGCAGCGCATCATGGAGGCGGGTCAGGTGTGGTACCCCAATTCGGCATACAAGACGGCGCAAGCGATCTTCGACTTCAACCGCGAGGGTCTCCCTCTCATCATCTTTGCGAACTGGCGTGGGTTTTCCGGCGGTCAGCAGGATATGTACGACGAGATCCTGAAACAGGGCTCCAAGATCGTCGATGGTCTCTCGAGTTACAAGCAGCCTGTGTTCGTCTACATCGTTCCTCACGGCGAACTCCGTGGCGGCGCGTGGGTCGTGCTCGATCCCTCGATCAACTCGGCGCAGATGGAGATGTACGCGGATGTCGACGCTCGTGCGGGTGTCCTTGAGCCCGAGGGTATCGTCGAGATCAAGATGCGGCGCGACAAGATCTTGAAGCTGATGGAGCGCCTCGACGCTTCGTACGCAAGCCTCAAGAAGGACAGCGTTCATAAATCGAAGACAGCAGAGGAGCAAGCTGCTGCGACGCAGGCTCTTGCCAAACGCGAGACCCTCCTGCAACCGACTTACAAACAAATCGCGCTGCTTTATGCCGATCTCCATGAGTGAGTTTTTCGTCGCCTTTGACAAGCAACGTCGATCTGACTGTTATCCTCCAGTCGTACCGGTCGCATGGAGGCAAAGGGTTGTGCGAAGGCGATGGCTTGGAAGGACGCGCGGCGACGATTCTACTGGGCTGTTCGCGCCAAGGTCGCGCGTTCGGCTGCCATGGCAGAGCTCGAGGAGGCAAGCCCGGAGTCGACGTACGAATACCGCAAGCACTTGCTGGAGTCGATCGGTGGAATTGCAGGCGAAAGCGAGCCTCGTGCTGTTGCGGAAGCCCTCGAGAAGCTCGACCTGACGAACACGGTCACCCAGTTGAAGGCTGACTACCTCGCTCGCCAGATGCTGGAGTTAGCCGGCGAGGACAAGAAGGCGACCGTGGACGGGCTCGTCCGTGTCCTGGACAACCTCGGTGACGAGGAGAAGTTGGCGCTGATCCATGCACTGCAGAATTCGAGCCGCTCTCCTGGTAAGTGGGCTTCGCGATACAGTGCGCGCAAATACTAACCTTTTGTTTGTAGGTCCTCCCTCGTACGCCTCCCCTTGAATTGTCTCAATATAGACTAGAAAGCGCAGAGATACCCGCGCTTGCACTTGTAGCAGTATAATGTCCTTGCACGCTCACGTTCCGCATGATTCCTGTTGTTGCACGAATGCTCTCCCACGATACCATATACCTGTATTAGATAGACCGAATACAATTCGATGCACGCTTTCTGCCTCAGTACTCAGTTTGCAGGGTTGCGATTCAATGGTTAGCCCCTGATGACGTCATGTGTGTGACATTGCTGGGTTTGAGCTGAACGCGCAGTAAGTACAGGAGTCGTTCGCGAACATCGCCCCGTTATCGCCCACATACGGGCACGCACAGGTCTCGCAGGTACCCTGATCGTCACAGTCATTCAAGTGAACAACAGTAGGATGGGCCACCTCATCACCGTTGCAACGTAAGTGCGGCAGCTGCTTTTGTTTCCTACCATTCCATTGACATCATCTGCCAGTTGGTGCGTATTGCATCGGATCGACTGCATCTGCAGTCTCATTCATCTCTCACGTCTCTAGCTCCCTTAACCAATGGGCTTTAGACTTCGAGGCGAGTTTCAGTCGATCGGAGATAGATATCGGAGGCCGACTAACTCGCCTACCGTCATAGGGAAACCTCCAGCGTATTCTAGAGAGTCTCAGAATAGCAAAAGAGAAGGGTGCCACCCTTCGCGTTGGGCCTGAGTTAGAGATCACGTACGCTTTGAATCGCGACCTTCCCGTGTAGGGTCAGATCTTAACAGAGTCTCGTTAGCGGTTATGGCTGCATGGACCATTTCCTCGAAGGTATCTCGAATAGATCTCCTTATCCAATCCACGGACCCTCATTGTGGGCCGCTTCTAGGTGATACTTGCCTGCACTCCTGGGAAGTCTTAGGCGAGATCCTCAAATCCGAAGAGGCGAAGGGCATCGTATGCGATATCGGAATGTCAGTGTGCGCCCCTGCTTCGACTCAACGGTTGTACTAATAAGAGCCATCTTCAGGCCTGTTGTGCACAAGAACGTCATCTACAACTGCCGTGTTATCATCCACGATGGCCAGATCCTCCTCATTCGTCCGAAGATGTGGATGGCCAACGACGGCAACTACCGCGAGCTGCGGTGGTTCACGCCTTGGATGAAGCATCGTCAGATCGAAGACCACTATCTCCCCCGCATTATCCACGCTGTCACCGGTCAGGTATGCATTGTTCTCGATAGGAATAGGTTGAGCACTTATGAAGGCAATTACTATTGCAGACGAAGGTGCCTTTCGGCGACGCCGTTGTCAGCACAGTCGATACTTGCATCGGTGTGGAGCTTTGCGAGGAGCTGTTCACCCCAGCAAGGTAAATCTTCAATTAAGAACGGAGGGGCTCATGAGGTCTGATGTTGTGCAGTCCCCACATTCTCATGGGCTTGGATGGAGTGGAGATCTTCACGAACTCGAGTGGCAGCCATCACGAGCTCCGCAAGCTCTATCGCCGCATCGAGCTCATGAAGGAAGCCACAATGAAGGTATACTTGTCCCATATTCCACATTCCTTAGTAATTGGCTGACATGGGGGCTCTGCAGCTCGGAGGCATATACCTCTATGCGAACCAGCAAGGCTGCGACGGCGACCGCCTCTACTACGACGGCTGCGCCATGATCGTCGTGAACGGCCGTGTCGTCGCCCAAGGCTCGCAGTTCTCCCTCCAGGACGTCGAGGTTGTCACCGCGACGGTCGACCTCGAGGACGTGCGCTCGCACCGCGCGACGAGCAGCCGCAGCAACCAGGCGGCCGGCGCGGAGCGGTACCACCACATCGAGGTCGACTTCGCGCTCTCCAGCTCGCTGGGCGACGAGATCAAGGACTTCAGCGAGCTCGTCGTCGGCCCGCTCCCTGAAGTACGCTACCACAAACCCGAGGAGGAGATCGCGTCAGTTGCGTTTCGGGTTTATTGCTTGTGGTGCTAATGAACGTTTCTCAGACTGGGCCCTGCGTGCTGGCTCTGGGACTACCTGCGCCGCTCCAGGACGCAGGGTTACTTCATCCCGCTGAGTGGGGGCATCGACAGCTGCGCGACGTCCGTAATTGTCTACTCGATGTGCCGCCTCGTCGCGGAGGCGGCACGCAACGGTGGTTCGTACCCTCCCTGTTCTTTCCCTTATCCACACCGCTCATGAATCACGACTCCCAGACGAGCACGTCATCACGGACGCGCGCCGTATCGCCGGCGAGGCCCCCGACTCGAGCTACACGCCGACCGATGCGCGCGAGTTCGCGAACAGGATCTTCCACACGTGCTACATGGGCACGGAGAACTCGTCGCCCGAGACGCGCGCGCGCGCCAAGGCGCTGGCGGAGGCGATCGGCGCGTACCACATCGACCTGAACATGGACACGGTCGTCGGCGCGATGCGCGACCTGTTCGTGTTCGTCACCGGGGCAAAGCCGCGCTTCAGGGCGCACGGGGGCTCCCCCGCGGAGAACCTCGCGCTGCAGAACATACAGGCGCGCCTGCGGATGGTCGTCGCGTATTTGTTCGCGCAGCTGATGCCGTGGGCGCGCGGCCGCCAGGGCGGGCTGCTCGTCCTGGGGAGCGCGAACGTGGATGAGAGGTACGCAGTGGTGACGCATGTATGAGGAAGGAATTTCTGACGTGCGCATATACATAGTATACGGGGATACTTCACGAAGTACGACTGTTCGTCTGGTAGGTGCATGGATCTCTTCCTGGACTGTTTGGGAAACCTGACGAGTCCCACAGCGGACGTCAATCCGATCGGCGCGATCAGTAAGACGGACCTCAAGAAGTTCATCGCATATGCCCGGGACGCGTTCGAGCTGCCTGTCCTGACTGGGTTCGTGCGCTCTTCCTGTGATCGCTTTCATCTCAGTTGACGCTGCCGCAGGTTCCTCGATGCCGTCCCAACGGCGGAGCTCGAGCCGATTACGGAAGACTACGTCCAGGCCGACGAGGCGGACATGGGCATGACCTACGACGAGCTCTCCGTCTTCGGGCGGCTGCGCAAGGTCGAAAAGTGCGGCCCGTGGAGCATGTTCACGAAGCTCGTGCACGAGTGGGGCTCGGTCCTGTCCCCTCTCCAGGTTCGCAGTTGTTGAAGGGCCCATGCGTGTTAGATGCCCCCAAACCTGACCACTCGTTCGCGTCACAGGTGGCTGAAAAAGTGAAGCATTTCTTCTTTGAATACGCGCGGAACAGACACAAGATGACGACCCTCACCCCGTCCTACCATGCGGTGAGTAGTACTTTGCGTAGTTTGCAGGTGTCGATTGATGTTGAACTTCTGTACAGGAGCAATACAGCCCCGATGATAACCGATTCGACTTGCGGCCCTTCTTGTACCCCTCGCGCTTCCCTTGGCAGTTCAAGAAGATCGACGAGGCCGCCGCGAGATGGCCGGACAGGTCCACCAAGAAGGCTTCTGAAGTCAGGGACAAGATCTCCATCTTGTAAACCGACGCATAGAAATCTAAGCTCTATCCCGGTCCGTCAATTGCAAGTGTGTAGAAATACAGGCGTGGTGTAGGTTACAGAGCGGCCAAGGAAAGCATCGATGTGTTGCGATAGATACATAACGGGTGTATGCGGGAGTTGGAGAATAATAGCGCGAGTCGTCTGTATTGTCCCTATGAGCGCACGAGGAACCGTGACAGTCCTCCTTGGATGACAATCTTCTTCATGATGGTCGGTTCTGGTGCTGCATAGGTGGACAATGTTAGGTTAGTACATTCGACCGCCACGTCGAGTAAAGATTGCTTACGATCCGTCAGGTTTTCGTCCTTCACCTTCCGCTTGATGCTGTCCATGACCTCGCTCACCGCGGAGCGATCCAGGTCACTCCGCAATTTCATCAAGGCCTCCGAGAACTGTATGCATGGGCCATGGATCTTCGCAAATGACCAGTATGAAAGGAACGCCAAGCTCTTCGACGCCTCCAGCATCGACAACACCTGGTCGAGGACCTCCATCTGCGGCTCGAGCTCCTTCATCTTCTTGTACGTCCCGAAGAACTGGTACGCCTCGTCGATGTCCTTCCGCATGCGCTCCGTCGCCGCAGGCATATTCAGCTTGGGCCCGTTCGCGAGCGCCGTAAGGTACGTGACGAGGTACGTGTCAAGCAGGTCCTCAAGGAGGACCTCGAAGAGCGACTCGTTGAGGTAAGACTGGTAGTCGGACATGTAGTCGCGCATCGTCTCAATGATTTGCGCGTGCAAGCCCTCGTACCACGGCGGCCCGAAGAGCTGCTTGACCGCGGGCTTGAGGTCGTTGAAGATGATGCCGATGAGCGTCTGCGTGCACTTCTTCGCGACGTCGAGGTAGCCGTCCAACGCGTCGTTGAGCCGGTCGTGGATCGTCGCCTGGTACTTCTCGCTCACGAGCGCCTCGATGCGCGCCGAGAGCGCCTCGGTGAAGTCGGCAGACTTGATCTGGTCGTTCGCGAGCGCGATGCAGTACTCGACCAGCCCGCCCGGGACCTCATCCGGCTTCTCGGTGTGCTTCTTGTACTCCGTGTCAACGAGCTTCACCCAGCGATCTTGGATCGAGCGCATAACGCGGTTGACTTCCTCGATCGCGCGTGCGAGGACGAGACCCTGGTTCGAGTCGAGTGCGAGATCGACTTGCTGGTTGACCATGTCGAGGAAGATGACCGTGCCAGACGTTGTGTACAGGCCGTCGGCGCTTATCTCCGGGGGTTCTTCGCGTGCGGTGAATGCGGCGACCTCAGTGCGCATGAGGTTCCCGGACCACTCGTCGAGTTTTTTGATGATGAGCTGAAGGTAGTCCTCGATGAGGGTCTGTTCCTTGCCCTCGAGTAAAGGCGGCTCGAGGAGCTCAGGGGCGATTTCGAGCTCGCGCATGCTCTTCTTGTACTCCTTGATCCAGGCGTGGAGTGTGAGGAGGACGCTGGCCTCGGGTTCTGACTTCACGAGACGGTTGAGGGTGTTGTTGAGCGCTTTATGATACTCGCGCACATATGTGGACCAGACGTCGTACGAAGGGGGGAAACATGGAACGACATCACTTTCAATGCGGATGAGGTCTTTGTAGATGAAGACGAGGTCGTCGAGGAAACCGGCAGGGTTACGTTCGTTTGCAGTGTATACTTCGTCGAACTTCGCTTGGATGGATTCTGTGATACATTTCATAACCTTGGAGCGATAGTGCTTGATCACTCGGGCGTTGGCCTGCATCGACCGGAATTTGGACGCAGCGTCCATCTTTCCTGCCTTCTTGACAAGTTTGATGGCAATGGCCTGTGCAGTGGACGGTCAGCACCAGTTCCAAGCCGTTTGAGCGTCGGCAAGCGGCAGATATCAGGATCGCGGACGGGCATATACTACCCCGAACAGCCTCGTGAATCATACATAACTGGTCCCCTTGTCATGGGACTGGGACCAGGACCTCAGAAAAGTCCATGGTCATTATTCAACTACATGCAAGCGCATTCAAGATCCAGGTCCTGGGCCACTGTTGTGCATGAGTATTGCCTTCCTAGCGAACCAATGGCACAATTACAGAGTGGTTCCAGAAGCCGATATTCGCAACTTTCCCGCTGTGAAACTGTATATATGCGCATACACGCACCTTCTCGTCCTCTCTCGCCTCCATCTCCACAATCTTCATTAACCGGACAACAACGTCTGGGTTGCCCGCTCGCACAATGGGAAGGATGTTCTTCGCCAACTCCAAAACATACTCGTCAAATGCTTCGATAAGGTGTGTCAACCGCTCGAACCAGCGGGTGAGGATATTGCGGGTGTCGCTGGATGACTTCTTGGCCTGGTGCATCGTCTGGTTACGGAACGCTTCGAGGCGGTTGAGCTGGAAGTGTATGCGGAGGAGGTTAGGTGCGGGTCCGGTGATATCGTTGCTATCGTCGACGAGCATCTGCTCGAGCATTTCGAGCTTTGAGTTCATTTCTAGGAGGTTGTTCACCATCTCCTCCGTCTGTTCGAAGTTGCGGTGCGCCATCGATACCTACGCGCATACATCCGCTCTGAGTTGTCGTCATTTCACAGTGAGAGAAGGGGATACACACTCTGCTGATTTGGTCAAACGTCGAGACGGTGTACGCAGGGTCGCCGCACATCTTGTCTACGGTCTCCATCTCGTCCTTGATGCTCTGCACGTTGTTCCGGGTCCCGAACAGCTTCCTCAGGCCTTCCCGCGTCGCGTCCAGCTGCTCCTTCACCCCGCTCCGGAGCCGTGCATCGATGGAGGCCTTCTCTTTCTCGAGTTTCTTCCGAAAAGCCGCGACCTTGGCGAGGTCGTCGGGAGACTGCAGGTATTCACCAACAGCTTGGGCAGCAGAGATCGTGGGCACAGCAGACATAGACATGATGGTAGAGCGGGGGGGGCAGGGGTATTTCAGAGTCGCTGAGCAGGGTATATTTGCATTGTTAAGGGGCGAAGGAACAATTGGAAGACAAGGTTACTTGTACCGGAGAACAGGTTGCCGTGTACTGGCCCGATTTGATCTCGACTTTTCAGCCCTCCGACCTGTTCGGAAAAGTCCGCAGGTGATGCTGCAACCCGCGGTCCTGGTCAGGACATGGCTAAGTATAAGTAACGAACAGGTTTGAACGCGCACGCAGCTGAAGAGTTTGCAAATATGCGCAGCACACCTTCTTGACACTCAACACAATCCCAGGCTGTTGCCCTGAGTAGTCCGGCAGGACATATTCAACTAATGTAGTACAGTACTACCAATCATGGTTAGGATTCGAGTGGCAAGCCAATACCATGATAGATGTTTCCATCCAGGTAGAATGCCATGTCATATAGTAGTGGAAGCCCCACCCGGGATGAAACGAGGAGAATATAATGGTGCATCGAAGCTTCTCAAGGTTGTTATTACTAGATGAATACCATAACAGTACCCCCTAGAACTAGGCTAGCTTACGTCAGAGGCATAGGATCATAGGTTGGTTTTCGACGACTACGCCGGGCGGATGCCCGTTCAGTAGACGAGACCGCCAGCGTATCCCCCATACCCAGCACCGTATCCCCCGTACCCAGCGCTGTATCCCCCGTACCCAGCGCCGTATCCCCCGTACCCAGCGCCGTATCCACCATATCCAGCCGCGCCATAACCACCATAAGCGCCGCCATAGGCAGCTCCACCACATCCAACCTACATAATGTGCGGTATAAATAACATGGAGGAATATGTATCAGATGATTTTAAAAAGAAGGCACTCACCCCAACACCATAGCCGACTGCACCAAGCACTGTTGAAAGGGGACAGAATCAGTCAGATGTCATACGAACTATGATCAACCCTTCCAGCTGCGTACCTGGAGCGACGACGGGTTGAACGACCGGAACGACGGGGACGATGGGGCGAATGACGGGAAGGACTGGAACAACTGGTACGACGGGCTGGACAACCTGGACAACCTGGACGACGGGTATGACGGGCTGGACGACGGGAACGACGGGTTGAACGACAGGGACGACAGGAAGGACAGGAGCAACCGGCTGTACAACGGGTGCAACTGGCTGGACAATGGGGGCGACGGGGGTGACCGGTGCAAAAGGAGTCACAGGGGTGGGGGACGACTGGCTCCACGATGGGCTGGACGACCGGGGCAGCGATACCGGGGCCGACGACGGTGGCAAAGGTGTGCTGGGAGAGCGCGAAGACGCTGAGGAGGGACACGAGGGCGAAAGGAAAGACAGTCATGGTGACGACTGAGGCGACTGGAACTAACACTGTCCCTTGGAAGGAGAAGGGAATTTCTAACCATCAGTCGGTTGTGGTGGAGAGGAGTGGAATATGAGAGGAACTCACTGAAAGAGTGGATTAGCGGTATGCTGGAGAATGTCCTGCTGCTACCCAGGTGCTCTTATAGGGATGGAGGGAGTCCCACAAACAAGCACCGTTGAAATTCCTGAGAGCCCAAAGGTCAGCATATGCCCGCTTTCAGGCTAGTCGTACTCCCGACACAATGGCGGGAGCGCAACTGAGCACAATCGCCGCAGAAATCGACCGAGATTCGCCGACACCATCCGGGATGGTTTGCATCCCGGAGTGGTTTCGTCCAATTGCAAGGACCAAACATACAAGCCCGAAGACCACGGTGAAAGACATCCGTGATATCATGGACAATAATCGTACTAAAGTGGGGTCGCTGGATGCCTTCCCTCCAAGCTTGCTGTCATTGCGGACAGCAGCCTCATGGCGATATGGGAACGAAGAACAGGAACATCAGAATATTGGAAATGACTTTGAGAACGAGATGATCTCGATCTCCCAGAGCCCGGCAATAAAACAGGAGAAGAGGACTTAATAACCAACTGCGCGGCTGCCTCAGTCGTAATCTTCATTACCTATGACCACTTCCGTTGAGCGTGGAACCGTCTTGAAGAAGGCATTCCGATGAGCATTATGCGGAAGTTCAGCGAAGGGGCTAAGAAGCGATGGGGAACGAACATGGGAACTTCAGATTGGTAAAGGTCGAGCCAGGTCTTGGGAAGTTTATGTTTCTGAGTCTCATGAACGGAGATCTACCTCAGGTTTCGGCGATGTCGTTAGTGTTCAACAGCTTATCATTGAGGCCGGTCGAGTGGCGGTGTCAAGATCCACACCGTTCGACGTGGCTTTCGGCTCTGTTCGCAATGAATTGAAATACTCATGGCAATCTATGATAGATGAGGTCATAGTGCGGGAACCACAACCCCCACCTCATGTACTGTCACCTGGATGCCATCATTTATTAGGAACCATTCTTACAATAAGTATCCGGAGTAAACCACGTACCGGTGTGCACTGGATTTGATTTGTCAAATCCCAGAAGAATCACAATATCTAAGTTGCGTCAGGTCCGATGAAGATTGCGTACAACGCATCCGATAAACGCGGAAAGCACAGATCTGGTATAGGCATAACATGCCACAAGATCAAATGTCGCGCGAGAATATGTCACAATGGATTATGCTTGATACTAGAACACAATACTCAACACAGCAAGACGTTTACTGCCAGATCGCGCCTGTCCCTGTCCACCCCCACGTTCACGGGAAAGTAGTACCCTCTGGAGGTTGCGGGAGTTTGCGGTTATTGAACGAAGCCATTTCCCTATGGCGGTCGACGTGAATAACGATAATATACCGACAGAAGCCTGACACATACCTCCGAATCTCGACAAGGACGGTCTCAATACTGCTGGTCCTGCTCCAATGCGCCAGTACGGGTAGCTTGGTGGGGTCGACTTTGCCGTCCGCCTGGCTGACAAACGGGAGATTCACACGGGAGATGAACTGTACATTGGGGGGCTGATCTGGGTAGTGATCACCACAGGTGATCTTGAGACTGTAAATTCGGTTCTCGTGGACGGTCTGTTTTGGTGAGGATAGCATGTACGGTGAGTGGCGATAGGATCGATCACAGACGAGGAGGACAATCGGTATACTTACATGTCCGGGGCCAATGATTGTCCCGTTCCAGTGGCTCATCATGATATCGTCTCCATCCTCGAGACCATACGAGCAGGAGCCGTCGCCGATACCCTTCTCGCCCTTCTCGAGCTCCTCGAGGAGACGGAAGTTACGCGGGACTGGTACGGGGGGTCAAGGGACTGGTTAGCATGGAAAGCGGACGGGCAGAACGCACCCTTGGCCATGGTGGAGGGGATGAAGAGAGTGTATTCGGTTCGGTGGCTGAAAGGGAGTGGGAGTGCTTGCCGACGGCCGTGGCCCCGAGCCCAATCGAGATCGTCGTCGGCAAAGACCGGGCCGTCATCGCCTCCCAAGCGACTCCTCGCTGCTCTCTCAGTTCTCCCCTGGTTCTCCCGCAGTCGTCGACGCAGTCCCCTCGATCTTTCATCCCTTCTCCGACTCCTCTATCTCACCTCTACTCACGCGTGCAACGTTTACTCCACGACCTCTACGACCATGTTTAGAGGCGGCCAGACCAACCCTTACGATGAAATCATCGGTTAGTCACGCTTCCGATAATGCGGACGTTTCCCAGGCGTTTTACAACATTGTTCCGCCTATTATGTAGTGAAGACTACGGACGAGAATTTGACGAGCGAGAACTGGGAGCTGATTCTCAATCTGTGCGACAAGGTCCAGGAGGAGGGCGAGCAAGGGTACGTCCTATTCACTACTCCCTCACGCCGTGTTCGGGATGTCCTGAGGACCCTTCGCGACAGTGCACGGAATGTCGTTGCTGCGGCGCTGAAGCGGTTGACGCATCGCAACCCCAATGTCCAATTGTATACCCTCACGCTAGTTGAAGCATTGTCGAAGAACTGTGGCGTTGAAATTCACCGAGAGATTGCGTCTCGCGCATTTACGCAGGGCTTGGAGAAGCTGGTGACCGATCGGGTGTGTTTTCGAATTCAAATGACGGCGTGAGTACGTTTAGATCTGACATATGTTCCGCAGACGACGCACGACAAGGTTCGAAAGCGCGTCCTAGGTTTGGTGGCCGTCTGGTCTGCTGAATTCGAGAAGGATTCATCGCTTGGAATGATGGAAGAATGCTACGAGAATCTCAGGTCCAAAGGTGCGACGAAACCAATCTATCACTACCCACGCGAATACTCAAAGATCGTCCTTAGGATACAAGTTCGAAACACCGAACGAGCCACCTCCACCTGACGTCGACGATGACGTTCGACGACGTGAGGAGGAGGAACTTCAGCGCGTATTGGAGCTCTCTATGCATGATAAGGGCGGTCGTTCTCAATGGGAGTCCTACTCGCTTGCGTCGTCCAGTGGCGCTGGTGGGTCTAGTGCAGGAGGCTCAAAACAAACGACTGCGCCCTCATCAGCTGCTGCGGCGTCTTCTAGCTCTTCTTCACGGCCAGCACCCTCATCCCAACCTTCGCAGCCACCACCAACCTACGGTGGCTATGTTCCCTCATCGGCAACGCCCGCCGTTGCCGGTGTCGAGTCCCAAGACTCCTCGGGCACTGTCCCCACTGTCTCAAGCGCTGCTGTCGCTCCTTCATCGCCAGTCTCCACTCACTCAGCCCAAAGCAGCGCACCGATCGTGACCCGTGTCCGTGCTCTGCACACTTTTGAGCCATCAGAGCCCGGGGAATTGGCTTTCGACAAGGGTGACATCATCAAGGTCGTCGATCGCAACTACAAGGATTGGTGGAGAGGTCAGCTTAAAGGACGCACTGGCATCTTCCCTGTCAACTATGTTGTATGTACAAATCTTTCATTCAAAAAGTTGTGTGCTCAACCTCTACGTCCTAGGAACCTCTGCCAGAACCTACTGCTGCTGAGATTGCTCGTGAAGCCGAGCAAGAGGCAGCGGTCTTTTCCCAAGCAGCCAACGTTGACCGTCTATTGATGATGCTTCGTAATATGGACCCTGCTAAGGACAACTTGGCAGATAATGAGGAGATCCAGGTCCGTGCTATGGTCGCTTCAACTTTTCTATAAGCACTAACATCGAGCATGTAGGAATTGTACAGGTCCTGCATGTCGCTACGCCCCAAGATTGTGAAGCTGATTGACAAATACTCTCAGAAACGAGGCAAGTTCAGTTTACTAGATTGTTGTAGCAAAGCGTCAGGGTCTCATCGAATTTTCCGCAGCTGATCTTGTGTCGATGAATGAGACGTTTGTGAAGGCACGTTCGATTTTTGACAGAATGATGGAAGAAAGTCTCGCTCGTCATACTGGTGGTACGTGGACCTTTCGTTCCATGTAGTACGCATACTAAAGACCCAATAGTTTACGACAGTCGACCTCCATATGTCCAGAACCCTAGTCAAGGTTACATCGTTCGCCCTGACTCTCGCGCTCGCCAGGAATACATGCCTCAGACAGGACCCCAGATGGCCCCTGGAGGCCCGCAACAATACGGTTGGAACCCGACCTTGTACGACCAGCCGGGTTACAATGCTTATCCCGCTGCCGCTCCCGCGTACCCTCCAGGGGCCGAAAGCCACTACCCTGGCACTCAGCCCCCCTATGGCGACCCCAACGCATACGCTGCCCACGCGCAACCTCCATACGGTCAGCATCCACCACAGGGCTACCCCGGTCAGGCCCCAGCTCCATATGGCGGGCCCCCAGCAGAGCAACAGGGCTATCCTCCGGCTGGCCAACATCAACAACATGCCGGCCCAGGTCCTCACCCTGGCCCCGGAGGTCAGCCCGGTGCTGCTCTTCAGCCTCAACCTGGTCTTGGTCCCCAGCCAAGTCTCGGTCCCCAACCCCTTCATGGTCCTCAGCCAGGTGGTGCTCCTCAACCTGTAGCTGGTCTACACCTTGGCGCTCAGGTTGCGGCCGACCCAGCCCATGCTCAGCCTACAACTGCGCCAGAATACCACGCGCAAGGATTCCCTCAGCCCGGTAGTCAGTCCGAGGCTCAGCCAGGTGCCCTGCCCGACTACCATGCGCATGGGTTCACTCAACCCGGCGCTCAGCCTGAGCCGCAGTCACAGGCTTATCCCGGATCCCAGCCCGGTGCTCAGTTCGAAGCGCAACCTCAACCCCAGGCGCAGCAGCAGCCTCAGCCTCAAGCTCAAACCCAGATCGAGCCACAGGTCCAACCCGAACCTCATGTCCAGCCGCTCCAGCAGGAACCTCAGCAGGCGGCTCAACAGCCCGCGCAGCAGCAAGCGGCCCCAGCATCCCAGCAGAGCGGCCCGCCTTACGTCTTCGACCCGAACGCGACCTACGCAGACCCGAACGTCCAAGCCTGGGCGCAGTACTACGCGCACGGGGGCACCGACCCTACCGGGTCCGTGTACTTCATCTCCGTGCCCGGCGTGAAGGAGGAGGCGGCCCCCGCGCCCGCGCCGGTGCGCACCATGTCCGTTGACTCTGCCGCGGCGCAGGATCCCGCGGCGGCCTCGCAGACCGCCCCGCTGAGCGTCCACAAGGCGCAGCCTGCGGACCAGCAGCAGACCTCGGTGATGCAGTCGAATGTGTATGGGGCGTCGCCGTACGCTCCCGCTAATGCTGCGGCGGGGGAGGGTGCGCCGGCGACGGGCCAGACGTACTATGGGCTGGAGAACCAGTTTGCGGGGATGGGTATCAGTGGGGCCGGACCGCAGAACGGGCAGGCTCCGGGGCCGCAGGGGGTGGGTGCACCAGCATGAGGTGGGCCCGTGGCAGGTCCGTGGACAGTAGTTGCAATAGGACTTGGCTCGAACAGTGATTCGAGGATGTTGTTATGCGAGAGCTCAAGCTATGTACACATGCGTCGTTGAATTGAGTTATAGCTCTAATATCAGTCGATGTGTCCATTGTTGAACGTGAAGTCGCCAGCTTAGTCGGACAAGTAGCCTTTGAAGGTAGAATGCGGAGTGTCAATATTACCGATGTCCGCGAACAAGTAGGCAAGGGACGTTACAACAAAAAAGTGCTCGGAGTGAGGATCGAACTCACGACCTCAGGATTACCCATGTGATCATGGTCATACAAACATATGAGACCTGCGCTCTAACCAACTGAGCCATCCAAGCTTGTTCACCTTGCCTTGAGATTGAAATAGATTCAGTAGAAGGGCCTAATGCTTGCATGTCGTCATCAGACTGATGTGCCACAAGTGTGCCACGGCCAGTTCAGTTAAGCTCACGAGTCGGGAGAACACTGTTTCAACACGTTCCTCTGGTCCTCCCTTCTCCTCGACGACTCGACTTACCGGGAAGCAGCGAGCACATCCCCAACTTGCATATCTCATCTCTGGTCTAGCCGACGCCACTCTCGCAAACACATTGGGGCCTCGTGTGCCCGTGAAGTCATTTCCTAGCTGGCCACAGCTTATTCCCCTCCTATTTGGCCTTCTGAACCATACCATACAACCCTTCCAACATGACACCAAACGTCGACTTAGTCCTCATATTCCGCTCGTCTCCGGGCAAGGTGCTCTCAAAACCACAGGCGCGCGAAAACGCGCGACAGGCCACGCAGCAATACACCCGACTCCTTGAGGTCCTGAAGAATGGCCGCTTGCAAGTCGTAGGAAAGCGGGGAGAGCAGGAGGGTCAGCTCCTTGTGCTTGTGCACTGTCCAGAGAAGACCTTGAAGAGACTGGTACAACGAGAGAGGTGCGCGATACTTTCTGCTGCCTATCCGCTAGCACTGACACTCGCCGTGCAAGATATTCCGACTTCCTTTGTGGTTTGCCCACCGTCGATCCTACTGGAAGCCGTGACTTGTCTGCGGAGCCACTTAGCTCCGCTGAGCGATTACGTCTCGTTCATTCGTATGTGACCTCTACTCATGCCGATGGTGGGCTCGGAGTTGCTCCCGGCTCGTCAGATTGGGATCGCGTTGAATCTGTCATGGTATTGCACGATCGTGCTTTCAACGAGGCGTGGATCCGTGCTTGGACGACCCGTCAACTCGGCTTCGTCAAGTTCGACGATATTCGGCAGCAGGTTAGCCGTGGATGTTGCTTTGTATGTCCCATGCATTCTAACTTCTCCATAGTTCGGCGATAGTATCGCACTGTACTTCAATTTCTTATCGTTCTACACCAAACACCTCATATTTATTTCGGCTGCCGGAGTCCTGTTCTACTTCTTCGCACCACCGTACTCAACACTCTACTCTTCCTTCCTCCTTCTCTGGTCGATCATCTTCGTCGAATGGTGGCGCATCAGACAACGACAGTTATCCGTAGGCTGGGGAACGAAAGGCTCGTTCCGAGTCGAGAAGCGTCGAGCCCAGTATGTTCCACTTTCTTGGTGGCGCAAGGACCTTCGGGTACTCGCAAGCCTGCCCGTTATCCTGTTCTTCTCGTCCGTCCTCGCGGTATTGCTCACGGGAATCTTCGTCTTCGAAGCATTCGTTACACATCTATACACGGGCCCAGGCCACCAACTAGCGGTAGGTCAATCTACCATGTGAGTTGAGATGTTGCTGACGAGTATTGCAGAGTCTTGGCCCTACAATTCTGTTTGCGGCATTAGTTCCCCAGGTCCTTAACATCTATCGCCTATACGCCGTCTCATTGACGAACTGGGAAAACCATGGCCACCAGTCGACCCATGATGCTTCCCTTACGGTCAAAACCTTCAGTCTATCAGCCATTGTGGCATATCTCGGAATCGCTCTGTCAGCATTTGTCTACGTTCCCTTTGGCGAGGAAGTCATGGGCCTTGTGCAGTATTACCTCTTCCATGGTAATTCAACCGCCCCAACCTGGCTCGGGCCCCTTCTCTCCGTGCTGCCTGCCAATGTGACCGCCGCCTTCAACACAACCTCGACGACCAAGATAGCCAAGTCTCCCGGCAGCAAGACATTGTGGGAACGAGACAGCGTCTCCGCCCGGTCAAAGCTTAACCCAAAGCGCCTCCAGGACCAGATGTTCGCGTTCATGGTGACGAACCAGGTAGTGAACACGTTCCTCGAGATCGGTCTCCCCTTCGTCCTTCGCGCTGTCAACTCAGTGCGGAGCGGCAAAGGTTTGTCATTCTCGACCCAGGTGGCGGGGGCCACCAACGGCAATGGCAACGGGACGAAGAAGAAGCGGGTGATGTTCGAGGACCAGTCGGCCGACTCGGAGGCGGAGCAGGCGGCCAACCAGGAGGAGCGCGAGTTCATGGACGGCGTCAAGCGCGAGGTCGCGCTGCCGGCGTACGACATCTTCACGGACTACAGCGAAATGGTTACGCAGTTCGGCTACGTCTCTTGTTGGTCTGCGATTTGGCCGCTCGCACCAGGTACGCGTTCCGTCTTGCAGCTACTCTGCGTTCGGGCTGGATATGCCCGCGCTTTTGCTCCCCTGACTTGTGAAGAGGTGTATATGCGCTGATATCTGGCGCGCTGCGCCCCTTACGAGTCAATGGGCCGAACGCGGAAACTCGCGGCCTCTGTCTGTCATCTATACACACTCCACGCTCGATGTCTCACCAATTTATTTGTCACAGTGATGTCTCTCATGAACAACTGGCTTGAATTGCGCTCCGACGCGTTCAAGATCGCCGTCCATGTCCGGCGGCCGATCCCCACCCGGACGGACACGATCGGCCCCTGGCTTGACACGCTGCAGTTTCTCACCTGGCTCGCCGCGCTCACGAACTCGGCGCTCGTCTTCCTCTTCCGCCCGGGCAAGAACGAGCAGTGCCGGCCGGTCGGCTCGTCACTCGAGCACCCGCACGCCCACGCCTCCTCCTCGTCTTTGTCGTCGACGCAGCGGATGCTGACATCGGCGCTGCTCATCGCGCTGGGCGCGTCGCACGGGTACATCCTCGTGCGCGCGGTCGTGCGGCACGCGCTCGAGCGCATGCTGTGGCGCGGGAGCAGGGAGGAGACGGAGGCGGAGCGCGCGGAGACGGTCGTGAAGGAGCAGTACCTCAGGAGCCTCGGCGTCGCGGACGTGGTTAGTGCGGACGAACAGGGCCTGGAGGCTAGTACCGCCTCCGCCGCCGCTTCTCCGGTGACCGCGGAACCGGGGGGCGAGTCGTCGGCGTTCTGGGCGCATGATGAGGGGTTGGATGAGCTGAGCCGGGGGACGAAGGACGCGTGACGCGTGATGGAAGATGGAAGGGTAGGGCTGGCTGTGGGATGCGGGATGAGGGATAAGGCGGCGACACGTAGATTGGCATGGGGGTATACCTTTGGCTTGTTGCTATGGTATGGACTTTTTTATTCACCCGTGTGCGTCGTCTGAGTTGATTTCTAGTGAAACGCCAGTGTTTTTTGGCATAACCAGGCCCGAACCAGGCCCGGGAATACACAAATACGTATATGCGCATCCTTCGTGATGGGACGTTGGGTAATGCACATCTTGTGTGCGTCGTCACTTGACGCATGCTGCTAATGGACACTCAAGCCCCTTTGTACAATGTGGAGGAATCGGGGGTGCCATGTCGCTGGGAGTCGCCCTGTGCAGACTCAGGACACGAAACCAGCAAGATACACGTCGCCTCCAGTACGCGCGTAACCCCGATGGACTATCCTGTATCTGTTTCGAGATATGTTTTTAGTACAGTGTGGCTCGCACGAACCTCGCAGTCGTGCTGGCCTTAAGTATTCAGCCAACCATACGAGAATCGACGATTACCCAAGCGCGCTCCATGCAGTTGTTTGACGCCTCAGCCTTCTAACGTTACGGGTAAATTACTGCGTCTAGTTTGAGAAAACCAGTGACTTACTGCATCTGAGGTCTTTGCGAAGAACACTTGAAAGTGCATACAATCTTGTACATTGCGGAAGGAACTTGTACCTGAGGGGGCAAAGCACTTTTGACATTGCAGCGAGTACAAGGTACGGCTTGGCTCAGGGTCGGAGCTCGTGGGTATCCAAGGCATCGCGGGTCCGTTTCAATTGATCCGGCCGGCTCACTGCACCGTGTCTCAGAGAAAAATGAAATGGTGCGGAGGCTTTGCGGAGGGTGCGAGGCCCGCGGCCGACCACCACTAAAGTCGGTTTACGTATCCGGGCCCCATGATGCGCTCGTGCATCTATACATATGGTGGGTTATCAGCGATTTTGCGACGCAGCGGGAAAATGCTGGAGAAGAGAATGTTGGGAATACGACCGGGTGCGGCAGCATGGAAACGACGTGAGAGAGGAAGAGAGTGGATCGGGCGAGCTTCGGATGCGGGGAGAGGCGCATCAAAGGCGGGAATCGGGAATTGCCAAATGGAGGGCGTGGGAGGGAATTCATTGGCCATTGGCCGGGTGGCGAGGCTCGGCGGAGAGCCCGTTTTACCGCTCATCGACGACGACACGACCACGACGCACTCGCCTTTGCCGAGGCCCGACACTCCTTTCAAACTTTCGCTCACTACTCTGACGACGGTCCTTTCCCCATTCTCTCTCCCTGCTCCTATCCGCAGCCTGCTTCCTGTAAACACCCACGACGGATTCAGAAAACCACCAGGCGTGCTCTCCATCCTTGGTTCCATTTGCCATCCCTACAGCAACCTGCGCCCACACGTGCTGATCTTTCAGATATCCTGCACTCCTTGCCCCACATATTCTTCCGTCGCCTCCTGCGGTTTAGGCTACGCTGGGTCACTACTTCAGTCCTCCTTTAATAATGTCGGTAATGTTCCGCGCCACCACCACCCTCCACGTCGCTCACGTCCTACAGGCCTAATTAGCTGCGCTATAAAAGTCTCAAAGACCTTTGGATTTTCGTTTGTGACGTTGGTCCATTTTTCTCCGGTGAGTCCGCCCACATGCCACGTGCAGCATCCCCACAACATTTATTCATGGTCCCTACCAACCCGCCTCCGCAGCATGCCCACACAGTGCGATATCGCACAGCCTGCCAAGCAGGTTTATCATCAGCCCATCGATGCCACCCAGCTCAATATGGGTCACCAAACAGCGTCTTACCGCCCCGCCCCCACGCAGTCCGATCAGAGCTCCTCCCGGCGCGTGCCAGCCGACTTGACCTCACAGTCTCTCCCCCAAAGTTCGTGGCTCTCAGATGCAGCAGAGTTTTCTACCTCCCCTCCCTCATTCTCACGAGCCTACCCTGGCTTTGGAACTTCACTGCGAGCCGAGTCCATCAGTTCGGGCTCGCTTTCGGACTCCGGCCATCCTTCAACTCGTCCCTTGCAACGCCCTCCGTCACGAGACTATCTGCTCTCGGCGAGCCCCACGCGTTCTACGACCCTCTCTTTCTCCGGCTCGCACCCTCGCTATCACACTCCGAGCCCAGTCCCGTCGGCCTCCCACACACTCCATCCATCGCGGTCATTCGGCGCGGTCAGGCCCCATAGAAGTTCTGCCTCGTCTGTCCATGCCGGTGGACATCTGGACCTAAAACGGCTGATGAGCAAACCCGCTATGCAAACCTCCCAAGGCCCGGCATCGCTCATGCATGACTTGGAACGTTCTCCAGGCAGCGCCTCGTCGAGCCGCGTGGACCCTCGCAACCCCAGCGAAAGCACCGTCTCTCGACCTCCACCCTCTAGGAGTGCGCATGTATCGCCTGAGACGCTCTCGCTGCAGGTGAATACTACCAGCTCGCGCTCCTCGTCGAAACCGCGTCCCGGCCGCACGTCGTCGCTGGAGCGCGGAGAACCCTCGGGCGACAGCCAGACCGGCAAATCCTCACGCAACGTCCTTCGTCGGCGCCCCAGCGCTCGCTCCAACCCAACTACACCCACTGTCATCAACTCCCGCGTCTCACCAGAGGATGTTGTATCCCCTCCTGCCCGCTCAGCATCTATCAAGCAACCTTACTCAGCTGCACCATCCGTCTTACCTCCTATTAGTTCGGTGGCGTCCCCTTTTACTCGCGGTCCTCAAGCCGCCACACCCCCGAGGACGAAGACTGTGAGCTCTCCCAACATTCCGCATGTCCCTTCAGGGCTTACGCCGGCTGGCGCTGTCGCCCTCGCCTACAAGCAGCAGGAGCAGCGACGCGAGGAGCTTGCGGAGACAGCGTCTTTCAATGATGCTTATCAGTCCCCATCGGTGAACCGGTACAAGCCTGCAAGCCTGGAGCGGCCGGGGCCAAGTGGAGCGGAGTCTGGTGAGGGCACTGGCGGGCCGTATTACACAGTGTTTGGAGGCGATACGGGTCGGTTAGTGGCTGTGGGCGGGCCCGAGGATGATTGGCATTATGGCGGCATCCAGCCCCGCGCGGCCGTCACGCCGAATGGAAAGCCCAGTCCGAGCCCTGTTTCGCGGAGTCTGACGCGGAAGGTCTCCGGTTCGTTCAAGAAGGTCACCGGGTCGATCAAGCGTGGCGACCGAGAACAGCGGGAGCTTCCTGCGGCCTCGCATGACGAATGGAAGCCGTATGATGGGTCCAAACCGGCACCCACTCGAGATCCTTCGACGCCAGAGCAATCTCGTTTACTATCGCGCACGCCATCGAAGGCTTCCCTTAAGCCGATCCACCTCGACACGGCAATGGACGGGAAGCGCGAATCGCCAACGACGAAGCTCAGCCCGGCGGCCAAGAACAGCCCTTCACCGCGAGAAGGTAGCCGGCCTTCTCCGTTGTCCAAGGGCAAGAGCAGGGAACATGAGGAAGACGGGTCGGCTAGTTCCAAGTGGTGGAAGCTTGTGAAGCGGATCAGCACAGGCGGGCTCCGCGAGAAGTACATCTCTTCCGACGCGCCACCGCCAGTTCCCGCGATCCCGCCGAACCTCAAAACGATGCCGCTCTCACGCACGACGATGGAAATCTCGAGTGGGCGGGCGGACGGGGAGGAGGTCAGCGAGAATGGGGTGCTTTTACGGCGGTTCATGCAGTCGCGCTCGTCGTTGTCTGGGGTGCGTCCGACCTTGTCTTCCTCAAAGACGCCTTCGTCAGGGGCGGGTTCGCCACGCGCGAGTACTGGCAATGCGAACGCCACGCGGTCACCCGTTGTAAACATGCTGAAGGGTCGCGCCAGTACGTCTGCTCACCGACCGAGCATCGCCACGCGCTCATCCTCCCCAGGGTCTTCGGATATGGCCACATCCAGCATGTCCAACCACAACCTCACATCCTCGACGCGCTCGTCTTTCTCGTCCTACGGCGAGGAAATCCCTCCCGTTCCGAAGCCGGTCGGCCAGTATATCATCTCGCCCAGCGAACTGTCCCGTATGACCAAGTCATCGGAAAACGTTCGTTCTACGTCTTTGCCCGCGCAACAGCGGTCTCGCCCTCGAACGCGGAGTCGTTCGCATACCGCGCCCTACGAGGACGCCTCTTTCGAGATCGTCACTTCCTCTTTCGAAGACAGCAGGCTCCCCTCATTACCCCTTCCCCCTCGCCGCACCACCACAGGCGCCGCTGGCTCGCCCATCTCCGCGTCATTCAACGTCGACGACGCGCTGAGCAGTGCCACCCCCTCCCATGCCCCCGTGCCACCACCGCTCGGCGAGTTCGGCTTGAATGAGCCCCCGCCACGCCCCAGACGCAGCGCTCGCCGTGCGGCGCCGCCCAATGTCGAAGTCCCCGCGCGCTCGCAGTCTATGTCAACCGCCATGCCCCCCACCCCACAGACACCGCGCGGTCCCCCGCAGGTGCGCGTAGACGTGAACCTGCTGCGGCGCCCGTCCACAGGCGCGCTGAGCTATAGGCAGACGTCCGCGACGTCGCCACACCCTCCCCCTCCCGTGTCCGCGTCCGCGTCTGCGCCCACATCCGCGGTGTCGCAGAAGCGCTCGCCACTGACGTTCCGCGAGATCGAGAGCCCGCGGCGTGTGCTGACGGAGCAGGAGAAGGCGGACAAGTGGGAGGATCTGCTCGAGCGCAGCGCGCGGGCGGGCGGGACGCTGCATTTAGGGCAGGCGGAGTCGAGGCTCATGTCGGACGACCCTGCCAGTGCGAGCGACGCGCACGATGGGGACGAGTCACTGTTCGATGCGTACTCCTCCGACGCATGATCTCGACTCGGAGGTAGGCCACGATTGTAAATCGCTTCACTCACGAATGGCGAGCACGGTCTCGCGTCCGTTTCGTTGTCGATGTATCCTCCTGTTTTCTCTGGTTTAGACCTAATATGTGCGTATATGTTTTACTGTATCTTCACTTTTGCTCAGTCCTTAATGATGACTTCCCTGCCCTTTACGTTGTAGTGCCGACCAGACCTCTAATATCGCTATCGCTCCCTCTGTATAGTCTATTTCCATTGCTTTCACTGTCTTATACCCCGACGCATATCATCCCATTCCCGCCATCCCTCTCATGATTCATCTCATCTCATTTTCTACCCATCTATTTGCATGCTTGAAAAACTACTTAGGGTCAAACATGCGTATTGTCCATACGTACAAATGTTGCAATCGCGACTTCAGGTCCTCGCTTCGAGAGGCACCTCTCAGCCGAACCAAGAGCGCTTCGACAGCGTGCCCGCGCGCGCGAACCGAGGTGTGCCCGCGTACATATGCTGCCACATTCGTCCACAACGACCCTTGGCAGCGCGAATCTGGTGATGGCCGCGTGATCTCAGAAAGTCTAGGTATGAACGGCATCGCGTCGCCTAGGTCCCCATTGGCCACGGCGTGCCGGTGGTGCGAGCAATCGATCTGGAAACGGCGCACTGGCAGTGGTAGATGATCGCGGGGCTGCAAGTGGGGTGCGAGTTAGGGGCGGCCTTGCGTGACTTTCGTTCGGCGCGAATGGACGAAAGGGTCCGCGTGCGCCCCGCCGACTACTCCGACGGGCTTGGGGGTTCGCAGGTGCCCGATCACATCTGCACTGGCAGCCCCTGCGAAGCACACCAACCTGAGCGAAGTTCAACGTTCAATGCCGGGAGCGGTCAATCATGAAGTCAAAGTGTGAAGAAGCTAGGGGAGTAGCCCTATAGTCACGGTATGAGAAGGATCACCAAGTTGGCCTCGTCGTGGCGCTGCGCGCGGAACTTCTAAGTCCCCAGCGGAGCGCCGAATTTTTGGCCGGATTCCTTGAGAGTTCAGCGAAGAACACCGGATGAGAGGCTGGACCGAATGTGCTCGGAGCTCGAGGCTACGTTGGGGATCGGACGAGTGGCGCATCACGGTTTTCAAGCTGATCGATATCTGCGGCCATTCAGAGTGCACAGTGCGTGCATTCGTGCGTATTAAACGCTAATCGTGTGCTACATGGGCAAAACGAGGTCAGCGTGGAAGCTTGGAATTCGAACGCCGTGCTGGAGAAGGTGTGGTGGGGCATCGGTGGTGCCTCGTCGCCGGCCGTAGCCTTGGGATGGGATCGAAAATAGCCCACTTTCGTGGACGCCAGCCTAGAACTGCTGCGACGTGCTTCATACAATCCCAGAAAAAGGCGTGGCTCGCACGAGTGCTATTCTTCATGAGAGACTAGGGCGGTATGAGGGCGCGTCAATACGCCGTCGATCTGAGGCCGGCACATGAACTCGAGACTGGCACAAGCATGTCGTAGACATGTGAGGCGGATGTCAGAGTGAAGGCTTGCTCTATAGGCATACAGAGACTGTGATTCGAGAGAACTCACCTGCGTCTATCCCGGAAGGAAGACCTGCTCCCGGCACCAATATCCATATACCCGCCGAGAGTACTTCGCGCCAACTTCTCGGTCCTCCTTGCCGGCGCTTACTCACAATAGCCCGCCCGAAGTCCTGGTGCGAACAATCTCTAGAACTGGAAGGAATCTGGGCTCTTTTGAGTTTCCCATCACCTGGGCCCCCCTTCGAACAGGAAGACACCGATACTGTATCAACCACGAGGTGGTGGATAGCGCCCGCGGTAAGCGGTCGAACAAAGGGAAAGGTCGGGATTGACTGCTGCTGGCCGCTCGCTTCCGATCGGAGTTTTCTGACCTCAGGGCCGTCAAAGCCTTCCTAGGCAAGGCATCAGAATCTACTACTAAAACCAAAGAAGGTAAAGAGGCCGTCACGGGGAACACTGTTACAGTTGGTTCGTGAGTCCCCCGACAGTACCGGACTCGCTTAACCACCACAAGTTCAGATCGGCAGACGCATTGAATGAACATTGCGAAAGAAAAAGAAAAAAGAAGTCGCTCGGGGATCCACTTGCAAGGCATGTGGTGGAAGTCTGCCCGAAAACCTGCTGAAGCCTGAAGGAAAACGCAGTTTGTGTTCGCCCAGGTAGCGGGTAAACACCGAACCGTGTGAGCCATGGGCAATGGGTCTGGCTATTGTGCTGCAGCACGATGCGTGATTACGGCCGCAAGACAGATGCGGATACCCCATGTCTGCACGGGACTCCTTCTTCATTCGATTTGATTTCGACAGCGGAGCTCATTGCTGGTGTTATTGCGGATGTCGGGTGGGGTGTTCAGATCTTCAGGGCGGGCGCTGAGGAACCCGTCAAGCTCCATCAACAGACCGGTGGGATAGGGTCCAAATGGAAGCGCATGGAAGCGAGACCCCATTACGAAGCCAAGCCGAGGAAGTGAACGTGGGAGCACGCGCGAGGGGGCGTCGAGTACCATGACCCTGGATAGCCCTGATCTCGGCCTGAGCGTTCCGTAGGGCCAGTCATATCAGAGGGCGAAGCCTTGCATGGTTGAGGTCAGCACGGGGGCAGGCAGCGTGAAAGGTCCGCAACGTACATGCAATATGAACCGGCTCAGGTCACCTCCGAGCTAGCTTGAAGGCGCGTCCACAGAAAACGACGAACAGTCGTACTCACCGGAAGCCACCATCGATGCAGCCCTTTGAAGTTCGCGGGATAACATATTCATATTTTGTTATTGAGCAAGGTCAAGCATAGAAGGAAACAGTGCGGATATATGACCTAGAACCGAGATTTACTCAATCAGCGTCCTGACGGCGGCACCGGAAAGCGAACGATTACTTCGATAGCCTCATGGATGAGAAGCCGTTTGGCGTTTGGCTGCTGCCGTCCATCGAAGTCTTCGACAAAGCGATTGGGAAAGAGACACTGAGACATTAATTAGCCGACGCTTCCTGGCGGGCAGTAACATGCGGAATGAGTACGATATGGATATAGACGTGGGAACACTTGCCGAGTGGTACCTCCGTTCCGATCCAGACCCTGAATGTCTACAGGGTGATCGAGCTGAAGTCCAGCACAATCAGGCTTCGAAATTTGTTGACGGGGGCGGACAGAGGTATAAAGTTACTCGGCTCGACGCACCAACTTGTTCCACATTCCCAACCACCTCAACCACGTCTCTACTTTCGACGTCTTCCACCCACCGCAGAGTCGGCCATACCCACCTCTGACGTCAACATTTCTATTTCTTCGGCTTTGTATATACTCTGTAACCAAAAGCGAATAGTCAGGTAAGCATCCTTGCTCTCGCGCGGCGGTGGTTGAGGGGGACCCGGATGAGGCGACGCGAGTGCTGACCACTACTTCATCGTCCATTTTAGCTCAATACCCAAGTCCACAAAAGAAACGAGCATGACTGACATATACCGCGTATACGTTATCCAGCTCGAGGGCCTTCAGTTGGGGACCGTACGGCTGTGCATCGCCGTCGTTCACCGCTGGGAGTTGCGGACCTCGCGGAACTCGCGGGTGCACGTCCCGCGCGGGGACGTGTACTACGCGGACGGCTGCCCGGCACAGGGCTACCGCCTCGCCATCTTGCGGGACATCGTCATCCCGAGCATCCGTGGCTACCGGGGTAGGACCCATGTCGGAAACGTCGAGCCACACCAGCTTGGGCGCTTCGAGGACGTGCTCGCGGCCACGACCATCCGCGACGCTTGCGGCTGGGCGTTCCACGGCCTCAGGCGCCTCAATGCGCACCACCTTGAGGTACCGATTTATGACCCGGAGCCTGTGTGGAAGGGGCTGGATGCAGGGCGGAAGGCGTGGGAGCGGGGTGAGGATTGAGCTGGGATGGGGAGGTAGTGCTGGGGTACGGGGGTAGGACTGGACTGGGGTGACGGCGAACTAGTGGCGGCGAGGTCGAGGGGTCTCCGCCTTTGGATGAGGTGACGATTGAGACGAATCTGACGAACGAAGGCCCGCCTATCACGCACGGTAAAGTATTTCTATATTATTCTTGTTTGTTGTATGCCCGTATGTTTGTATCTTGCTGTCGATCCGGTTCTTGTAATGGATGATGCATTCCCTGGCTTTGCTACAGTGATTCAGAATACCGTGTGCCATGTACAGCCTAATGGGCAACTCCGGAGTGATTTGCATGCGATATCCGCCTGGCAGCACATGTCTGTGTACGTTAGCCTATGAGGATACCTCTGGCAGGAGAGAATGTAGCCGCACACGAATACTCGAGAGCTGCATGGCCGTCATGCTTGCGCCCAACATTAAGGTCCCTGGTACAACATCCGGCCGGCATTACATGAGATTGAATCGTCGCAGTACATCAGAAGTCAATAACTTAATCGCACCAGGGCAAGGCAGCGGAGCCCAGTCCCGTCCACACCCGCGACTCGTGTTCACGGAGTCATCCCCAGCTCCATAGGAGTGTCCGCGGTGGCCGTTGTTGGGCGTTTTCCTTCCCTGCCGAGCCCAGCCGCACGCTCTGACTCCTCAATGGTGTATGCAGGCTCCTTGAGAGCCTTGCAGCGGCGTTTGTGCACCTTGCTTTTCCAGTGAGATCGGAGGGCGTGGTCCGTCTCGAAGTATCTGTAACACGGGGAGAAGCACTCAATACGATGGACATATGCGACGGCGGGGTCCTCATTCGGACTCACTTTGCGCATTCTACGCAATAATGTTGTGCCAAGCCAGGCTTTTCGTAGTCTAGGGCTTGCGCTTCAAGCTTGGCGCGGTTCTGTCGCGAGGTGGGTTCATGTACTGCGAAAGGGGTACTCAAGGGTAAACGGGTCGCACCTTGGGGTCCAAGTCAATCAGCTGAATCTGGTCAAGATCTCGTGTCCGCGCCTGCAAATGAGCGGGTTCATGAATGTCCTGTCCCTCATGTCACAACAGGAGGGTGTACGCACCCTCGTTCGCGCCGCTCTGTGAACATCCCGTTGAGCATGATGTGTCCGAGAACGACGAAGACGACCCATGACAGCCAAGAGGGTGGACAAGGCAAAGAACAAGTTGCAGCACACGCTGTATTCTCGTGGTGGATTCCTCCTGCAAAATGTTCTTCACGTCTCTCATTCGGCCACTCTTCACATTCCGTTACATAATCTCTGTTCCCAATCCGGATGGGCCACTTTGCGGGCGCCTACAGCCATTTCGTCCGGCAAAACAGGCGCCCGTGTACAACTCGACCTCCGACTCCGACTCCCGAGTCTTTCGTCTCATTTCCTCCCTTCCTCTCTGACCTTGGGGCTCGACTTCGCAGCGTGGGCTGCGCTGGGCTTGACGTCAAAACATGTCTTTGGTCTCGGCTCTCCGCGCGGGACGCTCGGCACACGGAGCAGTGCCCACCAACCCTTCCGCTGTCACGACTACTCTTGGTTTCCAGACTCGTGGATACGCCGCTCCCGCGAAACCCGCGAAGAAGGTTGCATGTACGTGTCTTTTGTGTGCAGTATGAACTTCTGGCACGGTTGAGCTGAAGCCTGTCCTCGCGCGTATAGCGAAATTCCGGCCCAATGCGAAGAGCGAGAAGAAGAAGAGTGGGGCGAGGGATGCTGGGGTACGTCAACTTTGACTCTAACTCATGTGCGCAAAGACTCGCCACCAATGCTGATCATGTGGTAATAGCTCTTCCGGCCAATGTCGGTGAACAACCTGGCACACCCCGTCTTCCAGAGCGATCTGCGAAGCGAGCTGCAGCTACCTATCTTCCGTCCAGTCAGTTCGTTTTCTTTCCTTCCGCATGCGTTCTCGTCTTGACGGCCTCTCAAGGAAGCACTCACTGCCGAAGCCGCAAATACCGCAATGGCATTCCCTACTGGGGACTCGAAAGCACTCAAGGCGTATGGTCTGCCCACCAATGTGCTAGTTGACGTCAGTACATGTGTGTCGGTGGCCGGATATATGCGCTAATGAGAAGTGCCACAGTACATGTTCCTCTCAAGACCGTGCTCTATAGTACGAGAAACAACGGTGGAGGTTCTTGACCAACTCGACAAGGCCGCCGGATCGTCGAGTGCCCAAACGCGGGTTGTGTTTAGTGAGTGCAACCCGCGCACACCATGGAATGCTGCAATTGACGACCCCCGGTGTCTATAGCCGGAAAGTCTGGCTGCGGCAAGAGCTATCTGCTCCTCCAGGCAGTACAGTATGCTGTTCAGAAGGATTGGGTCACCTTGTACATCCCTCGAGGTTGGTGGCTTGTGTCCGCAGCCTGCCCTTTCACTGATCCTGAAGCTTTGTGCACGGCGACCTGCAGGGATCAACCTCGTCAACTCGTCGACACCCTATGCCTATGACGCGCGAACGCAGACGTATGGCCAGCCGGCGTTTGCGCAGCAGCTGCTTCGGCGGTTTGTCGACGTCAACGAGAGGTTGATCAAGGGCTTGAGGGTCCAGGGGTCGTATCCTCTTAAGGATGCCACCATTGGGAGCTCTTCATCACTGTTGGACCTGATCAATATCGGGCTCGAATCTCAGGAGTCAGCACCGACAGTTCTCACCGTCCTGTTCACGGAGCTGTCTTTGCAGAAGGAGTAGGTCTCTGGTCACGCTTTGAAGATGCTTGGCAGCTCACTGTTCGTCTTCACCTCAGGTTCCCGGTACTACTAGCCATCGACGACTTCCAGGCCCTGTACAACCTGTCCATGTACCGCGACCCTTACTTTAAGATGGTCAAGGCGTACCACCTCACCCTGCCGCGCACGCTCCTCGAGTTCGCGAGCGGGAAGCAGTCTTTCGTACGTGACTCCTTCCGTGGCATACCATAGCACAAGGCTAACACATTTCCAGGCACGAGGTGCAGTTCTTGGCGCACTCTCTACACAAAACACGACCTTCCGCGTACCACTCGAGTTGAGGGAGGCGCTGGGTCTCGAACCCGCCGGCCCATCAAATCCCTACGTCCGTCGCGAGCCCGAGCTCGTCGAGTACGCGAAGGGTCTGCGCAGCTTCTCGGTTCCCGACCAGCTCACTGTAGACGAGGCCGCGTCGATCTTCGAGGTCTGGCAGAACGCGAAAGCGTTGCATGTCTGTGAGTGCCCCTCATCAATCCCGATTGCATATTGTTCTGCAGCGTAGAGTTTGGTCGCTGATACGGATTCGGTTGTGCAGCGAGCGGGGACGAAGTGTTTATGTCGAAGTTCACGGAAGCGGGCGGGAACGCGCGGGAGTTCGTGAAGAAGAGCTTGTTGCAGACTATCGCGATGTAGTTCGGGCTCAAGCTCCGAGATATGCTGCTATAGATCTTCTATATAAATACTGCACTAATCCTAATGCACACTGGCTCAGATCGACCTTCGCCCGACGAAGAAGCTGAGAGGCGAATCAGTCGTTTATCTCATTCGCTTTTGTGTAGATAACCCTACCTTGGACACTCTTATCTCCGGTCTTCAGGTAGCAGAGGTTCAGGTAGCATATCCAGTGTGAATGCGTGCCAACTCGCGACAAAAACGAGCCAATAGACGGGCGGGATAGGCGCCGAAGAGAGGAAACGGTCACATGATATACGCGTCGCCCTGTTTAGCGCCTTTGTGTGTTTGGTTGATTGAGGGCGGCGCGTGGCGGGGAACTGTAAGTTAGATCTCGCCAAACGCTGCCATTGCCGCGCCATGTCGCGTCTCCCACGGTTGTGCTCCTCCTCTCCAGACCGTCCAGGTCAACCCTCGGCACCCACCATGGCCTCCCGCTCAAGCCAATCGATGGCGTCCTCAACAAACTCCCTCAAGCGCAAGGCACAAGAGAACATCGGCATCGACCACCAACCCCGCAAGCTCGCCGCCATCGCCGAAGGTGACACCAACCAACCTCTACGTCCCGTCAAAGCCCTCCCGAATGGAAATAACGCGAATCGTCTGGGGAAGGGTCCCCCACCCCTCACCAAGCCAAGGGCTCCCGCCCTCTCCACCTCAACCACTACGGCGACCCGAAGAATGACAAGGGCAACAAGCGCACCACCCAAGACCGCCCCCGTACGACCACCCGCAAGACCAACTTCAAGAACTACGTGAGTATCCATTATCGTTTATCTGTGTCGCGGTGGTTGGGTTGAGGGGAGGCGGAGAGGGCAAGTTCTATTGCGCATGCACCCCTCCCAGGCGCTGTCCCATAGACGAGCAGTCAGGCTCTCCAGCATCTCATGCAGATGATGCGAGCATGTATATGCGTTCCGCAGGCACGTGAAGGTGCACAAAACCTGTGGAGAGTTCAATGAACGTGTCCATCACGCTCGGGGCGAAAGACTACGCTCATCATCCTTGTTTTACGACCCTGGTTTGACCCCGTTCATTCAGATCACGTACCGCTACTACCGCCGCCACCGACGACCGCTTCCAATCCCTTCAGGAACAGATATCCAACATCGAAGCCGCCCGCGCTGCCGACGCCGCCCGCCTCGACTCCGAGCTCGCCCAAGAGCGCGCAAAGCGTTCCGACCTCCAGGCCTCGCACGAAGCCCTCTCTCGCGAGCTGACGACGGCCAAGTCGCAGGAGCTCGCGCAGCGCAAGGAGCTCTTCCTCGCCTCGGACGAGCTCTCCGCCCTGCGCCAGCGCCACGAGCGCGAGATGTCCGAGCTCCAGGCGGACCTCCGCAAGAAGGACCGCGAGCTGCGCGAGCTCAACGAGGACGTGCGCATGTACCAGGGTGACCTCGAGCGCGAGCGCGAGACGGTCAAGGGCCTGAAGGCGACGATCGCGCAGCAGGCGACGGCCCAGCTGAGCCTGACCGCGCAGATCACCGCGATGCAGGCGGAGAAGGCGGCGTTCCAGACCGAGTACGACCGCACGGCGGGCTCGCGCGCGGACCTGGCGCTGCAGCTCGAGCGCACGCTGAAGCGGTGTGAGGAGCTCGAGCGCGAGGCGCGCGAGGGCGAGACGGTGCGGCGGAAGCTGCACAATATGGTGCAGGAGCTCAAGGGCAACATTCGTGTGTTCTGCCGCGTGAGGCCCGTGCTCAGGTCGGACATCCTCTCTTCCACGGTCCTGGTTGCGTCGACGTCGTCCACCGGAGAACTCACGGATGGCACGTCAAGCCCGGACCCCGAGCAAGAGGCGAAGATGCGCGAGGAGGCGATGGCACAACTCGCCTACCCCGACAAACTGGACCACAAGGAGATCGTGGTCAGCTCGTCGAGCGAGAGCGCTACCGGGCAGGAGCGCAAGGGCGAGTGGCAATTCACATTTGACAAAGTAAGAGTCACGCAGTCACCGCATCCCAAGTTCGTGTATTCTGAGGGCGATCGCCTAGGTCTTCGAGCCACATTCCACCCAGGCCGAGGTTTTCGAGGAGATCTCACAACTCGCCCAGAGCTGCACCGATGGGTACAATGTCTGTGTGTTTGCGTATGGGCAGACGGGCTCCGGGAAGTCCTTCACCATGGAGGGTGGCCAGGTAAGTCTCCTGCATACACCCCTGCGTCCGTCGCCACATTCTGACCCGTGACAAGACCGACTCTACAGCGGGCATGATTCCTCGTGCAGTCGAGCAGGTCTTCCGCGTCGCAGACGAGCTCAAGAGTAAAGGCTGGAAGTACAAGATGGAGGGCCAGTTCCTCGAAATCGTACGTCCCTTCGAGCCCCGCTTCTCTTACCCCCCTAACGCCCGCGACGGCATGCGCAGTACAACGAGACGATCAACGACCTCCTCGGAAAGGGCGAGTTCGACAAGAAGAAGCACGAGATCAAGCACGAGCCCAAGACGGGTCGGACGACGGTCACGGACGTGAACGTCGTCCCGCTCTCCTCCCCGACGCAGGTCCGCACGCTCCTGTCGCTCGCGCAGGGCCGGCGCACGGTCGCGGCGACGCTGATGAACGAGCGCTCGTCGCGCTCGCACTCGGTCTTCACGCTGCGCATCCGCGGCGAGAACGCGCTCACGGGCGAGGCGTGCGAGGGCAGCCTGAACCTCGTCGACCTCGCAGGCAGCGAGCGGCTCGAGAAGAGCGGCGCGGCGAGCGACAAGGACCGCCTGAAGGAGACGCAGAGCATCAACAAGAGCCTGAGCGCGCTCGGGGACGTTATCGCCGCGCTGGGCGAGAAGGGCGAGGGCAAGGGCGACAAGCACATCCCCTACCGGAACTCGAAGGTACGTGCTGGTTGTTATGTTGTTGTAGATGAGAGCTGGCGGGCTGATGGTACGGTCGTACTGTAGCTCACGTACTTGCTGCAAAACTCGCTGAGCGGAAACTCGAAGACCCTCATGTTCCTCAACCTCTCGCCGCTCGCGACGCACCTCAACGAGTCGCTGTGCTCGTTGCGCTTCGCCACCAAGGTTTATCTCCTTGTCATATTTTCCTGTTCGACTGTGCTGAAGGCGCCTTCTTTTTCAGGTCAACAACACCTCGATCGGCACGGCGAAGAAGCAGACCGCCAAACACTCGCCGTCCTAATCTTACTGAGTCCGAGCACCATCTCATCTGTTCCTCCGGCATACCACACATCTTGCTTTTGTTGCATTTCTGCCAGTCAGACTCGGACTTGCCTTCATCCTACTACGTACTCTGTGTATGTTTACGTTCCGATTGTATACAAGCAGATTATTCGGCCCGCGTACGCGACACGAGACCGGTTCCAAGTAGTACATACAGCGTGCAAAACAAAGCAATCCTCCAAAGCTGCAAGATCCCAAAGTCCAATCCCGAAACGTCATCCAAGTCACGTCCGACCCTTCCCACCCGCACTCCCACTCCCAGCCCCAGCCGGGCCAACCCTCTGCGTCTCGCGCCCGCGCCCGGCCATCGCCTCCCTGCGCACCTCGCTCGCCCACCGGAAGAAGTTGCACCTGTACCGGGGGTCGACCTCCTCCCGGAGGCGCTCCTGGCGGCCCTTGTCCCACCCGGGCCCGACGGGGCGCGCGCAGAGGAAGAACGTCTTGCCGCGGTTCGGGCCCTGCTTGTTCACCGTGTACAGCCGCGCGGGCTCGCCGTGCACCGCGCAGCGCGGCGGCGCGACGGGCGCGAAGAGCGTCGACCACGCTGCGGCGGTGGTGGTGCTGGTGCCGGAGGAGGGGTTTGACGGCTGGGAGGAGGCCTGGGAGGGGGATGGCGATGGCGAGGAGGAGCGGGAAGGGGGGGAGGCGGCGAGCGCAAGGGCGAGGCGGTAGTCGGCGTCGAGCTGGTCCTCTGTGGATGTTTCCGGGGTAGGTTCGGATTGGGAGGTGCTGGCGCTAGCAATGGGTTGGTCGCACACAACGGGGGAGGCGTCGTCGCAGTCGACGTCGATGACTTCTTGAGCTTTCTGGGAGGATGAGGAAGAGGCGGAGTCTGCCGCGGACGCGGACGGCTTAGAGAAGAACGCCGCAATACTCGCTTGGCCTTTGGCGGGCACCGCTTTGCGCTTTTTCGATGAGGACAAGGCGTTAGTGGACTTGCGCTTGTTGGTTGAGACGGATTGTGTAGCCGGACGGGGTTGAGACGGTCTGAACTTCTTCGCGGGCGGCTCAACGGGAGGTGTAGGCACACGTTCGATCTCTTGGGAGCTCGAGGATGTGGTAGGAGCGGGCGTGACCGGCGTCTGAGTAGAAGCCGGGGCGGGGGTTGGGTTGGGTGTCGGACTGCCTGATGTCGAAGTCTCTCCGTTCTTCTTCGCTATGGGGCCCTTGGTGAAGAAGGCAGACAGGACTGTTTGCTTCCCGGAGAGCTCGTCCCAATACTTGGCCGCTATTCGGGGAGGGTCCTTCAAACCAGGTGTCTGTTTCATGGCATCCGCTAGAGTGATGGTTTCCCCAGACTCGAGAGTAATCTGGTCATGTAGGTCGACGTAAAGGGGGCAGTGGTCGGAGCCCTTAAGTGAGGCCTGGATATCTCCGCCAGAGATCCAAGGGAGAAGTCCTTTGGTGACGAGGACGTAGTCGATGCGGGTGCCATAGTTTGTTTCGCGGGCTTGAATTTTCAAGTTCCAGCCTGAAGGGTCGTTTAGATGAGCGCATCGGTGGGTGGCAAAGGGTTCACATACAAGTAAAGAGGCCTTTCCGGTCGGGATGAAAATGTCGAATGACATCCGTCATGGGGCCATTAGGACCAATCCACTTGTGAAACCAGGCTCGGGCAGGAGGGTCGTAGAACGTCGCGCTGTTGCTCGGGAGATGCCCGTCGCAGTGGTCAATGGGCGCCGCGCATACATTGATGTCCCCTACGACCATGACCTCGCGCTGCTCCTCCTCAACGAGCTTGCGGACGCGCTCTTCGAGCAGTAGATGGTAGTTCATCTTAAATGACAGCCGAGCGTCCGACGTTTCGTTTGGACAGTAAACGTTGATGAGGACGAAGAGACCAAAGTCAAGGACGAGTCCACGACCCTCGCTGTCGAGGACGTCGAACGAAGAAGGTACGTTCCCATCTTCGTCTGCATACAAGTCGATGTGGTGCGGCAAGGGATAAGACGGGGATATTCGCTCTTCAACGGACAGTGAGGGGTCGGGTTGAAGCCGCCCGGAGAGGCCTTCTTCTGCCTTCAACGGAATAAGCTTTCTGGAATCCACGTAGACGGCTACTCCACTGTAGCCACCTTTGTTCGCGGGGAAGGAGAAAAAGGAATGGTATGGGCCTGGCAGGGCAGCATCCCTAGATAAGGCAGCCCGGGAGGACTTCATCTCTGTTGTCCCAAGTCAGGCGCCAGAGGGTTAAGGGGTGGTCTGTGTCGAACGTACCTTGGAAACATATGATATCAGCCTTGATCTCGTCAAGAATGCCCTCGCAGGTTTTGAACGTGTTCCATCTGGCAGTAGCTCGGACTGAGAAACAATCTTCGCTCAGGACTGGCGATACCACTTACGGGTGGTACTTGGGCAAGGTTTTAATGCCATTCTAGGATAGGTTGAGTGGAAACTCATACGAGAAATGTATGCTACTTACAATATTCCAAGATAATATGCGCATATATAGGCCAAGCTATCCACCCTTTGAATTCGATCGGTGCCCAAGTTTACTTTGGGCCACCTTTGGTAACGACAACGACCCTGAAGAGACAGTGACTCGCGTGCACTGTGGTGTTTTTGTGGCCGGTGGCAGAAGCGGGGCTACGCGTAGGGGTTGGGAAGGTATATTCCAGACGAAGGAGATATTGGGAAAGATGGACGCGTCGACGTTGGTGGTCGGCGGTCGCCCCCAAGACGCGAGCGTGACTGGGGGTCACACACCACCTGTTCGTGAGACGCGATGTGTCACGCGCACGTACTGTCACCGCGGCTGAGGCTTTCCTCCAGCTCGTCCCCGCGGCGCACTCGACTCGGAGACCTTTGCTCTGTGTGCTGCTCGCGATGGACTCCAATTGAACAAGCCTTTCCTTGGATATCCCTAACCTGAGGTGTTCTCACCACCCGCGACTCAGACTCTTCCGGCGATGTCCTTTAATTCCCGACTGGGGTCCTCCCGTGTTCACCGTGGTCGCCCATCTAACAAATTCAATCGCGAACCTCAGCGTCCATCCCGTCCACATGAGGACGCACAGCCGAACGAGCTACTTGGGAAAAGGGTCACTTCAGGGCCGCCCACGGTGAGGTCTTCCGTACCTCAATCTCACAGATCATGGAGAGGGTACCATCCGTCTCGCGGGAGAGGGAGCGCATCGTCACCGCGTAGACGGAGTATCCACGGTACGCAATTTAATCCTAAGAGCAATCCACGCGGCGTCACGAGCACTCATGGACAGTCAGGAAATTCGTCCCGGACTCAGCCATGGAACTCGTCTGGAGGTTCAAGAGATCTCGTTGCTGTTGGCCCACCAAACCCTTCACCTGTCAACCAAGCAGCAAATGCGCCACCACGAGACCCTGCCCTTCCACTTCCTCCCGCCGACCCTGACCAAAAATCTGGTTTCGACACCAAGCGTCAGGGACAATCGCCGGCCTACTCAGGGAATGAAACTCATATTCATTCTAGCTCCCCATCTATCGCCCTTTCTGGAATATATGGGCCTTCGAGCAGCAGTTGGCCACCTCCCAAACGGCGCAAGGTCGTGCGTTCCGATCAGCGATCCGACAATCATCGGCCCCGCGAGTCACCTCCCCCCGCGATGGTACAGGAGCCTTTTGGTGCCACCCCAATACCTGTAAACGAAAACAACATAGCTATTCACGGACAAACGAGCACTATCACGACTTCGACCTCCATTCCTAGTTCTTCGAAATCCTTTGCGTCCGCGTCAGACATACTACTCACCGACCTCAGTCTCCCTTCCGGCGAGCACACCGCCGCACCCCTCATACCAATACCCAAGCGCCTGAAGGTTATCCCCCCAGGTGCTGCAGCACCTGTCCGTCCTCCACCATCCTCTACTCCGGACAATGCCGTGCCATCGCCCACTGCCCAGGAAGTACATACAGTCTCCCCAGCGACTTCAAACTCGAGCCCTCTTTCAATCTCGTCTTCGATGCAAGTAAAGCGCGAACGCAGCCCGTCGCCCTCTCTCGCCCCGCGCCTCGTCACTGAGGGGTGTGTTCGCATCGCTCCACTACCCCCAGAGTGTAGGAACAAGCGGCCGAACTTCCAGGCCGCACGCCAGCAGCTGGCCGCCGTCGAGATGAAGAAGCTGCGCGTGCTTGGGTTGCAGATCGTTCGTGTGTTCACGCGAGAGGACGGGATGGTGATTGACTGGTACGTGTCCTTGTGTTCGTTTGATTTCATGAAGATGTCATTTGTGCTGACGCCAGACTATCTGATAGGAAGAGCGCGGTCCCCGTCTTGTCGGATACGTTGCGCCCACCTCCATGGACGGTCGCTCCCGGGGCTCCCGATGTCGACATCGCTGGTCCTGCGGGAGGAATTAGTACAGTGCAACCCGCCATTGCAAGGCCTGATCCACCTCACATTACCCAGTGTGAGCAACCCGTCAATAGGCCAAAGAAGCGGAGGAAGCAAAAAACTTCGCCTTCTGAGAATCACGACGGCGTCGTATTTAAACCTAGCCATGCCGATTCAATAGGTGATCCTGTACGAATAGCGGGTCCGAGCCAGAGCGCTGCCTCTTTTACAGTTCCTCTGCCGACATATCCCGCGCCCACCGAGAGGCCTCGGGACCCAGCGCCGCATCAACATGTGCCGCCCGCCACCAGGAAACCGAAGCCCGCCGCTCGTTCAAGTGCTCCTCGACCGACTTCGCATGTCGTTGACCTTACGGAGGACGGACCATCCTCTATCCCAACTCCACCCTCGTATGTTGCAGGTTCAATAGCAAGACCAATTGCTCCACATACCCACATGCCTGCTATCGATCCACTCAACGGGAGCAGAGCAGCCCATCAGCCACCGCCTACTGCTGGACCGTCATCGGGTTCGACGTCCATGTACGCACGCCCTGCCGTTTTGGAGGCCGGGTCGGCCGCTCATCCCCCTGTCCGTGCACACGTTTCGCCCCCCACTGGCATCGGCGCACCTATACTCCCTCCCATCCACGCCCCTGCACCTCCCATTCCTTCTCTCCACCGAGCTGCTGCTCTTTCCTCAGTGCATGCGCACGCACCGCCTGCCCATATCGCACAGGAAGAGGTAGCGAACGCCGCACTCGACTTCCTCAGACGGTCCGTGTCTCCCCTCTCCCTCCCGTTTCACCGATCTGACTGACCACCCACACACCCACCCACAGGTACCTCTACACCTTCACCTCCTCCCGCGCCTCGCTCGCCCCCGCCTACGCGCCCTGCGCCCTCTTCTCCTTCCACACGCACACCCCCTCGGGGGTCTCGCGGCACCCGCTTCAGCAGGGCCGCGCCGCGATCGCCGCCGCGCTGCGGGCGCTCCCCGCGGACATCTCGCTCTGCTCGTGGCCGCCGGCACCGCACGCGCACGAGCTGCAGTGGGACGTCGGGTGCGTGCCCGGCTCCGCGTCGGGCGACGTCCTCCTCGCGTGCTACGCCGTGCAGGAGTACGCGTCCGCTGCTGCCAGTGCTGCGTGTGGGAGCGAGAATGGGGACGCGAACGGTAGCCGTACAGGGAAGGGCAAACAGAAGGGTAAAGAGAGGGGGAAGGGCAAAGGGAAGGGGAAGGAGCGGGCCGGGGCGCCGGGGGCGAGAGAGAGGTGGTCGTGTGAGCAGCGCTTCGTGTTGAGGCGGCGGGACCTCGATGTGGTGGACGGGGCCGAGGACGAGGACGACAGGTGAGTTCACAACGCTGCGAGCGTCGCGCTCAGAGTCGGAACGGAACGATGGCTGACCGGCACGTATCTTGTGTCCTCTCTCTTGTTCTCAACAGAAACGCTGCAGAGCTGTGGCCGCTCATGGTGGTGTCCCACCAGATGCGGGTCCGGCTGCTTCCCTGACCGCCGGCCTGCTGCCGACCGCAGACATCGACATCTGCACGGTGCAGGATCGATGTTCCCGCGCTGATTCTTCCAGCGTTGCGCTCCGTTGCATCTCATCGCTCGCTGTGCCTCGTTGATGTTGGGGTTTCTCAGTGACGTCTTGGATATACTTGTTTCCTCCTTATCTTCGCAATGTAGCATAGCCCTCCGCATTTTTGAAAGAACTTCATCGACCTCGTGTGATCACTATGGTTTTGAGTTCGAACGCCGCCCACTCACCAAACCTTCCTGCAATGACCACAGACACTCAGTGCGGTTTGCGTTTGCGACCGCAGTTGCATGGCAAAGGGACGGGTGGATGATCCGAACATGCATTCCCGCGAGTCTACTAGGCATACACACTCCGCATTACGGGAGACCAGAGGAGAATCGAACGAGTGGAGGTGGGGGCGGAAGGGTCAGAAGGAACCGATGACCAGGAACCATTGGGGGGAAAGAGGAACCAAGGAGTGTACGTGCACGGAGATCCAGGGGCAACGGTGTTCAAACAAGTCGCGTGCGAGTCCATTAATAAGATACGATCCTACCCAAGTATGTGTGGGGAGGAAGAGGGAGAGGATCTTGGGGTGATGTAGATGTAGGGGGAGGTGAGGAGAGGGGAGGAAGGAGAACAGAAAGCAACACACTCGTACACCGCACTTCCGCTTCTGTTGCCGCCGTTGGACGCCCACCCGTCACACCGCACCAGTGGCTATTGGCAGGCCACGGACGACGAAAGACCCTCATTTCTGCGCTGCCCGTGCCAGAAAGGCACAGTCTTCGATTAGGCGCGTCCATCAGGATCAGCGTCATTCGTGGCCCAATGGCATTGGCAAGTGGACGAGGGTCAGTTGCTGGATGACAAACGTGAGACGACGAGTGCGAGGGCGAGTACGACGCCCCACCGCCATTTCTCCCAAACGATTTGCCTCAGCGAAGCCGCCCAACCTTGTCCTCCGGTGTCACCTGGCGAACTCGTCCCATTGGATGTTCGACTCACCGCCTTGTCGCTCGCCGAGGCGGTGAGAGGCTGTATGGGTGCGGGCTGCAATGAGACTGAGGCGACAGTGGGAGGAGGCGGGGGGGACGAAGTTGCGGGAGGATCAGGAGATACACCACGCTCTTTCTGTGCCATGTTTGGTACGTCCCGAGCGACTGGTGTGGAGTACTGTAGATCAAGATGGTGTCAGCGAGTCAACTTGCATTCAAGATACGAACAATGTACGAGGAATCATCAAAAAAAACGTGACAGAAGGCGCACGATGTCATGAAGTGGCGGCGAGTGAGACGATGTCCAATGTGCCGCTCTGTAGTCTTTGATATGACTGTGGTCGTGCGATGTACGATGGCCTCATGGCGGTCGCATCGACGGCATCAACTTCGATCTTGTCGAGATCACCTCGTTGCTGCGCTGCGATACGGTCCCCGAGCGCACAAACAAGGAACAGAGAAGAGCAAAGAAGCACGAAAGGAAACTCACCTCCGGAAACGCTTCCCGGAACCGCTTCTGCTGGATATTCCACGCATGGCTGCGAGCGGCATAGCTGCGCTTCTCAGCGTCGGTGGACGTAACGGAGCCTGTGGTCATCTCATCCGAGAGCATGAACGACAGCAAGCCGGTCAATCTGTTGGATCAGAAGCGCCGAGGCACCGGTCAGTATGTAAGAACGACAAGGTGGGCGGTCGCCAAACAGAAGTAGGACGTCATGGGTCGGCAAGCACGTACATTGTTGCCACACTCCAAGCCGGATTCCACTGCGGGGAGAGGGAGGTAAGCGGGCTCGGTTTCAAGGCACCACAAGGGGAGATGAAGCAAGCTCACCGAGCCGGGATGGAAGTCGGACATGGAGAAGCAGATCTTCTTGTCTGGCTGGAAGCGGCCCGAGGGTGTCAACATCTACCAAGCTCACTGTTATTAGGAGCCGACATAACTCACGGGTGATACGGACGCACCTTAATGCCCGGGGGCTTAAATGGATACTCTGATGGGAACAACAGGACGCCGTGATACTCTCCGCCAGCAAACGGGGAGTCGGGAGGCCCTCGCTGCAGTGCTTCAGCATGAGGTAAGTAATCAAGGATAGCAAGCTTGCCGACGTACGATGATGTAATTCCCTGTGGCAGCTGTCTCAACATGCGCAGGATCGGACATCCACAGTGTTACTCACAATTCAAGATGTTCTTCTCGTCGGGCGCGGCCCAGACGAACGGAGGGGGCTCCTTCTGCATGGCGACATACTCCTTGCTGAGCTGCGGAAGGTGTGAGGGAGGGATCGGAAACGGAGGAGAGCCAGAGGGGAGGTGGACGCACTCGCTTGTATGCTGCCTTGGAAGCCATGGAGGACAAGAAAGGACGGAGACGGGGGAGGAGGCGGAGGGGTGGTGGTGGTCTGTGTGAAGTCAGAAGGGGGCTGATGGCGGGGACCCGGAGTCGGAGTGAGCGAGCCACGCGGTGCACGTGGTCCTTTTCAGGATTTCGCGGGCGGTTGGCCCAGCCTGGCTCCTTCGAGCTTGCCACACGGAACAAGGACAACGATTGCCATGTCCAGGACTTCCCATTCGCACACAACCCTGCATTATGCTCACAGTTCCCCATCTTTCTTCGCCCTGCGGTGTCTCTCTAGTACACCGGACACCAATCTCTCACAACGCCGGGCGAATCAACCCCACACAGCGCCGTCAGCTTGTTGTCTTTTCGCTACATCTGCGTTTGTCCATTGAGGAGAGGACGTCGACTTTCCTTCGTGGCTAGCATTCGGATGCCAAGGAACCCGATGGTCTCCTTCTGCTCATATCTCTGCCAATCCGTCAAACGAGGGACCCACTCTGGGATTTACGTTCAGAACGCTCTAGTTCTCCATTCATGTCAGTCGCGCAGCTCGGAAACCGCCCTGCGAACAAAGAAAACGCCGGCCTCTCATTTCCTGCGTCCGTAGTCCTCCCCCACATTCTCATCAGTTTATACAACGATGAGCATGCTGTCTATCTTGAACGCCGGTCTGACGACATCATCCACAACCCGTCATAGGCATCCGGGCGCTGCATTTGATCACCCCCGGGTTCTTTTCTGAACACCTCCATATTTGTCTAACCCCCAATAGAATGGTGAGTGGTTCGCCCACACAGCGTCGAGTTGAGTCGACGGCTCATGATGTTCAGAGTTATCACCGGGCGCGCGCTGAGGCCCAGGACAACGAAATCAATAGATCATACAAGGTGGATGCGTTCAATGGCCCAAGGCCAGAGCGGGCCTGCACTTCCACGCCGGTCCCACAAGGGTCAGCCGGTTCGAGTATAGGATGGCGACCGCGCGCGAAAAAAAGCAAAAGGCTCCACGATGAAGTAGTCGTGGCGCTCGAAGAGGTATGTTCTTTGTATCCCGCCTTTTCAGCTGACCGTCTCATCGGTCCCTATTTGTGTCAGCCGAACCGGGGAGAATGTCTCCAAAACAACTCCAAAGGGCTTAAATGTGCTGGACATGTCCGAAGGACAAGGTATCCCGCTGCGATCCAGCATCGATATCTAGAGAGAGAACCCTTCTCATCGTTGGCAGAGCGATAAACCCTCGCTGTGCGCGCATGCCATTGGCGACCCAGTCAGGTCAGCGCAACGGACCCGGACCAAGCCTACCTTGCGAACAGACGACGCCGCCATTCCGCCAAACTACCCCATCATCGTCCAGCGAGACGAAAGAAAGAAATCTAGAGAGGACCTAGGTATCGTACAACGGCGCTCCGCATTTGACCAGCACTTGCAGTTACTCCTGCGCGGTGCCCGGAGCATTACTACTTTTTGTCCTGCCGATACATGTCTTGATGTGTACGGGTGGCAACTGGTAAGGGTACCGGTAAGAAGAAGAACGGGAATAAGAAACGGTCCGGATGGCAAAGAGGGGTTGCGTCTGCCCCCGCGTGCGGGAGGTGAGGCGCGGTCACTAAGTATGTAGATGTAGTAACACAGCTGCAAGGCGGGATTGTATCTGTACCATACGATAGACTTGTTGGGATCTGGAATCACTCATAGCGGCAACATGCATCCCGATCGTCCCTAGGGAGAAAAAGCAATGCGTTGGATCGAGAACGTGGTAGAGACGGGGACGCGGCGCTCGTAAGGATCGTGACGGCGGAGGCCGAGGGCGTGGGTGGCGTATACGTACGTGTGGTTCAAGGTTCAAATGGTGGGGGGCAGGCGGGCAAATGGGCGAAGGCGATACAAGCGTTTCATGGATTGTGGAACCGTAATAACGAAAGAGACATGTGAGGGGAACCGAGATGTCCGAGAAAACAAAAGAGCGGAACGATGCATGTGGGAGCGCGAGTGTGGTAAATGCTGGATGGGGATCAAAGATGCGCAAGTCAGGTATGGTACGTGGGCGAGTATGGATGCTGATACAGAGGGAAGAAGAAAATCTAGACACGGCGCGAACGCGAAAGAACACAACAGCCGTGAGGAATACACAGGAGACGGCGGTAAGCGCCGATAGCAGGTGAGTATGTCCTGGAGTGAAGATAAGCGTCGGAGGTGCGCACATTGAGGGCTGGGGACACATACGCAGTGCGACGCAAAATTGATAGGGAACAACAGAACGACGATGCTGAGGGGGGAAGCCGCTCAGAACTCCTTTCGCCGTTGTTGCTGTTGCCATACCGCAAGTGGCATATCCTCGTCCTCACTTGACTGTCTCGGAGGCACAGCGTGAGCACTCATCACCTTCTTAACCTTCCCATTGATCGGGGCCATAGACGGTGAAGGCGAGGCCGTTGCCGATAGCGATCGTCCTGGTGACCTTCCGTGGCCCTGCTTGTCTTGCGGAGGCGCATATCGATTTCCTTGTGGAGGAGACCGAGGCCTGCGGCCACTAGCAGAGGACGGCGATGTAGGAGGGGATGTTTCTCCGGGTGGCGGTGACGTGCCCCCGTGGTTCATCGAAGACTGCGACATCCACGACTGCTCGACGGCGACAGGCGGCATGGCACCAGGGGGTAACTGCGGTGCACTACTACTGACGAGGGAATATTGCTGCGGGATGACTTGGGACGACTCGCCGATCTCGAAGTACTGGTTGTTCGCACTGCCGGGCGAGTTTGGCTGCCGTGGTTGTGGTTGGACAAGCTGCACTGAGTACTGGGACTGCGGGGTGGGTGGGGAGCGATTCGGTGGGGATGCAGACGACGCCCATCCTTGGGGTGGACCGCCGTTGGGTGACTGCCCGTACGCTCCGTAACCTTGCTCCATCGCGCGATGCTGCATCTCGTACTGTGGTCCTCTCACCGGGGTCTCCGCTCTCCTCGAGCCGTTAGGGCTGGGTTTGGTGAGACTGCCCTTCCGTTGGCTCTCCTTCCGTTCCTGCTTCTCGCGCTCCTTCTCGGCCCGCTCTCTCTCCTCCCTCTCCTTCTTCTCCTTCTCCTGTCTCTCCTTGTCAGCGGGAGCTGTAGCGCTCTGTGCGTTCTGGGCCTGACCCGGCGCTTGGTTCTGGCCCGTCTTGTTGATGACGCCAAGATACCAGAACATCAGGTTACTGATGAGTACCTGCTCGTAAAGAGGCCGTCGTGGGTTCGCAAGCTTGATATGACTGAGGCGGTATATGGCGCGCTCGACGTGGATGGGGTATCGCGCATACATACCGAGCTGAGGTGAGGGTGGAGGGATGTAGTTCTTGGACGACTTTGATGCCCCTAAGAGGGCCGCTGCCGTCTCGCGCCCGGCGGCATTCGAGCTGACGGACTGAGACTCTTCCTGCTTCTTCTTCGAGCCGAAAAGAGAGCCGAAGAAACTAGAGTCTTTCTCCTTTTCCTTCTCTCGCTCGCTCTTCTCCTTGTGCTTCTTGCTGCTCTTGTCGCTGCCCCACTTGCCGAACAGCCCTTTCTTGTCCTTCTCGCGTCGATGTTCCGATGGCGTCGGCGACGGCGGTGGATATGGGTGAGCGCCATGGGCGAGATGAGGTCGCGCCTGCTGCACGCCTTCGGAAGTCGATGGGGAAGTGGTGAGAGAGGGTGTGGAGGGTGAAGGTGTCGATGGTGAAGGTGTTCGCTGAGGTAGGGACGACTCTCCAGGAGATTGCGGTGAAAGAGCCCGCTGGGGCTGAGGTTGATAGATGACGGGGCTGACTGTGCTCAGTGATGGCTCGAGTTCAGGCTCTGGCTCCTCGACAATTGGGTGCGAGTCGGGAACCAGATCGGTGACAATGTCGGGGCTGCTCGAGAGTGTAGGATACTCGACGGTTGGCTCTTTCTCACCTTCCTCCCGCGCATATGCCTCGTAGATAGCCGCCTCCACGCTGTATGATTCTGGACGCGGGAGAGGCGGTACTTCGGGAATATCATCGTTGGTTCGAGACACCCGACGAACAGTCTCAATCTCCCCGTGGTCACTTGACGACAGGTCACTGGAGGAGCGCGGCTCCATCGTGGCGGCACGTCCGGTAATCGATTTTCGACGGCTCCGAGTGGCTGTGAAGCGATGTGCGCCCTCGCCTGTCCCCGCTTTGCGAATCTTTGTCCGTGCTGTCCGGCGCAGGACCTGGCCAGGCAAGGGGACAATGATGGGAGCGTCGACGTCCTCCCCAGGATCCCTGAGATCGTCCATTTGGTCGATCACTAGAGCGACAAGATCGGTACGACTCGACGGCATACGCATGCGAGGGCGAGAGACGTACCGGAAGGTGCGATGTTCAGACTGAGACTCCTCCTCAACACACTTCGCAGCCGCGTGGGATCGTCGCTCTGCGACGCCTCCTCCGCCAGCTCCTCCAGCTTCTGCAGGTCGCTGATAGTAAGCTGCGGAACGTTGGCGTTCACATAGCTCGACCGGTTCCGTCGAAGGGGCATCACTTTCTCCTCCTCGTCGCCTACGCCGTCATTTGCTGATGGCTTGTACTGCCTGCTGAGCATCGACTTCTTCCGTCCCAGCGCTGACGTCGCGGAGCCGATCGAATTCGAACGACTCGGAGAGGTGCTGTCGGATCGCGCATGCTCCTTGAGGAACTCACGAAACTCCTTTGGCGCGAGCTCTGGGTGGACCCGTGCGGGAACCCAAAACAAGTGGAATGGATCGTCCTGGGCTTCGGTGGAGCCGTTGTCGGCACTGCTCTCATGGGAGCTGCTGCTTGAGTCGTCATTGGGGGACCAGTACGCCGCCTGAGCCTGGGAGCCTTCGTTGGGGAGATCGGGGTCGAGGATGAGGGAACCAGGACCGCCCTGGATGGTCGACCGTCGTCTGATGTCACGGAGAGCTTCGACCTCACGCTGGATCTCGAGCTCGGAGGGCTGCATCGCGAGGCGGGCTGAGGTGGGTCAGAGGGAGCAAGGGATGGCACGCGTGGCGCACGCAGGCGGTATGAGGAGAAGACGTCGGCACCGTGGCGGTCGTTGAGGAGAGGGCTGAGCACGCTGCACCGGACGAGCATCTGGGCAGTCATTACTCGGCTTTGCCATTTCTGGTTCGGCACATACTTTGACTCCGACATTACTCCGACGTCGGAGATGATAACCTGGCGTTCGATCGCAACAGAAATTCCCTTCTCCGACTGACCAGGTTATGTCGGACTTCATAAACGGCCTTCATGCATAACAGTGTCTACATTATTGTAGCGCATTCTCCTACTTACAACAGTACCCGAATTGATTGAATGGTTGTGCTCCAAGTATGCAAACAAATGCTGGGAATGGTGTATCTCAGTTTGTGCCTGGTTAGTGCTTACTGATCCTTGTTAACGTTGTCCAACCCGGTCGGACCGTCTCCGAGCGGCGAATCCTTACTTAGAAAAATTGCGCTCAAAATTACAGGCCGGTGCCCGACAAAACCCGAAGATACTCTTACAGATATTGGCGGCGTGATACCATAACGTGGCAGTGAATGAACACTTATTTCAAGCTCATGTACATGTACTTACGATATGGCACTGTTATAGGGTACCCGGTACACATTACGAAAACGACTGCACCATCGCATCTATTTTTTTTTGCTGTATAGGGCCGCGGAGGAAAGTGGATTGATAGATGTGACCCTCGATCGCTGGATCCTTGTGCCAGAAAACGGTCGCAATCGGGGATGACACTGACACGTAAGGCCCCTGTGACACCAACAGTCGGGCTGACGTCCTCGGTTGAGTGGAGGTGGACTGGGAGAGTCTCCCGATCATCCGAACAGTCGTCTGACCGCGGCCGAATACTGGCCGAATGACTCGTCAGCACTCCATCTTGGGGGCCTATGTTCAGCGCTCAGGGAGGAGGTGGCATGCGATCGTTGTTGACGGCGGATATGTTGAACTGTTTTCAATGTTTCAACCTTCAAATAACCATCCGTCCGCGAGGCGAGACTTCGGTTGATATACCAGATATCAGAACACCCCTTTTGCGGCGAAGGCGGCGCAAGCTTCCCCGACTCACGCGACCGCTCTTGATCGCGTGCCGTCGGTCTTTGTACTGGCAGGGTGCCGGACCGTCTTGCGGAACCGGGAACGAAGCATATCAGATTAACGATATGGGCCATAAACACAACCGCCGTGCTTCGTTACTTCATTCCAGCAGCGGCGACTCGTCGGCGTTCAAGATGACCCACGTAAAGAACCGAATGGTCTCGATGAAGCCCTCACCACGGAGTGCTAAAATACTCGCATTAGTAAAGTGATCTGACGTAACTCATGTCCAGCAAGCATACACACCTTCGTTGACAGTGTGGGCGCCATTGAACGTGTCAGCATGATTCGTATGGCCGTATCGGAAAATATGCTTTGTTAGCTTCCAGTAATGCTTGGTGTCTGTGGCAAGCAACGCGCGAGAAAACCACCCAGCATCATGTCGTCAGCATGGTAATAACAATCGGGTCGAAATATGAACGGAACGCTAACCTGTGTTACCAGTCGACATCCCCGGCGCGATGAATACTTTCTTGTCATAACCCGTCCGGTTCGAAGCGCCCAACACGCCGATGATGGTCCCCGAGAGGAACTGGAACGGTCCACCATCTCCCATGGGTGTGACAGGCGCGGGCTCCAACGCAGTGCCGAAGGCGTCAACGATGCGCAACACTCCACTGGCCTCGCTATCTGGCTTGACCACAAACTCCGGCTTGCCAAAGGCGTCGAGTTCGAGGCCGAATCGTATGGCTACAGGCTTCACGACTCGCACAACGCGCTTCTGAAGGGTGTCAACGGTGCTGTGAATATCGATGCGATGGTTCACGATGACTTCGGCGCGCTCGGGTAGGGCGTTGGTTTTCACGCCGCCGCGGATAACATCGACCGCCTGTGTGGTGCCCGCCAGCGCGGAAAAGAGTCTATCTGTCTTTGCCATGTGCCGTTCAAGCGCGTGGAGCGCCTTATCGGAGGAACGCGAGTGGGAGATGAGGGAACGGAAATGAGGTGACATTGAGGTATCGTGTGCAGCTTGGCATTGCAGGAGTGAATAATACACCCCGGAACGGTTGAGCTGTGGGCTGTGTGGGTTGGCTTCGAGTTGTTTAATGACAGCGGCGAGCATGCCAATGCTCTGAAGCACGTGAGGACGTATCCAGAAACTTGGTTGAAAGTCAAGAGACGTACAGTGTGATCAGGGGGTATGCTGGAATGCCCTCCCGGAGCAGATATTTCGAACCGCATGTCGAATTTTCCCTTCTCGGCCACTCCTGGACTGGACATGATAACATCGTCCTTGACTTCATAACCACCTAAGGCAATTCGAGATGGTCAGCAGGCAAGTCTGCGAGAACAGGCAAACTTGAACTTACCACCCTCATCCACAAGGATGGAGAACGCATATTCCCCGTAAGTTGCTAGGAGGTAATCTCGAATAGCGGTAGCTCCCTGGAGCACGTACGGTCAGCGCAAGCCTTTCTTCACGCGCGACGTACGAACGTACTGAGATACCACCGCGCTCCTCGTCGATGCCATATGCCAAGACAAACGTACGAGTGGGCTTGAACCCTGCGCTCAGCAGTTCTTCAACTACAGTACTAAAAAAACCGTTAGCGGGACCGCCATTTCTTCTGATTCAAGAGCATCACATACAGGCTACCGACGAGGCCGGGCTTGTCGTCGCAGCTGCCGCGTCCCCATATATACTCCCCTAAATGCCCGAGTGAGAGATTCTTCATTTTAGTAGCATATGACCATACCATCAAAGTGTCCGGAGAAAGGCGGATGGTTCCACTGGTCTACTGTCGAAGGCTCGACTGGTACGACATCTAGCATTCATGGCATGAGCAAGTAAAGAACCATGCATTTACGAAGATGTCAAACCTTGATGAGCAGTCAAGAGGGCGGGCTTAAGAGTGTTATCGCTGCCCTGCCAATGATAAACAAGGGCGTATTTGTTTACGTGTGTCTTCTGAAGGTTGGCGTGACTGCATATAAAGTTGCAATGTTTCAGGCGGGGACTCAATTTCAATGATGCTGCAAGACGCGTACACCAATGGGAAGCGTTTCTCAAGATAAGAGTGCAACTGTGCGAAGATCTCCCAGCGTTCGTCTGAACCGGGAGGTGCAAGGTCGTCATATGCGACAGTCCTGGAAATACGCATCGATAAAGGTAAGAAGAAAACATCAAAGGACGCACGGTATTCTGACTGCCCCTCCCAAAGATTCGTACGCCTTCAACTTGAAATCTTCGGAAAGGTACGTTGCCTCCAACTCGGCCAACAAGGCGTTGTGCTTCTGTGGAGTGATGCCAGTGGTTTGCGGACACACTTCATCTTGGGCGAGCCGGATCGTCGAGCCGCAAGGGCCAAAGTGCGGGCTTGTTCCGAGCAGGTAGAACAAAGACAAGCCAACAGCCGAGAGCAGAGCCAAAGTAAAGTACGTTCGAGTACCGCTTCGGCTGGCAGTGGATGCGCGGTGCGATTGTGCCCCGTGAACGAAACCGACTTCAGCGTCGCAAGACTCACCGAATTGCCGTTTCTCGTCTCCGGATTGCCATGACGCGGAAAAGCTCCAAGAAGGGTCCTTGTGAAGGCGTGCGGCAACCGATGGGGTCGTGGTCTTGTTTGGCCCAAGCACGACTCGCAGAGCGAGCTGGCGCAACGTCCGGTCGTCCGAGCGCATCTACCCTTCTCTCTGGTGTGCGTTGCTTGCTGCTGTACGGAGGAACGCGGAAAGAAGTAGACAGAGAAGCAGCGTGAGAGTGAAAGGAGAGATAACAAGTACGACTCATGGTGACTACAACATAACAATTCGGCTTCAAACGGACCGTCTGAAGGTCAAGCTCTAAACACCGGACCGCTTCTCCCAGAACACCGCCTGCTGCCAGATTCCCGCGTTCGAGCGGACAATATTAGGGGTAGTCAAAGTTGCCGATTCGGAGGTTGCTTCGACAGGCGATTCTGAGTCGCTTCGCTGAGGCCGAAGCGTTCACAGAATCGAGTGAGGTTTGACCACCCCGGTCAGAGAGTCGATTCTGTCGTGGCTTCGGAGTCCCAATTCCGGTTCGATTCCGAATGTAGCGCCCGTTGATGGAGGGCGAACGGAGAGGAATGGGGCTGAAGCGAGTGCAGGCGAAGCGGCTTCGGGGGGGCGGTGCTCCTCCAGAGTAGCACCGGCGATTCTGCTCGATTCTGGCAGAATCGAGCAGAATCGTCGCTTCGCCCCCATCGAAGTGCCTCCCGAAGCGTTTACTCGAAGCGACCGCCGAATCGTCAACTTTGACTACCCCTATTAATCGCAAGGCCATCAGTCAAATAGCTGAGACCCACAAACTTGTCCTCCCCACCTGAAGCGAGTGACCAACAGAGATCCCCTTCATTTATTATCGTTGATCACGGGTCAAAGTTCAATTGAAAGACAGACCAAACCTCAATGACATGAAGTATCCAAGAAACGAGCACAACACTACAAAGTACTTGGTACATGGGGGTCCAGCAAGCGATACAGCACAATCCAAGGAAGAAAAAACATAAGCTATAGAGAGCAGTCAAGGGAAGCTACGGTCAAGCCACAGTCAACACCCACCACTGGCATGTCCGACCGCTATCATCCAAACAACGGGATGATCCAGTGGAGGTCGGCGTCATCGTCGTCGAAACCGTCATCCCACTCGGGGAAGAGCGGCAGCATGTCGTCCTCCTCATAATACATGTCCTCGTCCGGCAGCCCATACTCATCATCGTCGCTCTCCCCGTCCTCGTTCTCCCACGTCTCCAGCTCGTCCCAGACGACATGCTCCACGACTTCTCGCAGCCGCTCGACTTCCTCGTCACCTCCGTTGACGCAGTCCCTCAGCTCGAGCGTCGCGATCGGCACGCCCTCGTTGCACCGCACCATCAGCCAGTCGATCATCTCCTCGAGGTACGCCTGCTCGTGCTCGGGGTGCGCACACCTGAACCGCACGCCCGAGAACTGCACCGTACGCAGCTCTGGGACGAGCATCTTCCCCCTCTGTCCCTGTGCGGATTGCACGCGCTGCGTCTCGCCGCCCTCGCGAGGCTGGACTTTCGACAGCGCCCCTAGGAAATCGCCCTCGGGGTGGCTGAGGACCGAGAGAATGCGGAGCTCGGGGGTGTGTATGAAGAGCCTGTGCCAGTCCCACGCTGTGTACAGGGGCTGAACTTCGAGGCGACGAACGCGCGCGAGGAACGTCGCGCAGGCCATGAGGTGCTCCATCGCGCGCGAGTGCGGGAACGCATCGAGGTTGAGCTCGACGTCTGGTGGAAGTGGAAGCGCCCTGCCGCTGGGGACGATGTCTCCCTCGAGGAACGTCCACCAGCCGCGGACGTACACCTGCGCGGAGTACACGGGAGCCAGACGCGCAGTGAGGAGCGGTTGTGAGCGGGCTAGGTGCGCAGCAAAGATGCGCACGAGCTCTTCCACGCCTCCCTCGTTACGTCCCGTGACGAGGAGCCGTGCGGTGGGAGGAAACGTGACGAAGTTGAGGAAATTGGCACAGTTTAGCGCGTCGGAAACGAGGGAAAGCTTGCAAAGATTGGGGAGCGTGACCCTCCTAAGGGGTGTGAGGACGTCTTCCCCCAGACGGGGGACGGCTTCGTTGAGCTCCAGACACTCCAAGGCGCTCATGTTGTCCAGCGCCAGAAGAAGCTGACCGAAGTTGCCCAGTTTCGCGATATTGTCATATCTGGAGACGACAGCGAGTCTGGTGAGAGTAGAGCAGAATAGGGGGTTGTCCCATCCAACGGCGACATGATGGACTTCCAAATGGCGAAGGTTAGGCGTGGTACCCTGGAAAAGTACAGGTACAGAGGGATGCTGCGGAAAGATGGAGATGGCGACTGGGTCGAAAACATTGTTATCGGACAATGACAAGCTTTCCAATACGCTCGCGGGGCCGGTCCACCTTGGGTATAGGTTCTCGAGGACGCGCGCGGGTCCTGCAATGGTCAACTCCCTCAGTCGCGAAGACTCTTGCATGATCGTGTCAAGGAGGTCCCGTTGTGCTCCATCCATGTAGGACATGTTGGCGGTGACCCAAAGAGGGGCTTTCTTCGAACGAGCGAGGATTTCGCGTGTGATGTCAGGCCGGGTGACGACGATTCTACTCCACAACCTGGGAGTGTTTAGGGCAATGGTGCGCCAGGCGTGGCAGACATGAGTGAGGGTGATCCACTTGTATGGGAGCGTCGCAGCACTGTAGCAGAGACGAGGGGACCGGCCGGTGTAGTGGTTGACCGCGACTTCGGTAAAGATCGCTGAAAGAAGTTCCGGGGGGAGTTTGGAAATGGGTGCCATGTCATTTATGCGGCCCTTGAGATCTATTATAGCGTCGACATGCTTTGCAATTTCACTTTCGAGTTGTTTGCGCGCAGCTGTTGAGACATTGACGTCTGGGCAAGCATTCCGCCTAACCCGCAGGGCCATGCCCTGGTTCATACGTTCAGCACGAGATAAGCCCAGCCATGAGCATCCGGGTAAACTTACGCTGAATGCCTTGTACTCGGACGAAGAACTTGTGCGAAACGTGACTGAGTGCTCGGTTGAGTCTGGGTGAGAAAAGGGTTGCACGTATACTAGTTTAGCAGACCGAGGCAGTGGCTCCTAGCCAATGAGTAGTTCCAAATGATTGTAGAGATGGGTGTCGAAGTCAGGAGAGAGAGGAAGAGGACGAGGAGGCGGAGAGGGTTTCCTGCATGCCACAGCCTCGAGGCGGGAGTCTAAGAACAAAGGTGGTAAGCGGTGGGGTAGAAGAAGGCCGAAGGGGTAGGAACGTTGTCAATTGTAGTTGAACGACTCGTGGGAACTCCGCGATGGAAACCCAGCTGCGTCATCCCGCAGCATCCCGCTCACTTCAAACTCCGCGAACACCACCCGCCAAATTAAGGGTACAATGTACATTGTTTCACATGGCACGGAGAGATGTGAGTTCATCCCTATTCACCCCCAGCCGCCATCGTTCATAGGTTGGTTCATCGAACGCGCATTTCACTTCACATAATAGATCCATATGCAAAATGACTTGTTTCCTGTTGCTCGTCTCTTAATGAACATTGGATAGTGTCCCCGCGAAGAGCGGATTGGGGGGCTTGCGACGACATCTGCCTCGACGAATGTATGCCTAGAGTAGAAATAATCCACTTGAAGGACTCGCGAATCCATGTTGCAACGAAAACAAGGAGTAGGATATATATCCCCGGTTTCCGACTTCCACTGTGCGTGAGCGCATGGACGCACGCACGGGGCGGTTGTTGGTGCATGGCAGCGTGTAGTCATCGGCAGGCGAATTCTGGCCGGAGTGCATGCGGTGTCGTGGGGGTCATGACTGGAATTTGCGCATCGTCTGGATCTCGTCGAGAAGAGGTTGAAGCTTGTCGTCATCGATCTTGACGAGACTGCATATAGGGAGGGAGAGGGGGGGGGAGGATTGGAGAGGATTGGCTTCTTGCACGAGAGACGGGAAGGCACACGGACCTAGGAATAATGCTCTTCGCCTCCTCCGCAGTGACTGGGCAGAGATTGGCGATTTGAGCAATCTCGAACTGAGTTAAAGCAGATTCCCTCCGCAGAGTTCTAAGGAACGCAGAGCAGTGAGGTAGTAACAAGCGCGATGTAACCGTAGAGGTCGAGACTCACTCTCGGATAGCGGCGGCAGCTTCTGGCTTGTCGAACTTGGCAAAGGTTTTCACATAATCCAAGGTTTTGTTGTAGACACTACCTCAGGATTAGAATTGAGAGTGGGGAGATGCCCTGCGAGGAAACATACGATGTGTCTGGTGCAGCTTTCTCCGACGGGCGATGTTCAAGTAGGTAGCGGACCTCAGATATGAGGAGACAACCGGCATTGTTGAACTCTGTGGTCTATAGGTCGCATCATCGAGATAAGCACAGCGAGAGAAAGAAGATACCAGATCCTAGCCTCAAAGCTGATGCATCCTCCTCCTCGTACGCGGGACGGTGGCGGAGAGTCATGATGGCCTGAGGGAAGCGTTTGTTTGCGCTTATTGTGCAACGGCTTCTGAATCTAACAGGCGCAAACACGTCCGGAAATGGCAAGTGAGGCACCTTTGTACCGGACACCCCGGATCTAGCGCGGAGGCAGTCGGAGGCTGTGGCTCTCGCTATGGTCATGATCCGTACACTATACATGTGTCATGGCATCTTGGCAAGAGTCGCAGGCTTCTCCAGCTGACTGTCCTCGCGCGTCTTCTTCTCGCTGGCCACTCACAGCGAGCCACTCCACCCGAAACGATCGGCGGTCGGCAAGCCGCAGTCTGAATCGGGACAGTTTTAACGGCCGGGTCATCTTAGCTTACAAATCTGGCTCCCGATCGAGCACTCCGCACCACTAGTACCCGCACCCGCGCGCTCAGTCACTCTCAGCACTCTACCTCCACACGCCTGCCACATCTCTCCCCTGGCCGCGCCCTCGTCCAGTCCACCGCGCTTGCCTCAGTCTCTCCTGGACATCGCTCATCTTCCTTTTCGGCTCTGGCACTTGACGGCGACGACTCGTACGAGATGGTCCAAGCCTATGGCGCGGCAAACGGGCGCTCGGACCGCGACTCACACCTTCCAGACGACCCAAGGACGTCTCGCGAAGACGACGCGCTCCTCGGCGCGGAGGCGACAGGAAGGCGGCACAAGAAGGACGGCCATGCGTCCTTGACGAGTTCGACGAGTAATCTGGCGAATACAATCATTGGCAGTGGTGAGTGGCTTGCCCTCGGTGATTCTGTTTGTATTGCTCACCCATGGCAAAGGCATGTTGACCTTCCCACTGGTGAGTCCGTCCTTTACTTGGCACACGAGCAACCATTCACGGCGTTTTCAGGCGATGGCCTCGGCTGGCCTTATCCCGGGCATTATAACATGCGTGTTCTCGGGCTTCGTCGGTGCCTTCGGTCTCTATCTGCTCTCTCTCTGCGCTGCGAAGGCGCCCCATCGGAGGTCCTCTTTCTTCGCCGTTGCGGAGATGACATTCCCTCAGGCCGCCGTCTTTTTCGATGCCGCGATCGCTATCAAGTGTTTTGGTGTCTCGATTAGGTATGTTGCCATTTCTTGATTTATTAGTGACATAACCTTCGGTGGGGTGAGGACACATTGGGGAGCGTCCTTACTTACCTTGGCTACGGCGCCCATGTCGGGTCGCCTAACACCATGTGGAGGCCTCATGGCAGTCTGGGCCACCTTTGTTATGCTTATTGAGGTTGTTTGCGACAGCCTTGACGTGGTTGGTCCTTAATGTACGCCCTCTATGCCCGTAGAACTCGAGCCACCTAACATTTCGTGGTGGCGAGGCTTTGGCAGTCGAGAGTGTTCATAGTTTGAACATCACAGATGGACGAGAGTGTGATGCAAAAGCGCACAAACTCCAAATGACCTTTAAGCGATCAAGGCGATGGAAGATGCGACAAAGCGGCATGCTGTTAATAGCAGCCGTTATGTTATTTGACCAGGGGAGGGCGCGCTGTTGGGCTGCCAGTCGCATGGCTACGCGTCCTTTAAGGATCATGCAAGTGGCTTCCGTGGAAACGGATGCTGTGTCGTGTTTTTCTCGCGGGAAGCACACTAGGAGCCCTCGGTTGATGTGGTCCCATTATACTCCATATGAATCCGGAATTCAGCAGAACACATACCAGATCGGACTTTTACTACGCCCTCGTCTTGCGTCTGATAGCGAGCTGACACAAATAATCCTGCAGCTATTTGATCATAATCAAGTCTCTTATGCCGAACGTCATTTTGGCTCTGTACCACGATCTCACCGGACCGGACGTGAACCCGCCCGCTTGGATGCTGTCGGGACAGAATTGGATCACACTCATTATGATTCCTCTCATCCCCCTCACCTTCCTTCGAAGACTAGACAGCCTTAGACATACCAGCTACATCGCATTGTTCTCAGTAGGTGAGTCGAACCTGATGCTCTGACGGCAAGACTCGTTGTTGACGATTACCCATTCATTCGAAACTCCTTCAATACAGCTTACTTGGTTCTCATCGTCATCGTGTGCTATTTCTTCCCTCTCAAGGGCACGATTGAACCTGGTGAGGTACACCTCATCAAATTTACTCCTGGTTTCGTTTCGACTTTCCCAGTGCAAGTGTTTGCTTTCACGTGCGCACAGAATGTAAGTCGCTCGTCGAGATTGAGATGCCATCTAATAATGTTGGTCAAAGCTCTTCCCGATCTTCAACGAGATCCATTCGAACACTCAGAAGAGGATGAACATTGTGATCGGCACGTCGATTGGTTCTGCAGTGATGATATACGAGATCATTGCAGTCTTCGGATACCTGACATTTGGCTCCAAGGTCAGTGTACAGTGGGATGCGCGTACGGTTTCGCTGACTTCTGTTCCGACCCCGTCAGGTCGGCCCCAACATCATCGCGATGTACCCAACCACCTCTCTGTTTATCGCTGTCGGACAGGTTGCAATTGCGATTCTTGTTATGTTTTCATACCCTCTGCAAGTACATCCATGCCGAAACTGTTTGGACAAAGTCTTCCACACCGGTCGGGCTGTCAAGCCTGTAATAGGCACAGATGACGATGACGATGAGCCGGAAGACGAGAATCATGGCAGCCATGACATGACCCCCTTGAAGCACACTATATTGACGATTGCAATTGTGGCGGGCGGTTTCTCGATTGCGTATTTTGTAGACGATCTCAAGATGGGTGAGTCTACTACCGAATGTTACGGGTACATGTCATGTTCCTCTTTCTTACATCGCTGCTAGTTCTCTCATTCGTCGGTTCGACCGGATCAACGACTATCTCTTTCATCCTCCCTGGCCTTTTCTGGTGGAAGGTCAGCACTGGCCAAATCATGCACTTCGCATTCAGGATCCTGATGCCTTGTCTACACAGCTTTCACGGGATGATCCTACCGCCAACAAGACGTTGTCGAAAGCCTCGCTAGCATTAGCCATATACGGAATATTTATCTTCGTGTTTTGGTAAGCCACATGTCGGTCTGCTTCACGACATCCCATTGACTTAGTTCGGGTGGCGCTCGCAGCTTGAGCTTCAACATATACGGGCTCTTCCATACCATTTGACCCCGTTCATTAAACTATACCCATTGTCATGTGTTCGCATGCTTGAGCCATGTGTGTGTAATATTTATTTTGCATTCATACACGCCAGCATTCGAGATATTCAGAGTGTGCATTTGGACTGAGATTGAGCGGCCGAGCGGGGCGGAGTTTTTACGGCAGACGCTTGGCGGCTTTATGGACAATGAGCGCTAGTTGTTAGAGGACACACTTACCCTCCGACCTGATGCACCTCGCCTTGTTCCCCACACACAATCGCTGCTGGTCATCGTCTGAAGTCGCCAAAACCCTCGTCTGACAGTCTGTTACACACCGGTTATGTCTTCTGGTGCGTGTTCCGTTTCTCTTCCCCGGAGGGTATCCTAGGACCCGCGAAGCGAGCCTGGCCCTCATCCCCGTTCTCCACGCTGAGGCTGCGCACCTTTCATTTGCGTCCGCATAGAACCCATCCTGCAGCCCTTAGAAGCCCCCGAACACGCGACTCATAACACACAACCAGGCCCTTCAGTCAGATCGCCGATTTCAGGCATGGCTACAGCGGCCGCCGACCAAGCCACAGCGAGCACCAGTGCGAGCGCGCCGGAAATCCGCACGGAGCGGTCGCTATCCGCAAGCCCTATCGCCGCATCCCCATCATACAATCCCGCATCGTCGACGTCGTCGCTCAGTGCGAAGCCGGAGTCGTCCTTGAACGTCTCCGGCACGATGGAGCTGAGCGCGACGGCGAGCACGGTCGTGGACGCAGAGCCTCCCGATCCACAGATCCTAGAGGCGCTGAAGAACAAGGATAGAATCTACGTATTGAAGCTCGGAGAACTGATGGAGGCGTTGATCAAGGAACGCGGGTGCGTCTCGGTCGTATTTCTGTATGCATCCCGTTTCCGCCGTCACACGACGACTCCCGTTCCCCACGATGGGCTTGTCCTTCGTGTGTATGTGTGGGCGGGGTGGATCTCCCACTCCCATTCCTCGCGGGTCTTCGATGTGGTTTAGGGTTTTAGTTCTGATGATGTCGTCGATGCAGGGCGCGGATAGAGCTCTCGCCGGCGACCTCGTACCAACGACTCCTGGTCTACCGGTGCTCGACCTACTACAAACTGTCCCCGGAGAAGGATCCGGTTGGAAAGAAGACGATCACGGTGTACTGCCGTTCAGAGAGCCGCATGTGCGTTCTTTGTTTCACCCTGCGGCTTACGGCCTGTGGCTCATGCATAGCACCCCGCAGTCCTGCACGACGGCTTTGCGAACTCGTCCCTGTGGAAGAATCGACACAGCCCGCGTTCCAAATTATGCGTCGGATCGATCGCAACCCTCGCGGGCGACAGCATTCCCATCCTAGCTCTACAGCCGGCGAAGATGCCGACACGTCTGACGTAGATGCGTCTGAGGCTGGGAGCGTAGGCGGTGTCAGCAACGCTGCCAGTACCAGTACCAGGCGATTTAAAACGATGGAGGAGCGCGAAGCCGAGTACAACGAAGCTAGAACTAGAATTTTCATGGACTACAAGGAAAAGAAGGAGAAAGAAAAGGACATGAGCGCGAACTCGTCGACGTTCAGCCTCGTGTCGGGATCGGGCTCGACAAGCGGTGGGCGAGGAAGCAGCATCGGGGATCTCGATGACTCGGCGAGCTCTGCTCCCACAGAGAGCGAGTGGTCTGGCCCAGTCACGCGAGACAAAAGGGACGGACGAAGGGGTCCCGGGTCGACGAACTCGTCGGTCAGGTCTCTTAGGTCCTCGGGTGCATCCTTCAACGCCAATGGCTCGGGCTCTTCCTCTCGTAACTCCCGGGCCACATCGCCGTCATTTTCATTCCCCTCTCTCCACGATCCAGCATCTGGTCCACAGTTCGAACAAGGACAGTACGGCAACACGCAGCCACCACCACCACCTACATATGTCCATTATCCTTATCCTCCATACCAACCTCCCCCTTCAGGGCAGCAGTACATGACCCCATTCTACTACCCGCCATACCCTTACCCTCCCGCCGCAGCCCATTCCGATCCCACAACCCCGGGCGGGCCAGAAATCATGTACATGCTTCCGCCAAATCCTCCGCAGCAGCCGCCGTACGGACCTCCATACATGTGGTCAAACGCTTCGTCGCCTGGACCGCAACCACTTCACCCACCACATCTTCAGCCACAACCACAACCACCACATCCGCCTCAACCTGGCATGCCGCCCGCTCACCTCGACGGCCACTCCCCAGGTCACGTGATGTCACCTCCGATACAAAACCCCTCGCAATACCCTCAGTACGCTCCGGGACCTGCACCGTATGGCTACGGCATGGCTGGATACTTCCAACAGCCCTACCAGCAAAGTGTTCCCATGGGTCCCCCTCCGCCACCGGTGTCTGGTCAGATATACCATCCAGGTCCTATACCAGACCCCATGGGTCCCCATTTAAACGCCGGCAACGGCATCGATGGACCAAACATAAGCAGGACATCTTCCAGAAACAGCACCGGGCAGAACAATGTCAATGGCAAGCGTGGTGGTGGTCCGCGACCGCGTGGCCCGTGGACGTATGGCCCTGGAGATGGCACTCCCGGGTTTAACTACCCCCCCAGCGGTACGCCAAATGGCATGAGCGCCAACGATGCATACGGACCCCGTCTCAGCACCAACATGAGACGCCAATCCAATACGTCGAGTAGCGGAAGCGCGGGTACGAGGACTCCTGCAGACGAAACATCATCAACAGCAGTAAGTCGCCTTCCTCCTTCGTCTTTTAGTTCCGCTATTTCTGTTCTTGCCGGGTGTTGATGTGTTGCTGCTTTCCACGCTCTTCTCTTCTCGGCGTTTGTATCTTTGCGTTCTGTAGTCGTCTTCTACGACTTCTTCCTCTTCAAGGCGCACTTTCACCTCTTCCACGTCATCCAAGCATCCTCTTCCAGCGCGCCCTGACTGGGCAGTCGGGTTGAAGCCCCAGCATCCAAGGCATCACGACCACCACAACAATGCCGCCTCACGCACAATGTCACCGGCACGGATGAGTGGCGGACCGGCGCATCTTCCCTCCCAGCAGCATCAAGCCCAGCCCGTCCTTCAATCAAATGACTTTCCGCCTCTATCATCGGGGCCCTCAACACGGCAGCCGGTGGTCGGCGGCGCTTGGACAAATGCGTCCACGTCGCGCATCATGGTGCCTGTCCCCCAAGGGAACACTAACGCTCAGAGTTCAGTGCTCGTCCACTACCCCAACTCACAGACGTCGAGCCCGCAGGCTGTCCCAGCCCCTGCGCCTGCGGGCATCGGAAGGCTGGACGAGCAGGAACCTGTGTTCGAGCGACCGCCGCCGAAGAACGCAGAGCTCTTCAATCCAAAGGCAGGCGGCCGGGTCGGTGGGAGCGGCGGCCGGGTGGAGAACGGACGGAGTAGGGCGGATACGGGGGCCGGCGGGACGGCTGGCCTCGTCGACAGGCTCAATTCCATGGTGTTAGCGGATGCCGAGGGGATCGGGCGCGACGTCCCGCCCTCTGGGTATGGCGCGAGCACTGGAGAGTCCGCTGTGGCCATCATTGCGGGGGAGGCCATAGCATCTTCATAGCTTATACCTTCTCCGCTCCTCCTCCCGCCTCTGTCCTGGTGGTCGAGCCCGTGTTCAGCGTCGCTCTTCCCTGGCCATCTACTGTTTCCCCCCCTCTTTCCCTCCCTATGTCGTTGTCGTGGTGCTGTCGTTTTCGTTGGTTGTGCCGTGTCAGACTGATGTGTAATTGTCGTGGTCGTCGGGCAGCGGTGGACAGTGTAGATACGGTATCCTACGTTATACGCTACATTTCGCTAGCTGCCTTGCTGTGCATTGCCCCTCTGTCTGCTCTCCCTGTACGGTGTTGTACTGTCGTATATCTTGAAATCTAAAGTACTAGACTCCATGTGGCGTAATGGGTTTTTCGTATGGGGTTATATATCAATTTGTTTCACTATGGGATAGTGATACTGCATAAGGACAGGGTGGGATGAGGGTTAACTTCGGCAGGCATCAACATCGATGCCAGAACCCTGTGGCGATGAGAAAGAGGCATAAGCCAAACGACACTACAGCGAGGACACTAGAACGGTAGTGAGGCTTACACGACGTGTCAGGCGAAAGAATTTCAGGCCTCATCCGGACGCATCTACTGAAGGTAACCCTTTAGATACAGCCACGGCGTGGTATCTCACTATGACGGGTCCCAGAAAGAGCCTGATGAAACAATAACTTAGCTGCGGCAATTCCGCTGACGCCGAGCAACAAGAACTGCTTGGATGATGCCATAAAAGAACTTCAAAAGGTCCAAGAGCTGCATGGGGGAAACGGGGCCCCTTCGTATACTGTGTAGTGCCAATGATGTTAATCGTGCTTGCCACGTCTCTATGATCCCCAAATGAGCAATCATGGATCCTCATAACAGCGAAGGGTGAGGTTGTCATCAAACTCAAAAGCTGACTTGGATCCCATGAGAGAAGACTGAAGAAGGTTAAGTAGCTGGAAACATATAGCGCTTCAGAGATGAATAGTGAGATCTTAGTATGAAATGTGTGCAAAGGTGGTCCCGTCGGGCGACCAGACGCTGCCCCAGACTTCTAGGTTAAATCAAGACGAGGAACCTGCTTGAAGTCCTTTGTAGCGTCCCAGATGGTTGCATATGGATCAATATTCGACTGCCACTGGGCTAACAACACCCTTCTGTATGTCGCGTGCCATTAGAATCAAAATTTTCCAAACCGTTTAGATTATCAAGGCTTACCATTACTAGAGTGACTGCTTCAACTGTGGTTGCTCGGAAAGATACCCTTTCGCACGAATAAAAGCAACTCATGTTCGTGGATACTAGATTTGCTTGCAAGAGAGTTCCCGAAGGGGGGCCACATATTCACAAGCTTCGCCAAGTCGCGAAGGTGCTAGATGTGACCTAGAGTTCAAGTTTCTCGATGGAGGTGCAAATACTTCCTGAAAGCTGCGAGGATGCCCGGGTTTAAGCAAAATAGCAAGGCAGGCCCTGATAATACCTGATATCCGGCACTAGCGTAGGTTGGGCGAAACGAGGCGTCGCATGGGACGAATTCCGTAGGCGTGTTGGTTTTGACAGTGATCGAAATCGAACCCAGTGATAGTGAATGCGACGCAATTGCTGGCGACAACTTCGGGGGAGGTTTAGGAGCACCGCGAAGTCATCTTCAGCCTCGCTGATGACTTCCTTCAATAGTTCAGTAGGTAACGTGTGCGGCAAGGTGTATTATATTGGACGCTGGGTGGGCTGACGGTGGACTGACATCTGGGTCACAGCCCAAATCCAAATGTTGAGTAATCTGGGCTCGACCATTCTGGAGACCGATACGGTTCGATCTTGTGCGCCTTGCAATCTTTTCAGTTCCAACTTCGCAAGAGACCAGTATTATCAATGATGTGACAGACTCGTTCTGTGGTTGAAAGGCTTTGGGTATAGGGACGTGGATGCACAGACCATTTCTACGTGGAATGAAGACGAACAAGTGTTCAGAATGTGGCCCAAATCTGTGCATTGTTACCTGAATCTTTCTTGTGAGAGAGAGCGTTGACGGGTTGCAGCGCCAGCTGAGGTTCGGTCTAAAAAGAAGCATGTACTGTGGTACTCGTCCAGCGACAGATGCTTACGTTGTAATCTTACAGTATCATCCGTACTGCAGGCTCATTTCTAGGTGATGGTTTCAAGCGTTTTGCTCCACTCCACTACCTTCGGGTGGGCATTGACCTGAACGCATGTTTAGTAATTGCCTTTCAGCAATGGATCCTCGGTCTACGCACCTTCGCAGGGTTAAAGTTGAGGACTTGGAGACCATCCAGCGAGGTCGCACGGGATAGAGCGACGTATGCCTGGCCCTTCTCAAATACTCTCGCGAGATCGACCTTTACGCGCTCGAGCGTCTGCCCTTGAGACTTGTGTATTGACATTGCCCATGACAGGATGAGAGGCAGCTGCGCGGTGGGGCTCGTCAGCGTTGCAGTTCAACGCATGTACCCGAACCGAGGACTGACCTGAACCCGGCTGACTTGCACCTCCCCGCTTGGGAGCTCCACTTTCCAGGTATCCGCAGAGACAATCATTGTCCGCCGTGCGCCGCCCGGCTGGAGGAACTCGACGACTGGCAGAAGGGTACGCATGCCCAAACTGGGCTTCGCATCCTTGCCCTTGCTCACAGGCTTTCCGCCGAGGATGTCGGCCTCGTTCTCGAGGGGCGCTGCAGGGTCGATGAAGCGGAGGACCTTGCCCATTGTGCCGTTCACGAGCGTATCGTCGAGGTTCTTGATGAGCATCACCTGCGCACCCTCTTTGAGGACGAGCCGTTTGGGTGCCATAAAATTCGCGAGCATCTTGTCGCGCTGCTGTGGGTCGGTGATGCTCCCACCGTCGGACGCTGTGTATAGCTGCTCCTTGCCGGTGATGCCATCCATGCGCACGCCGTTGGAGCGCTCCACATCTTCGCGTCGGGGAAAGCTGGTCCGGAGGAAAATGCACATGGTTCATGACTTGGCCGATGTGGGGAGATCCGAGGAAAGTGCTCACAGCTCTGTGGCACCTAGGCCGTCCTCATAGACGATCTCTCGCTCGAGGCGGCGGAATTTCGCGATGGACTCCTCGGACAAACGTCCGAAGCGCATCTCGTTGAGCATGTCAACGAATTCTGGATCGCGCTGACGGAAAACCTTGGTGAGGTTGAAGGTTTTCTTGACTGTCTCTGGCCATATCTGAGCCTCGAATGCGAACTTGACGGCCTGGCTCCCCCTTGTGACGGGCGGCAGCTGGAAGAAGTCTCCTGTGACGACCACCTGTAATGGTGGTGGGTAGAATCAAGGCGCTGAGATGGGAGAGAGGGGTATATGCACCTGTATTCCGCCGAATGGTGCAGGGTTCTTCCTAATCCGGGAGCCAATCTGAGCTAGTTTGTCGAAGAGATCGCCATCGACCATCGAAACTGGAGACAAGCATGTCAGACTGTGATCGACAAGAGCGGATGCTGTCTATCTGACCTTCATCTATGATTAGGACCTTGGTGCGTAGCCACCGTGCAGTAGCTTTCTTGTTCTTATGAACCTTTGTTACGAGGCCGTCTAAAGAGTCTGCGCCTATACCTATACCAGCAAAGGAGTGGATGGTAACGCCTCCGACGTTACACGCAGCAATACCTGGGAGACTGTGAATTCTGGTAATGTTGAAGCAAGAAGTAGCGTACCTGTTGAGGCGGTGACGGCTACTGCATCAGCCGCTGTTTTGTGCGTTTTGCGCATAGTTCGAATGATCTCCCGCAGCAAGACAGACTTGCCGGCACCTGTTGGACGCCTGGACGTCAGTAAATGCGTCGTCTTCTATAGGAACGTGGAGTATATAGGAAGAAAGCGCAATGGCGTCGCGCTTTCTTGTATACGGGGTGTGATTGTACTTCGCACCAACAGCAAGGTGGGACAGCACCCCGCCCGAGACTACCGATGCGGAATGCCCGCTTGCTCCTGTTAATGCCACAAAACTTACCAGCACTACCCGTATAGAAAAGGCTCAATCCAGACTCCACCAATTTGAGTATATGCGTCTGCTCCTGACTCAGGAAGACCGGGGCAGGCTTGGAGGCGGAACCACTCTTCGCCGAAACGACGAGGGTCTCGTTGGTATTCGTTTGACGAGCCTTGCCAAAGGCGCGCTGTGAAGATGCGTTGGGATATGCTGGTCGCAAATCCCGACCAGACGTCTGGAGTTTGTCGTTCCACGACGCGGGCAACTGGCGTCGCTTGGCTGGAGGGTCCTGCGATGTCGAGGGACGTTTCTGCGACTGTGAGGACGCTAGGACGGTCTCGGAAGAGGATACTTGAGCATTCAACGCGTCCTGGATATCTTTGAGGCGTTGCTCGAGACCAGAGAGCTTCTTGGGCGGAGTGGGCTGCCATGGAATTGTGTCTGGGTCTGAGGATAGTGACTCCTGGCTCGCGACTGACGGCAACGAGCTGGAGGAAAAGTCTCGTTTAATGGAACGAAGGCCGGACATGAGTTGCTTGGACTTGGACATATTGGAGATGGGTGAGAGATGCTACGATGTTGCCAAGAGGGAGGTAGTGGGTGGAACAGAGACTCTCAGAGGCTCCTCGTTGGTGCGCTTTGGGTGACATTCTATATCGTGACGCGTTCGGCACGTGATCGCGGTATGCTTTGCGTCGGTTTAGCGCCAAGCGTTTCTCCATCTTTCGCCCATCTAAAGCGCATACAGTCTCCCTATTCACAATGCCTCGACCACCATCTCCCTCTATACCTGAGAAAGACTTCCTGTTCAGCGCTCTGAAGCAATCTCTACGCCTCGATGGACGTGCCATGCTCGACATGCGTACGCCGACGCTGACCTTTGGTCCAGAACTCGGCTGGGTCGAATGTTCCATGGGCAAAACTCGGTGCGTACGCATGTAACTCATCCGGATGCACATCATCCTGCTCTGTGGCTAACAAGTGTCGTGACAGAGTGCTCGCGCAGGTCGACGGCAAGATGGTGAAGCCGCCGCCGGAACGGCCGCTCGAGGGGATCATCTCCATTCACTCCGAGCTCTCCCCGATGGCCTCGAACGAGTACGAACCCGGCCGGTAGGTACGTGCATTCTCCGCTACCATCTTCATGTCTCATCCGTGATTCGTGATGGTCGTGTAGACCGACAGAAGAAGAGGTCATTCTGACCCGGATGCTTGACAAAGTTCTCAGACGGAGCGATGCAGTTGACAAGGAGAGCCTATGCGTCCTTGCAGGACAGAGAGTGCGCATCCCCGGTTTGAATGGGTTCTTTGTGTTCTCAGCTGGTTTTAGGTGTGGCACATTCGCCTAACGATCCACGTCCTCTCCGATGCCGGGAATATGGTCGACTGTGCATGTCTAGCGGGCATCGTCGCACTGAAGCACTTTCGAAGACCAGAGGTTGAAGTCGAAGGAGACGAGGTCACAATAGTACGTTGCTCCGCCTTCGCTCTCAGTTTGCTCTCCCCGCTTCGATCCCCCGCCCCCTTGAAGCTTGGGCTACGATCCACCGCTTCGCTCTTTGAACATGCCTCATCCCGTCGGGAACGTCGGATTTCCCGGCTGGGCGACTCTGGCTGCGACCATAGTCATAGTCATCCATGATGGTCGCTTAGACGCTTCGAACCCACTTCTTCGCCTATTGAAAGAAGTGAGGAGACTGTGAAGTGGCTTCAGAGGACCATTATCATCTGGGGGTCTTTCAATCCGGATGATAAGCGGCGCCTTGGAGACCACCTTGGTCCAGACAACGCTTCAAGCCTGCAGTTTGGTCCGCACATGGGTGAAGCCTCGAAACCCATTTTTTCAGCGCAAATCGCCCCAAACGTGTGTCGGGGCCGACTCAAGGATGGTTGGCGGGGATTGTGGCTACCAATCAACCCATGTCGAGGTCCATGTCCGCTGGTGTAGCCAGTGCAATAATCCCATATTCGTTGGGTTGTTGTTTGAGGTAATGGGTGGCCGCTGTCCCCCAATCCGATGCAGGTCCGGACTAGATTACCCATAGACCAGCCGACCGACTTTGGTCTGGGCAACGGGCAGGCTCAACTTTGCTGGCCTCAAATGGGTCATTTCGGCTCGTTTTGAATCAAGTGTCCCTCCTCTTGGAACCTCCGCTTCTTTTTGGTCCGGACTTGGGATATAGAGGATTATTTGGGGATCCTGACATCAGCCAGCCTCGAAAGACCGCCAGAGCCTCTAGTACAAGCTCGAGGAAGCAAGGCCTTTCATTCCTGAACCGAGGCTCAAAATATTCCGGGGAATGTTCATCTTATCCATGTGACCTATTTATCGCTGAGCTCCAGAAAGCAACATGTATCAGAGATGGTGGTCGTTCAGAGATGAGAGACACCGGGTAGTATCGACCTGACGGGCCCAAAGTAATCTAGCGAAAACGGATTCTTGCGGGAGCATCTAGAATCAATCTTTGCGGTCACGGATAGTCGTAACCAGCCAGGTGGAGAATCCGATAATTCTGCTGTTTTCGGCAGAGAAATTACGTCTCTCCAGAACATATGAAGCTGCGCATTTTCTAGTCAAGCTTACCGAGTGGATCGTCATGGACGAGCCCAATGTTACTTCGCCGCATCCTCTTGTCAACGACTTGGCCGCACCTATACAATTGCTAACTGGCATCCTTCCAGCATCACCCCTCAGAACGTGCTCCCGTCCCGCTTTCGATGCACCACACACCCTTCTGCCTTACGTTCGCCTTCTTCCCGGATAACCCGCCCCTACTCGACCCCTCACGGCTCGAGCAGACACTTAGTGCTGGCCTCCTCTCTGTCGCACTCAATGCACAAAAGGAACTATGTGTGGTTCAAAAGGCCGGCGGTGTCCCTCTGGCAGCCGAAGAGGTGCTCGGTATCATGGACATCGCCGTCGTCAAGGCACGTGAGCTTGACAAGCTCATCGAGGCGGGCTTGCAGGAGGATTGGAATGGAAGAGTTGTCGAAATCCGGTAGCCGCACCATCCTTACATCGGAACTGAAAGTACAGTATCGACCCAGAATATATCGATCGCCATACGGTTGCGCCTCCACTAGTAGACAATACACGTGCATTTGAGGACTCTCTTTAAGCTGCGCATGCAATGAGGCAAGTCTCGGGCATTTTTTTTAATCCTTACTAATGATTGAAGTGAGCTGCATCCGGGCCACACCCCTAAATGTCTCCACCGTCACCAGCCACTTGTTATCTTTTGTTGTACCGACGCCCCGACCATGCAGACATTCGGTCTCCAAGGACGCCACTGGCTGCTAGGGCTGTTATTTTTGGCAAATTTTTTGCCATTTGGCAGCTGCCGAAAGAGTTGGATGGAGATTGCACAGCATACTTTGTCTAGACCATCCAGAGACCATCTGTGTGCCTTGGATTAGGATACATTATGCAAGTATTATGCAACTGGGTGCTCTCCAAATCCTTCAGTGTGCGGGGTTGCTTCGGAAATACAGTAAAAGTAAACGAGGCGACTTCCCACTGGAACCGGTTGGAGACAAGAAGACATAAGCGGCAAGAGAAAATGAAATCGATAACGGCGCCAGGCTGGACACCAGTCTGAGTCTCAGGACTGCGCCAGAATGATTCCGGCAGGGTGCCCGACGACGACCGCTTTGGACCCATTTAGGCACTGGCACCGTCTGCCCAGAAGCCAGAGTAGAGTAAAGCGGGGGAAGAGGACGAGATTAGGACCGATCACGATTGCTTTGCGGTGTGCGCTGAGAGAAAACCGGACATAGAGACACAAACGGCTCTGTTGTCGGCCACGACGAGCTCACGCTTGCATCCACCCCGCTCCTTCGTCCTGCTTGGCCCATCATTTCAGATTACGTCCGCAAGATGTCTTCATCCTCGCAGAGCGCGGTCAATCAGAGGGCTTTCCGTTCCCACTCTCCCTCCAACAGCCGCCACTCCAAAATCACCGTCGAATACCACCGCCCGTCGAGGGAGTCCATCCAGGAGTACAACAACCTCCTTGCAGAAGCCCATCTCCACGCTTCCGCCGCCAACAACTACTCCGACTCTTTCGTCCCCTCCCGCACCGCACCGCCCCCGCCAGGCCCGCCCAGGACTACCCCTGCTACTGCCAGTCCCGCCAGTGCCGTCACCCCTCCCCGGGTCCGCAACTCCCTTCAGAGACCTCCTCACCGTAGACCGTCTCACAGCGTCGACAGAGATCCGTTCCGCACCGACCAGCCAATGACGACGACCACGTCCCCGCCTCCGCGCCCATCGAGGGCCAACACGGCCACTCTCAACGATATCTACCCGACGCAGGCCGCCCTCGCGAGACACCGCCTATCGGATCCCGTCCTTTCTCCCCAGGACGTCCCTTACTACGCCGACCCCGCCGACCAGCAGCAATACCCTGGCCACCATCACCAACAGGGCGGATCGTATGCAGCAAACTACGAGATCCCATCGCCCCTTCCCGCTCCAACGTATGCACCCAGCACGCCCTCGACTATCAGTGCTGCAGGAGGACGGTCGCGGAGCAGCACAGCGGCGAAGTCGAAGAAAGGTATGTTTGGCTTCATCACCGACATCGTGAACCCGTCGAAGCGGCCAGAGATCAGTACGCCCTACGACCCCGTCCACCTCACCCACGTTGGCTTCAACACCTCTACGGGCGAGTTCACCGGACTCCCGAAGGAGTGGCAACAGCTCCTGCAGGAGAGCGGGATTTCGAAGTCGGAGCAAGAGAAGAACCCCCAGGCGGTGATGGAGATCGTCAAGTTCTACCAGGAGAACAATCGTGGGGACGCGTCCGTCTGGGACAAGATGGGTTCTATCGCCGCGCCGACCCCCCCGACCCCAGTCGCGCCTGCGCAACCCAAGCCTTTCGACGATGGATTCGTCAACCCGGTATGTTCTTTGTGTCGTCATGCAAATCACACATCCTGAGCCCCGTATAGCGTGCCGCGCCCATGCCTCCCAAGAAGCAGGCGGGCACCAGCCATCCCCCGCCCACATCCCACCGCATCGCTCCGCCTCCGCCTGCCCCTGCGACTCCTGCTCTCGATCGGTCTACCTCTCAGCGTCTCCCTCAGACCAAACCCCCCAAACCCGCCGAGCAGCTCGCCCGCGCGAACACTACTCGCGATCGGCGCTCCCCCGCACCCGGCCAGCAGTCCGTCCACGCTGCAATCCTCCACCCTGGCGCACCTGCAGCCCCATCGAAGCCGCCCAAGCCGTCCCCCGGCTCTTCGCAGACAGATCTGCCGCTCAAATCGTCGCCGAGCATGCGTGACCGCGAGCGGTCACAACCGCAGCCGAGTGCCGCCGCGGCCAGCCTGCAGAAGACGGCTGCGGCCGCGGGTGCCGCGACGCCCCGCAGGCGGGAGAAGAAGGAGAAGGATATCGTGAAGGAGGCGGACATCGTCAAGCGGCTGCAGCAGATCTGCACGGATGCGGACCCGACAAAGCTCTACCGGAACCTCGTCAAGATCGGCGCAGGGTACGTGCCTATTCATTCGTTTTGCAAGAATGTCCGACGATGAAGTCATACTCATGCTCATGTATTTGTAGTGCGTCCGGCGGAGTGTACACGGCTTATCAAGTCGGCACAAACCTGTCGGTGGCGATCAAGCAGATGGATCTAGACAAGCAGCCGAAGAAGGACTTGATCATCAACGAGATCCTCGTCATGCGCGCGTCGCGGCACCCGAACATCGTCAACTACATTGACTCGTTCCTGCACAAGAACGAGCTCTGGGTCGTGATGGAGTACATGGAGGGCGGTTCTCTTACGGACGTCGTCACCGCGAACCTCATGACCGACGGCCAGATCGCCGCCGTCTCCCGCGAGACGTGCCAAGGCCTCGTGCACCTTCACCGCCATGGCGTCATTCATCGTGACATCAAGTCCGACAACGTTTTGCTTAGCATGAACGGAGACGTTAAGCTTAGTACGTGTTCTCTGTTCCGTCACATCCGTTGACGTCATGCTAACGACATTCGTAGCCGATTTTGGTTTCTGTGCACAAATCTCTGAGACGAACGCGAAGCGGACGACGATGGTCGGCACACCATACTGGATGGCCCCCGAGGTCGTCACCCGTAAAGAGTACGGCCCGAAGGTCGATGTCTGGAGTTTGGGTATCATGGCCATTGGTACGTATCTTACGAAGCTTTGCTCCCTTGTGAACAAGTACTAACCACCGATATAACGGCAGAGATGATCGAGGGTGAACCGCCATATTTGAACCAGAACCCCCTCAAGGCTCTGTATCTCATCGCAACCAACGGGACGCCGCAAATCGCGAACCCCGAGCAGCTTACGCCAGAGTTCCGGGCTTACCTCGCACGGACTTTGGAGGTAGACGCAGAGAAGCGCCCGACCGCAGCAGAACTGCTCGAGGTGCGTCAGCCTCTAGGCCTTCGAGAACGCACGTATAATTGACAGTTGTGCGGCAATTTTTAGCATCCGTTCTTCAAGCTCTCGGAGCCGTTGAGGACACTAACCCCGCTCATCAAGGCCGCACGCGACATCGCGAAGAACAAGTCCTGAAGCCCGAAATGAGGATCTGGTCCGCCTCCCAACCATAATCAGAATATCCATGCCGCTGTTACCCCGGATCCAGCCTCGTCGCCCTTCCGCTTCCGTTTACCACGCCCATGTCATGCACTGATCTATCTATATCCACTATCCGCTCGTTCCCATCTCTCTCTCTCGACTGATCCTGTCCAACTGTCCTCGCTGAGTGTTCGATTAGGCCTCGCGGCAAACCCCATACCGTCCGTCTCCCGATCCGTCTCCGTTAAGTATGCGCACAGGTCGCACTTGTTGTTGTCTCCTATAAGTACAAGTACAAACGTCTAGCTCTAGCTCTCGCTTCTGGATGCGCGTGCTGGGGCGCAGTAGAATACCCCACATTCTCGTTTTCGGACTCCTTGATTTTGGACGCGGATGGGGCGGGGCAAAGAAGGGCTACGGTACTGAACTCGTGCTACTCATCGGGTTTTGCTCGTGGCGTCTGGAACCATTCGTCTGGAGCATTTACCCCGTCCTAGTGTATACCCGTGATGGTAATACCTGTGTTGTCCATGTCGATAGCGTGAACGTGTGTATGGATTAGAAGCAATGACTGAAATAGTGTGTCGCTACGTATGTAATAGGGTGGAAAATATACATCGACGTGCTAAAGATGTCGCCAGAATGCAATGTGTGGTGTGCGTGTAATGTTCGGTACTCGGTGTGATATCGATGATAATGAATACAGTAGATCATAGCATACTTCCTCTGCTCTTACATGTGTGGCGCCCAACCTGTTGGCAGGGTAAGCGAAATGGCTTGAGCCGCAACACGTGGAACAGACTTACCTATGTACATCAGCGCAAGGTTCGCAACATCGCTCGCCTCCGTAATCAGCTCATTCACTGTGTATTCCACGCTGGCTGTCTTGTCCAGCTTGCGGGCAACGGTTGAAAGTGCACGGTCGGCAGCTTCGTCTGTAGCGCCACTTGCCATGTCGATGCCGACGGCGAACCGGAAGGCTTCGCCAGTAAGTTGTGCCGTTTCCAGAGGCTGCGCGGCCTGAGCACGCTTGATCTTGAACTCGCTCGCAGTCCTAGAAGAAGGTTAGACCGCAAGGAAGGATGACGGCGGGGAAAGCTTGCCGTACCAGGAGTGGAGGGGGTCGTATCTGAATACCTCGAGGACAGTAAGGATCGTCTCCGAACCATCGCGTAGGACACGCAGTGTTTCCTCGGCACATCTTTGGAACACGCCTTGTGTGCCGGAGATACCCAACCCATCCACCATGTCGGCCGTCAAACGGAATGGGACTCGCTCAGGTTGCGGGAGAAGTTTGCCCTGTGTACGCTTAGCAGGGCGTGATCTGCAAGTGTGTATAAGCTCACCTGTTCGAAAGCGATGCCCAGATCGATGTGAACGACCTCGCCTGTCTTGTTGTCGATAAGGATGTTGGATGTGTGTCGATCTCCAAGGCCTAGAATATGTCCTACGATGGAGTTGGTGGCGACACTACGTGCGTAGTGGAGACGCATCGCAAACCATGACATCGGTGTTTTGTGCTTCTCGGTAAAGTAATGCCGCATGACTGGTTTGAAGTGCTGTTGTACACGAACGAACCGGTCGATGACCGCTTGCGGTTCTTTACGCCATTGGTCAGATTGCTTATTTCCCACAATCTCTTTGTGAACATCGTCCTGGCTCCAGTCAATAGGCCGATACCTGATAAAATAAGTCAGCTAAGTTCCCCGGTGTCATCAAAAGCAGCACGGATACCTAATATGCGCTGGCTTCAACCAGTTGGCTAGGGGTGTGGTGTTGTCCACAAACTCCAGGACACCCGCTTGGGACGCTAGCGGTATGACCTTGTACCCGCGGACGCCTAATTTCCGTTTCTGGGTCTCACGATCGTGACGGAGTACCACGTTGACCAAGTCAAAAACCTGTTCCATGACTGCGTCCTGTCGAAGATCATCGTCACCTTCGCCCTTGTACTGTTTTTTGTACGGGTCAACGATACGTTCGAAAGATGGCCGAGTGATCCACTCACCAGCTGTTTGTAGATTTTCCCGTCGCTGCCGTGGCATTCAATTATCTTTGGAAGATTGATTCCGCCAGCTGTGGTGTATACTTCATGGAAATATGAGATCCAAACGCAATCTCGATACTCAGTTGTAGGATCAATCAGAGTCGTCGCAGTGATGACTGGAACTCGAACGTCCTTGAGTTTCCGGATGAGGACTTGCTCGGGGATTGAAAGATAAGTCGGGTTGGGTTTCCCCTTCCCGAAGAGGTGCTTGATAGGATACTTCGCCCATTCTAGAGAAGCATCGCAGACATGTTCTACGGCACTGACACGTTTACCCGCTCTGGGATCGGATCGGAGTTTGTCGAAGATGTCGGATACTGCGGCTACTCGCTCTAGTTGTGATGCCCCTGGAGTCCCTTGGCGTACAGAATGTCTTCTCGAGATGCCAGAGACTTGTGAAGTTGAACGGTCGCCCTTGAGACAGTACAGGGGAAAGAGGCTATGGAAAGGGTGCTCGGAACCCATCCGCCGGATGAGGGTCTGCAGGATCTCTTGATTTGGAATCGAATGATCTCTGTCCGACTTCGATAGTCGTGCTGTCAACTGGTGTGCGAGGAAAACGAACTTCCGCGAAGGGACCCTGTCGAGCGCATTGCCAAAACGGAGTGCCGGGTCATCGTTGTCGAAGTTGGCAAGCCAGAGCGAACAAAGGCGAATAGGGGAGTCCTCGTCGAACTTGTCGGACGCGGCGAGACAGCGGGAGTGCATCTCGACTGCAGCAGCGAGGAAGGACGTTCGCTGGCTCAAGTGTTCTTTGGAGCGCTCGATGTCCTGGTTCAAGAGTTGATGTGCGCGGGATTGCTCTTTCCTCAAAGTGTCGTGCTCCGGGGTGCCTTGCACACCAGCCATCCGTCGCTGTCGCTGCTTGATCTCCTCCCGTTTTCGGTCGACATATATCTTCCATCGCAATGCATCCGGGGACTTCGAGATGGCGTGGTACTGTCGCTCTGCGAAGATTGCGTACTGATGGAAGACCGTGGCATGGCTATCGTCCGGCGAGATAAACCCTTCTGTATTGACCTTCACAACGAGATCGACCGCAGGTCCAAAGCATTCGTCTACGATCAGCGAAGGCTTCTTCATGGAAGCTTCCGCGGACCAGGTACCCTAATCACCGTATCAATGGCAGAATCGGAAACGAAATCCTGCACCTTACCAATTGAGCAAGCAATATTGCATGCTGAACCTTGCGGTGCGTTTCGTCCATAATGTTTGTCGCTCCATGTGATGAAATCAGAGTGGCCAGAGATTGTATCGCTTGTTTGGGCTCTTTGATCAACCACAAAACGTTCGCGAACTCCTGAGAGACGTTCGGTGAAAATGACTGTTCTAGCTTCTGAGCTCTGGTCACGGAATTCAAGGCAATCTGGGATTGGTGAACATTACGGGCCCTTTCAGAAAGACACAAGAGGGATGTTTTCTCCAATTCGAGGAGTGCGTCACAAAAAGGCGATGTGAGATCACCAATTTGAAGACGCTGCTCCTTTTGCCGTGCGGAGCGGATGAGGGAAATACGAGTGGCCATGATAGCCTCGATATTGGAAAACCTAGACGGCCATGAGAAAAGCGACAGTCGACCGTTGGGACCTGGAGTACTCACTCAAATGCGGGATCTATACGCGTAAATGGCAGCCATTCCAACACATCGACGTGTCTGGACTGCAACGCCTTCTGGATTTCTTCGCCCTGCCACTGCCTCACTTGACTAAGACACATGAGATTCTGCGTAACTTGGCGAATCTCAGTGAAATTCTCATTGCCGAGATCACGGAGACGATTCATTTCCTGAATGAATGCCCGCCGTAAGGTCATGGCTACGGCCAGCGGACTCCTTTCGCGGAAAACAGCCCTCAAAGCTAAGTATAGAGTCGCCCCGGAGGTGTCGTTGCCCAGGTTCTCCGGAAGGTCCCAAGTCTCCGCTCGCCACCCAAGATTGTACGCAAGCGCGCTCGATTCCGTGGTGCTATTCGTGTCCGCGAAGAAGTTCTGCATCGTGCTCAACGCGAGTTGATTAAAGCCGAAGGCATACATGGACTGGACAATGCCATCGACTTCAGAGGGACCAGCAGACCCAGATTCGATCATTGCGCCGTGGTAACGGAAGGCCTTCTCCCATTGGTTCTCGTGGCGGAGACGTTTGACGAATAAGGTGCGTAGATCACCCGTTTGTATACCGTAGAATCCATCAGGCTCGTCGATGTGACTATAAATCTCGAAGAGGATATGTTCAGTGGTAGACCCGTCGGATGCCTTCTCCGTGGTACCGTGCTCTGCCGCTAGTTCAAGGAAAAGGAGAGCTGTGGTGTACGCGTTGCATTTGATAGCTGAGCTACTAAGAGCCGTGAAATCCATGGTAAGCCACTTGTTGTGAGCAAGGGCATCCTTGACCTTATTGGAGGGGTGGAAGCGGCGGAGATGTAGCACGACGCTAATGATGGCACGGTGGCAGGGAACAACTGAGTTGCTAAAGGAGAGAACAGCGGAGAAATACTCTGTGAGCACTCTTCGTACGGAGTCCGGCATGTCAGACGAGTGCTCGCTGTACTCTTCCTGAAGCAGGGAGTGAACGAGCACAGGGAGCACCTCTTCGGCGAAGCCACGGTTCGATTGCAAAACTGGAGCCAAGGCAGAGAAGAACGGATCGCAAGCCCCCAGGACGTTGCAGAGAATGGTCGTGAGACGCGTGATCCATGCATCAAAGTCTACTGTCAGCTGCAGCATCGGGTCGTTCATGAGGGCTCCACGCAAATCTAGGGCAGATACTCTCGGGAGCGGCTTCGGATATCTTGCCAAGTACTCCAGCTCGCGTCGAACATCCTTGGAACACGAAAGGTCGAGGTCAGATTTTTCGGGGAGGATGGACATAAGTGTCCGCAATGTCTTGTAGGCAACATGCACTTGGGCCGCGGAGGAGGAATCTAACATGGCCTGGAGTGATACGACGACGGCGTAACGCGCGAAATTGACGGGTACACAAGGTGGGAACGCCTTGCAGGAGTTCGAGGTCGTGGTAACCTTCGCCTGCGCATGAATCACCCGAACGGACTCCCGTTCGAATTGGTCACTACCAATACTATCGACTTGACCGTGGTGAAGCATGAGAAGGGAGGTGAACGCATCGATGTCGCTGTCGACCAAGTATTTCTCTGGGGGAATGCAACCCTTGAGTCGCCAGAAGTCGGATTTGCTGAAACATTCATCTGGCTCGTATTGTGCAGCCAGATCGTGGATCCGCCGAACCAAACGGAACTTGCTAGCCGAGACACCATGGTCCACAAGCACAGAGGTCAAGTCGGAGAATTGCACCTTCTCGCATGCCAACTGTAGACATTCAGGTAGTTCACGGGGCCACGCAGCAAGAGCCCTGAGGACCTGCTGCCGCAGGAACTTGTTCTTCCGAAGGATGTCCGCCTGCTTCTCCGCCCATGCGAGAAGATCCACCCCTAAGCTAGCCACGGATGCGTCCATCTGGGATTGTGAATAATCGTGCGCGATGGTGCTGATTCGGATGAGAACATCGGCCAGACGGTAATCCGCTTGTGTAGATGAAGTCTTGTAGATGGAAAAGCACCACTCCAACAGAGATTGTGCGCCACGAGCGAGATCGACCTGAGCAAGCATAGTGGCAGACCTCAGGGTCAAGGTGCGGAGGAGGCATTCATCCTGGAAGTGAGTGTGGTGGCATGCTATCCAGAGGGAGACAGCATTGAGCAAACGCAGCTGCTCGTTGACCAGAGGGGATGCTTCGATGTCGGCGAAAAGCTCGTGTAACACATGGTAGGTGACGGAAGGTTCGTAGACCCGCTTCAGACGACTGCGATACCATTCTAGCGCGCGGAGAATAACGGAGGTGGAATAAAACGGCAAATTTGGCTTGTGGACTTCAACAGTGTCGAGAGAACGATATCGAGTAACGGACTGGAATACCTCCACAGCCTCTTCGCTGGTCGCACTCTTTACGCTGTCCGATATATGACCATTGGGGGAGACGTCCTGGTCGCCGAAACTCCTCAGGATAGCGATAACAATCGCGTCTGCGTCTTGCTCGAGTCTGTTCTCAAACGAGGGGTCGCCCTTGTGACAACGAGTCTTCACACGAAGCCTGTCATCGAGTTGCGCTTCGACCTCTAGATCAGGAGTGGGTGCCAACCAGTACACGATCTCGTAGGCTACGAGTTGAGCGAAACATTCGTTTATACCGGCTTTCTCGGTCTTCTGGACTGCTTGACAATGGCGCACGAACAGCTCCTTGCCGTACTCGATCTCCTCCGCGCCCCCTTCCGCCAGTAGGTTCGTTGGTGTGAAGGAGTGAAATGTAGCCTCGGCGCATTCTTTACGATCGCGGTAGCCGAGGAGCTCGGGAGGGAACTTGAGAAGGTCGATGCCGCCACGGCGGATAGAGAAGGCGAATTGCGAGGCGTAGCAGTTGAACAGATCGGAGAGCGTCTCGATACCCATCCGTTCCACGACACCCCAGAGGACCGCTTTCAGGTGCGGCAGATACATTGTCGAGAAGAACGCGACCTCCAACAAGTGCCAATATGCGCCTCGCCGGACTGAAGCCTCGGAGATAACGACGTTACCCAAGCACAAGAGGCGTGTGAGGATGCTCTCATAGCTAGAAGACCGAGGATCAGCACCGTATCGTGGAAAAATGAACAAGCAATAACACACTTCTCCTGCTGAGTAGACAGATTGTGCTGGATATTCGGGTAGACATCGTACATCAGATCGCGCTGGGCGAGTCGGCCAACGGTCAATAGTCGAGGACTTGTCGCGGCGATGCGGAACCGGATCCGTATGTCGTCGTCATTCCCCAGGGTAGGAAGCACCGCAGCCGGGAATTGGTCTGAGTCGGGGCAGTCGGTCTCCTGAATAGGCATTGCCCAGATCTCTTGGCTTGGATCCCTACTTAGGTACCTGTCAAGAAAACGGATGATGGCGTCGGTGACCCGCCAAGACCGCTGGCTCCTCTCCACCAGTCGGTCAATTGTCTCCCAACAGAAGGTCCTCGCTTTGCCTCCGGCTTCAGTCGCCGCCACCGTAGGGTCCATCCAGACATGCGATGTCCGATCCAAGGCGTTCACGACGAATAGGAATGTCTCCTCGATACCCTGGTAGGCATACACACGAGAAAGCTTCAATAACTTGTCCAGGAGCGCTTCCAAGGTAGATGCGCTGAGATTGAGAGTCCTCCGCCCAACTTGTTCGCAATAGGCTGGTCCGAGGGAAAGGAATCCATCTGGTTCGGAAGCCAGAACAAGATCAGTCAGAGCCCGATCCCGAGTTGGTTCCCCGGACGATGACTGTAAGATCGGGACCACAGCTAACACAGTCATGCATGAATCGATGATATGGCTATGGTGGGCCTCGTCCTGCTGCGCGTTCCGAGTGGTCGAAAGGGACGCGACGGCATGCGCGTCGCGAACAGGTCCAAAGCCATCCGAGTCGTCTACGGCAGCCATCGCCTGCGAGCCGTTGCCGAGGGTCTGGCCTACTGCTAGGCGCAAGACGTCGCGGAGTGCATTGAGCAGCCCGACGAACGCGTCTTGGACCTAAAAGACCGATCATTAACGCGAAGAAGAAGGGCACAAAGAAGCAGCGAACCCACGTCAGCGCTTCGGAAGACAAATCGCTGCAGGTCGCGGCAATGAGCACTGTCAGAATATTTCGTTCGTGTGCTCGACAGGAGCTTCCTCAGAACCTGCGTCCTAATCCCAGTTCTCTCGCCAGGCGGAACCAGCGCGACCCATTCCGCTTCCATGGCGCCGTCTTCATCCGCACGAGTCAACGGCTCGAGTGCATCTAGAATTAGCCGCCTCTCCTCCGCCTTCCACCGCGTGTCGGTCAGAAGAGGTACGATAGAGCCAAGGAGCTTGCAGGCCGCTTGGAGGACGCGTCTGTTGGATTGTGTACCGTTCATCACGAGGGATGCCTCGAAGCAAAGAGCGACGACGGCGAGATCCAGAGATGAGCGAACCCTCTCCGCTGTCGGGAAGCTATACCCCGAACCACGCAGGCCCACGGCAACAGAAAGCTCCTCCAGAGACTTTAGCAGAAATGCGGAGATCCTCCTTTCTCGACCTCGCGGAGGGGTTAGATCGATGCTATCGCCGAAGGGCAATGATGACATCCCAGCTTCGTCTTGAGACTCATCGAGGGAGGAATTCGATTCGGACGCGGGTGGGGGTGGGCGATAGGGCGGGAGGCGGGCATGCAGTTGGAAGTCGCGGATGACCTTCGTCTGTGTTTCCTCGATCACGGCGTCGACGATGGGACAGTGAGGAAGCATCATACCGCATTGTAACTTGACCCGCCTCGGCGCGGCGACGATGGCTTCAAGTAGGGCGTGGATGTGGGCGGTGGTGTGGAGCGGCATGGACGTCCGACGCTCGCTGCCGATCCTCCACGATTCCGTTAGCCACGAAAGTACCTTCTCCTCCATCTGCAAGCGATAAAGCCGGACATCCTGGTTTGCGACGCGGAGGCATAGGACCATGAAGTCGCACACCGAGTCGTAGGGGTATGCCGGTCCCTGCACGTCTAGATCCTTGGCGAAGGACTCTATTTCCGCTAGCACGCGTTGGGGTGAGAGCAGGCGCTTGGAGTAGGTCAAGATGATCTGGGCAGCATGGCACGCAGCTCGAGAGACGGCGGGCACGTTGGCACGGCGCATAGCATGAGTCCAGATGGGGTCCCAGACAGTAGCCACGTTAGGCAAGAGTGAATCGGCCGTGGACTTCGGTGCCGAGGCGCATTCGGAATACGCGATGGCGGCCAGACAGAGAAAGGTCCAAGACTGGATAATGGCGTCCTCGAACGAGACGAACGCTACCAAGGTCGTGATAATATCTCGACGTAGTTGATCGTGCAAGGCATACCAATGTCGGTCGACGAAGAAGAGAAGGACCTGAAGATGGTGTGTTCGCACTTGCTGCGAAGCCTGTGACCTGATGGACTGTAGCAAAGACAAGACAGGGTTCTCTAGTTTGAGTCGCTTGCCGGATGAAGTTGCCTTAGAGTACGTTGACTCGGATCGTAGGTACAACTGTGGGATATGATTTAGTTCGGAAATCATCTGGATTCGCAGACAGTTCTACCTTCTCTGCACAGTCCGCTTGGAGCTCGAGAGTTGCCCAAGATAGGGCTTGGTCTCCGTCAAAATGCCAGCCGTACTGAAAGGTATTCGCGAAAAATGCCCACTTGTCGCTGTTGCGGTCCTGCCCGTTTAACAGACGAAGCTGTAAGCATTCCAGGGAAAGGCTTTGAACCCCCCAACGGCTTTGTGCTTCGCCGTCTAAGGCTGACCAAAGGGACGCGAGAGCACCGGTTGGGTCGATATTTGCTTCACCCTCCAAGGGTTCTGCTGTCAGAAGAGGGAAAAGGAGGCGGAACACCACAACTAGATCCTCCTTCATGCGTTGGTTCTTCGTTCCCCACAAACTCACGAGGGAATGCCAACTATCATTGGCAAAGACGCTGACGACTTGGCGACAATTCAGGGTGAAGTGGGATAGAGCAGCAGAAAGAGCGATGAGATAGTCATGGTGCAGTGATGTATCGCCAGTGTATATGCGCAGGAAATGAGAAAAATAGCTCAGGAGAAAACGAGGAAACATGTGGGGATCCTCCTCTTTCCTCTTCAACTGCGCCTCGCGAGTTTGAGAGTCTTTTGCCATCGCTTCGTCGAGAATGGGCGCGGTTGGAGAACGAAGGAGAATAGCAATGATGGACATGAATTCGATCTGTTCGAGGGAGACAGGTTGGGAGCTTCGAGGTACCGTACCACGACGAGAAGCAGTTGGGAGTGGAAGACTGCCTTGGCGAGGCCGTTTCGTTCCAGGTGTGGATGGACCTGCTGCGCTCTCCGCAGAGGAATGTGTTCCAACATCGCCAATGCCCCCTTCCTCGTCCGAGTCGACATCCATCCCATCGCTATCATCAGAACCAAGGTGCTCGAACAAGGTGCGCTTCGGTACAGCACCCACAACGACGTTGAATGCGAGGGCAAGTAGGTCGTGCCATACCAGGTCCCTGAGATTGTGAAGGTGGGGTTTGTAGGTCAGGATGGTCTTGATGGTCTTTGCGTACGAAAGAGCCACTGGTGCAAGCAGCTCTCCTCGGTGAACGAGAGCATGGGTGAGATGGTGAAGGAGGGATTTAAGGACGCGGTAGTTGAGCCTCGTAAGGCTGCGCTCGGTCAACCAGCGAACGAGAGACGCGACTTCACCTAGTCGTCGGACGGCCGTGGACTCGCGGCTAGTGGTGTCCGAAGGGAAGGCACCTGTCTTCGCGATGCACGACTTGAGCTCCTTCGCGAAGGCTTCGAAGAGAGCTTGAAAGACTGCAAGCCAAGCTTTGCCATCTCCTACGCGGTCAAAGTGGAGGATAACTGACTCCCTGTCGAACGTGGTGCGGAGAGCATTGTAGCCTTGCTGCCGGTCAGCGACTTTATCGCTTTTAAGATTGTCCAGAGTCTTGTTAAGGTTGCCGGCCTCTTGTCTCGACATGTACTGCATTGTGTCCATGAGTGACTTGGGTCATAAATTAGCTTAGAAACAGCAACTCACAAAGTGGTAGCCAGGAGAATGGAGAGAGGTTGTCGGTGAACCTGTTGAGGAGGGGAGTCGAGGACCTGAGGTCGACGAGGCGGGGGCGTCTAAGCCACAATGCGTCCCTTGCAGTTGAACAGACGCCCATTCTTTGTCGCGCTATTTGTTCCTATTTGGTGAATAGATCTCGAATTTGAATTACTTCAGTCAAAGTCGATGGTCTGAGTCTTGCCTGTCTGGGCGAACTCTGCAGCTGTTAAGTACTCGTCATGCGAGAATTATTGTCTTCAGATACCGATATAGGCATGACTATCTTTTTTAGTATCCGATTACCACCGCTCAGTCTCCTGATACTTGCCCAGGTCCTAGTCTCTGAATCGACCAAGACTTCCGTGCGAGGGTTTGGCCGAACCTGGCCCAGGTCCTACAAAGTGCAAAGATAGCACCGGTCGGATAAGGGAGCTACGTCAGCCGTCGTGTTGACCGTTAGAACCCATTGCGGAGGAGAGATAGAATGCTGTATATTTTTGTGAGTGCTGCCAAACTCAGGTGCTATACGTAGTACTCTGACTGCCTACCTGCTTTCCTTCCCGGATGATGATTCCATAAATCAGATGCCCATCCGTTGCGTGGGCCCCATCTCACCGTGAGTTTCGTTGCACACATGCTATCTTGCGACCATTCAACCCTGATTCAACCTGCAACTTGCTGCGGTACATCCATGCCAGATACCATCTTCCACGTGGCTTTCACTAGGCATGTAGCGCCTTGTAATTCAAATATCCAAGGTTCACGAACTCACGCATTCACGCCCACCTTTCGGACCTCTTTCTTTGACTCCCATCTTCAATCCTTCGTCGACTCCTTGAAGTCTATCGGTTATTGTCATACGAAACCCTAGCCTTCTGAAGGCGAGTAATATGACTTGCGTTCTTGCCACCGGATAACATTGTGACGCCACTCCGGTCTTTGTTGTCAGACCCAGAGACAGGAAGCGTCTACGTGCCCAGCGTTCCAATGTCAGACTCTATGGACAGCCTACGCACTATCTCTGATTCATCAGACTCGCACACACCCTTCGCCTTTGCCTTGGACTCGGACTCGGATTGCGACGAGCGCCATAACATTCGCTGGAGCTGGCCCGATTCAACAACACACGCCAAGTTCCACGCAGAGCGCGAACTCATCATCCGATCCATTTGCGACCTACGAACTCGTCTCAACTTGCACACTCATATTGCACAACTACCCGATGAGCTCCTAGCGGAGATTTTTGACCACTCTGTCACTAGTTGTTACGCTTTGGTCCGCCATGGTTTGGCCTTCCGTTCTCAATCCCACTGGATCGCGCCAGCCCACGTTTGCCGACGCTGGCGCATGGTTGCCCTTTCCACGGCAACATTCTGGAGTTTCATCTTCGTCGATAGCTCCGAAGCATTCTCTAGCCTTGCCGCGCGTTCCATGAGCGCCCCGCTATACATCGTCGCACGTCCGATGGACAGGTCGCTCTTTGGCTATATGCCACACCTTTGGTCCCCCCGAAGAGGTATTGATCCTGCAATCCTGGACGGGATAGTGGAGGAGTCTCGCAGGGTTCGTGAGCTTTGTCTCGAAGGGAAGGTATCCGATCTCCAATCTATTTGCAAGAAGCTGCGCAAGCCGCTGCAGTCCCTAGAACTGTTGCGCCTCTCGTCGGCGGAACCCAATCTCACGGTCGCGCACCTATTTCCGGCTGCTTCATTGGATGTCATTCCGATGGATGGCCTTACGCCCCGCCTCCGTCACCTTGAGCTCCTTAAACTGTCCGTCAAGTGGACTGATCCCATCTTCAAGTGCTCCTCACTCGCCACGCTTGTCGTTCACGGCGTACTCGGTCAACCTTATCTGTTGCACGATTCATTCTCCATCGGCACAATGCCACAGCTCCTGGACGTCCTGGGTTACATCGCTCCAGGATTACATGAGCTGTCCTTGGAGGAAGCTATTCCTCCGCTGCCACTTGGCACTGCCGCTCCTCCTCCACCCGAGCGCAACATCACTTTTCCCTTCCTTCGATCGCTGCATCTCGCGGGGAGGTTGGTCGACGCTGCAAACCTCTTCAACCATCTTTCCCTGCCGTCGATAGCGTCTATCACCTTGAAGTCCAGGAAGTCAGTCGACGATGTCGCCCGCATCGGCACAGCTGGAGTAGCAGATGTCGCCCGTCGTCTCTCGCAGCACACTGGGGGCGCCAAACCCGTCACTTCCTTGCGCATCAAGTTCGTCGGTGGGACTTGGCATGTGTCCTGCTTCAGAGCCGAGGATCCGGAAGGGACCCCATTGACCCTTCTCAGAATAGCGTCCTCGTACGGTGACCATGAAGAGATGCCCATTACGGCGCTCTTGCGAGGCTCAGACAACATGTTCGCCCATGTGCAATATCTGAGCATCACCGGCGATACGTTCGACTTGGATTGGGCATTCCTCTTCGCATGCCTCCCAAAGTTGCAGTCCCTAGAATGCGACGGGCATCCGTTCGGCCCTCTCTTTGAGGCGCTCAGCGACGTGCAAACGGACGAGTCTGGAAGCCAGCATGTCCCGCTGCCTGAGCTTCGCGTCCTTCGGCTCGTCAACGTCCTCTTCCGCCGCCCCGCAGACAACGTAGAGCAGGAGTTCGTCGACGAGCTCCTCGACTGGGTCATCTTGCGCTGCAACTACGGCTATGCCCTGGAGACGCTTGAGCTCGGGAACTGTACGCATGCCACGGAGATGGATGTTGATCTTCTTGCGGAGGTTGTCCCGGATATTGGTTGGGACGGGTGGGACGTGGAGGGGGAGGCTGTGGAGGATCTGATACTAAGACACGTCAAGAGCCAGCGGTACAGAAGCGCTTTCGAGGCAACGTCCGCCTGATGTTGCGACCGGCGAATTTGTGACAAGGCTTCCATGGCACGAGCGAATTGGACGTGCTGTATTATGCAAATCCAAAGTGGTCCTTATCGCATCGCAATCGGATAGGCTTCCGGTTGGACTGCCCTCGCCATTGACAATGGAGATTGTGTTTTGAATCAATGGTGGTATGTACTAGTGGTATGTAGTTCCAGGCTGCCCGGGTTAGAAATGAAGTTCGTTCCCTGCATTCGGATCTGAAGGTTGCGTACAGATGTATTTGAATATGCTCCTCGTATCTATAGACTTATTGTTTTCAACATTCTACAACGTTCAATGCTGTACTATCCATTGTGTTTTCTGCTACCCATTGACGACAAAGCAGTAGGGTGTTTCGCAAACAGCACCCGATGAGATCTTGGGCGCGATCACGCTTCATCATTCCACCGCCACTGCCGTAGCAAGTATGTAAATAGTTTGTCCTTTCACCACGACTATCACAGCCCAACGTCGACACCGGGCTGGTGAATTCGCCTTCCCCTCATATCCAAGACACCACCGTTTTTGACCTGTTTGGGTTTAGAGGTCCGTACGGTGTCGAATTGAGCCTAATAGACCCAGGGCTAGCTGCGATTGCAAGACTGACTCTTTTGGGTATGTGTTGTACATGGCGATCCCACTCAGCCTTACCAGTGTCCCCATTGAATTCTAATCTTTTTTCGAGTTTTAGTTAACATACCCTTTCCTGGTCCTAGTCATTCCCTTTCAAGATGTCGGGCACGGATGGCCAGTCGTGAGTATTCCTCTCGTTGCAACGGATCCTTGCTGTCCAACCATAAGTTTGCTTAGGATTGTCCCACTGGAGCTGGACAATGCAAGTGCTCGCAGGAAGGTCGAAGAAGAGATCGAGGAACACGCTAAAGCAATCACCATGCTCAAGCACCGCCTCAACGCGATGACGACTATTTCTCGTCTCCCTGACGAGCTCCTATCGGAGATTTTTGTTTGCTTCGCCCAGGATTGCTTCCGAAGCTACACCAACCACAAAACTCACTCCTCATACCACAGCTATCCCCGCGGAATCCCGGAATGGGTTCGGGTTGCCCACGTTTGCCATGCTTGGAGAGAGATTGCGCTTAGTACGCCTCGCTTGTGGAGTTTCATCCCCGTCACCCAGCAATCCATTGCAGACCAGCTGCTCGCGCGTTCCAAGAAGGCTCCTCTTTCGGTCACCGCGAGCCATCTCGGGTACAACGCGGACCGGAAAAGATTTCTCGAGACGATTTTCTCAGAGGAGATGTGCCGGGTCAGGGATCTGTTCATCAGCGGTCCCTCCTCACATATCTACGAACTATGCACAAAGCTCACGACACCGGCCAACGCGCTGCACACACTGGCGCTATCCGACAGTGGAGATAATTACACCCGGAACAACTCCGACCTCATCCCGCAAAATGTATGCAATGAGCAATTCCCGCGCCTCCGTTGTCTGGAGATCCGCCGACTTGCTATACGCTGGGATAACCCCCTTCTGTGTTCGACCCTCACCAACCTCGTCGTTATCCAAAACAACTATCGGGACACCATGGGCACCTTCGAACAGTTCCTCTCAGCCCTCGAATCGATGTCAGGTCTGCAGACCGTCGAGTTGAGCGATGCTATCCCACCGACTCTACCCAGCTCAGCGCATCTGCAGCCTCCTTCTCGTGCCATAACATTCCCCCACCTGCGTGATATCTGTCTTAGCGGGCTTACCATCGACTGCGCCAACTTCCTTCACCACCTGTCCCTAGGAGCTGGCATCCACCTCCGACTCAGCTGCCGCGAGGAGAGAGGTATGCAAGACCTTGTTCTCGGCATCAAGGGCGCCCTCACTCGCTCAAGCCCCTGGCGTACTGTCGAACTTGCGCGACGGTATGGTTCAGAGCTCACTCTCCGCGCCTGGAACGCGGGTGTCAACTTCACCGAGAGCTTTCAAATCACTGAACCGGCTCCTTTTACCTTCGAGCTCACCGACCACGTTATAGTCTCCAGCGAAGTTCACCGGTTCCTATTCGATCAACCGTCGATGTTCGTCGACACGGAAACCTTCGTGGTAGATGCTTACGCGGATTGGCAGTGGAAGGACACGTTCTTCGCGATGTCCAACCTTCGGGAAATCGTCGTCCTGCGCCACGCTCCGGAGTCGATGCTTGACGCTCTATCCAGTCGGCCCAAAGGACAGAAGAAACGTGCCCGGTCGATCGCGTTCCCGCGGCTAGAGGTGCTCAAGTTCTATGACGTGAGCCTTGCTAGCCCGGCCTACGACGAGGACCAGGAATATCTCGATGAACTCATTGATTGCATGATCTTCCGCTGCAACTATCAGCACCCCGTGCAAGAGGTACATATTACGGAATGCCGGAATATCGTGAACGAAGACATAGTCCGCCTGCGGGAGATCGTGCCGGAGGTAGTGTGGGATGAGGTGGAGGACATCGAAGAGGAGGAAGACGAAGACGAAGAAGAGTACTCGCATGAAGAAGATTATGACCCATTTGAGGAGGATATGTACTACGATCCAGACTACGATGACCCCTACGCGATGTGGTAGTGATCAGTGTGGTGGTGGGTGGTACGTCCTCGCGCTTCGCCGAACGCAAAGCTGAAGTGACGCTCTAGTTATGTTTCACATTTCGCAGATATCGCCGGGCGAGGCTCTTCAGCTGCTCTCTGAGCACCTATCCAACCGCACTGCGGAGTGCTGAGCTCCATTTTGCAAGCAAACTAAGACAATATCAGAGTGAATTGAGCATGTAATTTTTACCCGCTGCTTCATCGTAACTAGAACAGTGCTTCAGTGGTTGATTGCTATTCGTGGATTGTTGTCCTATTAACCAAGGAGTAGTAGCGGGAGCTGCAAATCCATCTAGATCATCGTATTGTAGGGCGGAATCACTGTAGCTAGTGTTACCATACATAATTCAGTCAAGTTCGATGTAGTGGCGTACCTCTACGACGCGCAGACCAAGGCGTCTAAGCAAGACTCCCCTTTGATCTTGACCTTGACCTCCGAGTCGACCCATTAGCCATCCCTGTTCGCTCCCAGGCGACGACATGCAGGCCACATTGGACTCAACAGGCCTCAAGCGTGCGTCTCTTGCGCCGTCCTTCGCAACGCCCGCCGCTCATGCTCATCAGACCTTACTAGGGCCCTCACATGTCTCTCCAAGTTCGGCGACGACCTCGTTATTGTCGCCACCTCGGAGACGTTCGCGCTCTCATCAACCAACTCTGCCATGACAGCATACGGGCGATTCAAGTACCCAAGATCCTTTTTCAGTAGATATCGCGTCGAGTCGCGTCCGGTGGGCGATGAGGTCGAAGAGTTGCCGAATGTGTCTGGGCAGATTGTTACCAAGGTGCGTCTGTGCCAAAACTGCAGTAATGAGTGTGAAGCCAGGACCCATGAGAGCGCATACAGCATCTCCTGTCGATTCTTAAACACAAGACAAACGAGAAGGCGTGCGAAAAGTGCGAGTTCGTGATCGCGGACGGTCCTACTCAAAGCATTCCTCTCGACAATGACGAGGAGCGCGACTCGCTAGAGAGCAGGTTGACTGTGCGTTTACATTGCAAGCATGGTATATATCTACTCTACTCATCCCCTCCCTCCAACTCGCCTTTCCAAAACCTATCCCGTTTTGGTGTCGCACCTCCCTATATTCGCATGCTGAAGTCCGCCTCTCGTTTGCCTTCTCAGGTATCGTCAAGACGCATCGCCTTTCTCTCAACCCCATGATCGACCCCCTCTCACCCAGCATGCCCGACCCCTCAATGGAGACGATGATCACTGTCGGTCCGAAGACTATGAAGAGCATGCTTGAGCACTTCCCGTTCGGCAAGGGCAACAAGGCGGATCCACAGCTGGTATGGAACTTTTACGACGAAGAGGTCATCTTGCGGAGTCTTGAGTCCGGCGCCGATGGTAAAGGTGCGTGACATTTTTAATGCCCGTGCGGTGACTGTGCTGATCGGCGACACGCACTGGCATCCTAATTCCAGGTCGTCCATCGCTGGTCACAGAACTCACGCTTAGTGCTATGGAATTTGATGCATACGACCTACAGGCTGGGCCAATGACAATCGCGTTCCATCTGCGTGAATTCAATGTATGTATGCGCCTGTACACTCCGTTCCGTGACGCTCTGAACCTGACCATGACGGTGGCATCGGCCGGACAGGCTACGATCGCGTTCGCAGAAGCATCTGAGGTTTCTTTGAACCTCCGCTTCACCGATCCGGTCGACCCTCTTTATATCTCCGTCGACGCTGACTACGCGGATACGCTCTTCGTCATCGCGACCAGCCAGATCTTCTCGCGCTCCCAGCAGAACTCCCAGGCTGATCCTACGCCCCGGAACCCGCGCAAACGCCCGCTCGAGGACGACAGCAATCACAACAATAACCTGAACCAGCGGAACGGGCGCATTGCGGAGAACTGCAGCCGGCCGCGGGAGCGCCAGCCGACGAAGCCAATGAAGGTCGTGCACCGGACGGACAAACAGTCAATCGCGAGGGAGATGCACCCGCCCCCACTACCCACAGCTGAGCCGCCACCGTCATGGGCCGTCCTCACCGCCGCCCAACAACGGCAGCAGCAGGCAGACGACGAGCAGGGTGAAGAGCAGAATCAGTACGAAGACTACAACGACTACAACTACGAGTTCAATCCCCAGGACGCGCATGCACAGGCTGGGCCGTCGCAGCCTTCACAGCGCAGTCAAGCGGGGGACCAGTCTCGAGCGCGGCAGAAAGAGAAGGAGCCGCTGTTCCTGCCCAGCTCGCAGATCTCGCACCTCCCTGCCGCGTCACAGGCGGCGATCATCGAGTCAGGGCTTGGGATCGAGCACATGTCGGCGGAGGAGCTCGCGATGATGCTCGACGGCGACGCGGACATGGACGAGCTCGGGGAAGATGGGGACGGTGACGGAAAACAGATGCCGCCAAAGGAGGAGCGGCAACGGCAACGGCAACCGTCACCTTCGCTGGAGTACGCGGACGAGGACTGGCGGATGGAGGACCGCGCGGATTTCGTGGAAGGGGAACATGGACACGCACAGACGAGGGACAGCCTCGAGCTGGTGGATGACGACGACGACTTCGAAATGGCGCCGACGCAGAATTACAATGGGAGCACCAAGGTAAGTTTATTCGTCTTTGAGGGTCTCAGACGTGTTGCAGGGAATTCTTGTAAGCTCACTTGTGGTTGCGTGTTGCAGGTGTTCCGGCCGCTGTTCGAGGATTGATCGTTGCTGTACATAAGTAGTGCTATCCCGTCGATTTCTTGAAACATTTGACCAGCCCGGTGAGTGTTATTTCATGCATAGGGAAAGAATCCATGAATAGACATCCTAATGTACAACATGAAGCATTGCCGGCTTCAACCATGATCCCAGAACCCGAAAACCATACAGCAAAAATACAGATTGGAATGTCCGTCGTACGCATTGACCCGCTAGCGGTGATGTGTGGACGGTCGTCATCATTTCAAGGCATCGTGAAGGTCGTGAAACATCGTGAACCTGGAACGCGGTGTCAGCGAGGCTGCATTTCCGTCGACTGCGACAACCACTCACGGGCATCGGCTCTAGGTCTGAGACTGAGCAGGAGGCTCGGGCTCGACTGTAGACGACTCGGGGGTCTCGGTGCTGCGGAAGTTCTCGCGGAGGTCGAGCGAGCTCTTTTTCCTGCGCACCGTCCGTTGCCTGGTATGCGCGTCGTGTGGCGGAGGAGATGGCGCAACGTCGGCGTCGGCCTCCCCGTGTTTGTGGGATGTTTCTCCACCGTGACGCGGGAAGGGCACGAGATCATTCCTTGCTCCGGCTGGGCGCAGAGGCTCGGTGGTGGGACCCGTCCGGCTGTGGCAGGGCGGGGTAGGCTGAGACAGCGAGGTGGGGGCGATGGGTGGCATGACGAGGCACTCGTGCATATGCGTCATAGAAGATGTCGTGACTCGTGTGGTCGTAAGTCGGGACTCGCGCTGCGGTTTAGACTGTGGCGGAGAGGAGACGAAGACGAGAAGGAGGCGGGAGGCGAGTGGCGCCGGGTCACAAGAAGCTGGAGGGTGGGGAGAGAGCGTGTGGAGAACCTGTCTGTGGTGCCGACTGGGTTGCTTTTATATGGCACGGAAGGAAAGTACTAGACAAAAAAACTCTAAACTGGGGTACCGTGCCAGGGCTTCGGGAGTGGCCCGGCTGGAGCGCAGGACGTCACTGCTGTTCATTCTCCCCGGCAAGGTGCCTCCGCCTGTCCGAGTCCTGCCCAAGATGCAGTGCGCGGGGTATCGTAGCCTCGTGTCGGAGTCAACTCCGTCCCTGCCGAGTTCCGAAGGGCGGAGCATGCGCTTGCATGGCCACACTTTGTCCCTGTGGGCAGGGGTCGGCTCGAATCCCACGTTGAGTGAACCATATATGGCCTTGCCGAGAACATTTCTAGGGGGATGTTTTTCGTGAAATGGAGAGAGGATTCTAGAACCGTATCTGCGTGTCCCATTCCCGAGGACATGACCGGCTGTTTCCGGGCTGCTGCGCGACGAACGCGACCGTCACACCGTGACCCCACGCGTTGAGCGCTCACGAATCCCTCGAGTCGCAGTCCAGCGATCACCGCGACTGTCGTGTGTCTTCCGACCCTGTTCTGTTGCTCGTCCAGGCTCTTTCCCGCTTTCATTACCTCTCTCTTGCTGTGTCACACTGCTCTCTATCTTGGCTAGTCGACATGACGAGCCTTCACATGCCCCTCGAGCCCATCTACAACAGTCCCAAAGCCGCCCTCCCAGCCTGCCTGCCCCCACCAGCTCGGATGTTTCCCTCCAAACCGTCCACATCCTCAGCGATGTCTTGCACTCAGTGCCATGTAACCCTTCCCACCCGCTCGGCCGTCAATTATTGCGAATTGTGTCGCCCCAAGCAGGGTGAACGCATCAAACTGCCGAAGCAGGGACACGCCGCCCAGACACATGGGCTATCCATGTATGTCCCTATCGTGGTGAACACGACAGTATCTATTGGAAAGGTGGAGGCCCCTCGCGATACGGACACCGACGTGAAGATGGCTGACGCAACAGGAGAATGCACCCCGTCTCCGTCAAGGTCAAATACTGGTGCAGTGAAGAGGAAGGCGGACGCAATGATGGATCCAGAGGGGCCGGGAGTGGAGGAGCACCCGCGCGGGGATGCCCCTCCAAACTCAACGCTGCGCAGGGAGTATCAGACGGGGCAGGACCTCGTGGGTGCGCTTTCGGAGGCCTTGGAGACCTCCCGCGCTTCACGCGCGACGGCGGCATTGCATCGCCCGCCATATGTGAACTTCCACGGGTCGTATACCATCGTCATGGACCCGGACGTCCGTGGAGAACGCCGCGTGAAGCAGGTCGTCGACGAACTCAAACAGTCCGCTAAGCTGCAGTGCGGGTATGTCATTCTGTCATTCCTCTGTACCAAGCCGTGTGCCTAACTGTATGCGTACGTGCATGTAGCAACATCGTCAAGCGCGAGAGTGAAAAATCCTGCAATGGCCATGCACGTACGTTCTGGTGTGCCTGCAATTCCCCTTCCCAGCTCCCAACACAACATCCGCCTTCCGGACCCGGAGAACAGGCGTCAACATCGACTTTCGCTACGCACAATGCATCGCCTTCTGCCACGGTCGCGTCCTCCCAGGTTGGCGCACCGCCAAAACGCACGCAGAGTACGCTCATGGGCTGGCTCGCCAAGTCGCAGTCCAAGGAGAAGTTCGGCGACGAGGTCACGCCACTGCCGCCTCCAGGATGTGGGGGCACCATCACTGTGATCGCGGTCACGGACTTCTCTCACCCACTCGGGAGGATGGGGATCCAAGGACAGAAGATCACTGTGCAGATTGAGCATCCCGGACGGGATTTTAAGCATGCTCCGCCGTGGTAGACTCAATATCTGGTTTTGATACACCCACTCATCGCACCTAGACTGTCTTGCTAGTCATTATATGGGGCTATTAATGCAGTAATGTTCCAACATACCCAAGTACAATCGCATGCATACGCACCTTGACTTATTGCACATATTTTCATATTTTTGTCCCTTCTTTGACTTCTTGCTTGCAGGTGGATATCACGTACTGTATCTATACAAACCCTTCCGACATATTACAGTACACTCATGCGGAAGCCGTAGCCAACGGTGGTACAATGAACTTGGCCGCAAGCTCGTGGAACAGCGCCTCCTTTTGCCGGTAATCCGTCACGAGCGGGTGATCCGGGAACTCCGTCGACAATTTGCTGCGAACACGTCAGCGTTAGGTACTTTGGGAACGGGGGCTCGCATGACGACGCACCTGAACAGCTGGTCCGCATCCGCGCTCTTCGCGCCCAAGCCCGCCGCGACGACCTGCGCCGCGAGGGTCTCCGCGTCGGGCTTCCCGCCCAGCTGGCTGACGGCCTCCTCGAGGTCGCTCTTCGCGGCAGGGACCTCCCCGCGCAGGAGGCGCGCGACGCCGCGCGCGGTGAGGAGGTGCGGGGACGAGAGGGACGGGTTCGCGAGCTGCTCGGTGTAGAAGGAGTGCGGGTCCGCGTAGGCGTCCTTGCCCGTCGCGAGCCCGACGCAGGCCTCGATGCGCTGCAGGAGGAGGTCGTCCTCGGCCCAGCGCTTGGCGCGCTCGAGCTCTTTGCGGGCGAGGTCCGGCCGGGAGATGGAGAGGTACACTTGGACGGCGTAGGCGACGCTGTGGGAGGGCCGGATGGCGTGTCAGTGGACTGGTGAATGCTTGGGCGTCGGGTGAACTAGACGATTGGAGCAACAGAACGCGGACTGGGAGTAGGGTGTTTGCGTGGTCTCCCTCTCACAATTCAAGAGTCACCCCGGAGAGAGGGAAAAAGGCATGTCGAGGGTGTATGCAAAAAAAGGGGGGGAAGCACTCACGCCTCGAGGTTTTGCGTATCGTTCCCTGCACCCAACGTCTCCAACGCCTCCTCGATCTCCCCCGCCCGCACGAACGCCGTGCCCGCAAGCACCCGCACGACGCCCTTCTCCCATGGGGTCGCCTCCCCGTCCTCACCCTCGATCTCGACGCTCAGGTCGCGCAGCTCCTCGAGCGCCGCTTCCCGTGCGTCGTCCCCGCCCGCACCGACATAGCGCGCGAGGGATGCGACGCTCTTGAGTGCGAGGTTCTCGGTGCCGGCTGGGATGAGCGCAGCCGCCGCTGCGGTGGAGCCGAGGGCGATGTGGGCACGGGCTTTGTAGATGAGCATCGGGGTGTAGTCTGGCGAGGAGGGGTCCGGGAGGGTGAGATCGACAAGGGATTTGTATGCACCTGCGGGGAATGAGGTGTCAGGACGAAGGCAAGGGAAAAGGAGAAGAGTGAACCGGGGTCACGTACCGAGATTGAATTGCTGCTTGACGTGGTAGAGTTCGGAGGACTCCATGTTGCCTACTGAGGGGTTTCTAGGAGTTATCAGGCTGAGGTTATAGCAGCTGTATAGCAGACGAGACCTGGGAGTCGACAAGTATGTGGCAAAGGCGCCCGTGATGGAGGACTCCGGGCCGCGGCCGGATAAGTATACGGATAGATCTGATCACTTCCAGTTATCTGAAGTCGATGTAGCTTCCGCTCCGCATGCAACAGCTCCTGCAACCTCACTTACCGGTCAAACTGTCGCCTTGCAAAAAAAAAAAAAAAAAAAAGTGATCGACGAACTCAGCAAAGACTCGAAGTTTTTTTTTCAACCATAGCTAGTGCTCCATCGTCAACGGTCATTGCGTCATGCTGTATGTGTTCATTCCTCGGAACTTCTCCCAGCGGCAACAGTTATTGTGCTCACGCCTGAAAGGATATAATATACAGGCCTCAGATTGTAACCACGAACGGCGGGAGGCTTCCGCTTCTCGTTGGGTCATCTCCATAATTCGTAAGGCATCGCGAAAAACCATACTAGCTGAGGATTCTGACATTATGCTTTTCGCAGCAGATCCGGTGCATATAGCCGTATAGACAACACATTCGCCACCCAAACACGACCGCTATGCCCCATGAATATGTTGCCGCAATATGAACCAACACCAGGTCCATGTTGGATGTAGGAGCACTGGCACAGGCCGGCGCTAATAACCTACGGCTGGGATGGAAGTGGGGCTGGACCCCCATACACGCGCCCCCGCCACTCCCGGACGGACTGGCGTTTTCGACGACTTCTGGGGCCTGCAGGGCGAACAGGGGCGAACGCGAGGCGCGAGGTGAGAGCGCTCTTCAAGACCCAGATGCCTTGCGCGAGCGTCCAAGCCCTCCCGCTGGCATGGTGACGGTCGCCTGTTTTTCCGCGGACAAGTGGCCAGTCCCGGTTTACAGGCACACCAGTGCTCCGAATAACAAAGCAGATCGAACGTCGAAGCCGCCTCGGGGACGTCCGTCCATCCCCCACGTCAAGAACGGCAAATAAGGCGAACGCTATCCTTCCCTGGGTTTGGGTTCGCGGGCGAAGCGCGGTGGCGCTTTGAGCAGGAGCCTGTCGCGGGACCAGCGAGGCGCACTGGCCATGGGCGCGTCTTAAAGTTAGCCACGGGCGGAAGCGAGCAGCGCAGACTTCTTAGAACCCTACGGTATATCACAGACGTGAAAACGGACGGCGGCGCCCAGCGCGGGAGACGGGATCGAGTTCATCCGCCAGTCCGGAGGCAGGCGGGGAGCGCGTGTGGCACGCATCTCTGGTGCCCCTGGTCTTCTCGTTCAGGGACGGGAATATGTGACGCCGTCACCGGGAAGAAGTACATACTGGATGTCGGGGAGGTGGTTTCGGCGGAGACTGAAAGTGCCCTCCGAGTCGAAGAGCGGCGCACGAGCAGAGCGCGAGCGCCCTGACGTGCTCCGGAGCGATTTGCAGTGCCGGGCTGCGCGCGGAGGACGAGCTCACCGCCCGAGACCCGAAGGGGCGAGATCGCAGGAAGACTCGATGCAATCGGGGTCGTACCGGGGCTCCTCTAGTGCGGCTCGGGGGTCCTCTAGATTTGAGCGCTTTTTGTGTGCGATACCCTGGAAAGCCCAGGCCGAGTAGTAGTAGTTGGGTGAGACTTTCGGGAGGAAACGCTATGCTTCCTTTACAAGCCGAAAAGACACAGACGAAGACGCTAGCATTAACGCCGGTGGAGCATATGTAGATCACATATATGGACGCCCCGTCACCATCGGTAGTCAGAATGGCGCATACACTTCGTCTGAGAGCGGACCCGAACAGGCCGCCTCAGAGAACCGTGGACGGGTCCGGATATTCAAGTTTCGAGAGTTCCGCTCGGAGCCTGAGCTTAGCTGCCGTTTATGCCACCGACCTTACCATTGAGGAAACACGATCGGAGACAGATTATGGGCACACGGGCAAGGCAAAGGTGCCTCTCTGAAGTACGCATGGTCTTCCTGCATCGTACCAACGACATCTGTTGAGAGATGCTGACATATACATATTCGTCCTGCCAGTAGTCAGCCACAATTCGCGGGAACTATTGCCGAAGCCGCGGTATTTACCTATTCGAGCGGTGGTTCGTGTGGTAAGCTTCTGCGCGGTAGATCATTAGATGCCGATTATGCGTTCTAGAAGGGAACACGGAGCCTCTTCGGTGCCGATATAGGCCCTTGCATGCCAGATAAAGCAGGAAGGACGTCTGTTGGAAGGGCGATCAGCTCCTGCAACGTCATCTGGCACTCGTGAATGACACATTCGCGGCAGAGTTGACGTTGAGCATCGCATTTGTGTAACGAGCATGCCCGGGTGTGTGTACAGCCCTAACTTACAGTGAACTTGTGGACGTGCAGATAGCCATCCCGGCTTCGCGATCACACAGGAATCGCGGGCCTTGGACCAAACGAAGCGGAGAAGACTCAAGTCGTGGATCGCAGTAGGCTCTAGAGGCCCTTGGGGGTCGCTCGACGACGCTCACACACGTTCCTGTTGGACGCGAGAGGACGGCATGGCACGTCATATTACATATGCGGCATGATTTGATTTTCCTATAGCCTGGTGGCGGTCGGAATGTTTGTGTCTAACAACCAAATTTGTTGAGGCACTGCAGGAAGACTGAAAGCTCGAGCGAGATCGATTTCAGTCCATGCAACACTTCAAGCTGAAGGCAATGGAAGCCAAGCCTGAGCTTTGATGGTGCTTCGCGGTGCCCGTAAAATTTGTGAGCGGAAGGTTCAAACGCTGTGCAAACGTCACTAGGCGCCATACGCGCTTGAGGGGCCGGTCATACAATTTTCTTCTTCAGGAACTCCATCCTGCCTGCTGTCACTGACCGTCACCCGACGGTGCTTACCCGCACACAGCCCGATGCTGTCGGCGAACAGAGCACGTTAGTATATACCACGTTTTCCAGCGCAGTATCGCGGTGCTATGCCTTCGCCGGCATCGTGCACGCAGCTTGTCGGATGACATTGACATCCTGACGTTCAAGATGGCATCCAGACGCGGTCGCCGAGGCTAACGTGTCCTAAATGCCTGTTGGGCATTATGTATGCATCAGTCATCGTACCATAACGGTGCTAGAACATTCAGGTACGAGTGCAACTTGCTTCCGTCGTCTGGAATCTGACCGTCCGCTGGTAGATCTCATAAACAAGTCAAACGAGCGTCGGCGTGAAGCTCAATTGCTTGCGATCCCACATAAACCCGGGCGCGACTGACAACTTGGGTGTTCGGATGTTTGGGCTGGCTATGGATATGAAGGAAGCGCGCCTTGTGGTGGATTGAGCGGCTTCTGGATGGGAAGCAGGAAGCGCAACCGGACGCGTATGCCGCTGTGGAAACGAGAGAGGCAGCTTCCATGCCTGGGAGGCGGTCACTTGATTGAGAATCATGCCCCGCCGCCCGCGCTGGCGAATCGCTCTGGCCGCTTTTGTCGCCATCTTGGTCATTCTCCAATCTCTCGTATCCCGTTCAGCGTTCCGCAACCGCCATACCCAGAACGCGATTCTCCCCCACTCGCGCTCGCTAACTCCCTTTCATGCGCTTAATTCCATTCATTTCCACAGTTTGCATCTTTCTCGACGTCTTGGGCATCCCTCATGCGATTCACATCAGCCGCCGTCACCGGCCGCTATCCTCATGACGTTTTTCCTCGCTCCCTGCCTTCTGTCCGACAGTTACCGTACGGACGACGCGTCTTATCTCGCCTATATAAGCATGCCCCAACGTAGTCCTTCCCCCAGCCCCTGGTTTTCCGTACACACTCCTCATCCCGCGATATGTCCACCTTCACTTCCAGACTGTCTCGCACGTTTACCAAGGGCTCCTTCCACGACGAGGACGATGACGTTCCCCACCCTATGAAGGGCTTTGACAAACTCCGCGATGAGGTGAGTTCTACTGTCTAGTCCATCTCATGTTCCATCCTTCATTGCTCTTTGTGATCAGGTTCGCAAGCATCTCCCATTTTCCCAAGATATTTCCAACATCGTACGTGACAATTTGACACAATCTTCCGTTGCCTTCATTCACCTTGAGCTCAGGAGAGCATTATTGATGGTATTACCCATCTTAACTCTATCGACGATCGGAAGATGCTTGTACGTACCATCCTTCCGAAGCATCCTCACTCCTAGTAATAGCGACTTCAGCTGGAGCACACGTTGGTCTATCTGTCAAACAATTCAGAACACGCCGCAGCGAAGAAGTTGCAGTCGGCCCTCATCAAATTGCGTACGCATCTCCTTCACCGCGCAACCCCTGCATGTGTTTCTCATGGTTTCTCTGTGTAGTGTACGAAGACCTTCCCCATCCGCCCGACGCTTTCATTGGTCCCGATTACGCCTACCGGAGTGCGGACGGCGGAAACAACAACCCGGCCATTCCTGACTTGGGAAGGGCTGGTACTCCTTATTCGCGCAGTGTGGCGCAAACACACCCGCTTCCTAGCAACGAACTGCCCGATGCCGGGCTTGTGTTTGACACGTTACTCAGACGGGAGAAGGTCAGAACACACGTTCTTCACCATCCGGTGCGATTCGAGAGTAGCTCATGCCATTTCTAGTTCGTGGCCCATCCCGCGGGTCTCTCGAGTATGATGTTCGCGTTTGCGGCGTTGGTGATTCACACGTAAGTGCCTCTCCTGTCTAGGAAGAGCGCAAGGCTCATGTTCTGTCACGCGTTAGCGTCTTCCGTACGTCGCACAAGGACGTCTACATCAACGAGACGTCGTCGTATGTCGATCTTGCGCCTCTGTACGGGAACAACCAGGAGACGCAGGACAAGATTCGTGTACGTGACGGGCGCGGTCTTCTTATCCCCGACACCTTCGCAGAAGATCGTCTGCTGCTGCTCCCGCCCGCTGTCTGCGTACTTCTCACCCTGTTCAACAGGAACCACAACGTAAGCACGCTCCACACTATCTCCCCGTCCCTCCCTTCCCGCGAATTGGGCCTGACACGCGTCCTGCAGTACATCGCAAGGCGCCTCCTCGAACTGAACGAGCGCGGGACCTACGTCGATCCGAGCACGCTCCCGATTAGCGACTCCAAGCTCTTGGCGCAGGAGGAGAACATCTTCCAGACCGCGCGACTGATCAACTGCGCGTGGTTCGCGGGCATCGTCATGTCTGACTACTTCGCTGCGATCCTGGGCCTCGTGCGCCAGGGGAACAGCTGGGCGTTCAACCCGTTCGAGGAGATGCGCAATGCTGACCACTCGGTGTTCGAGCGCGGGCGCGGGAACTCGTGCAGTGTTGAGGTGAGTACTCAGATGTACTCAGTGGGGAACTGAAGTTCCCGCTGGTGCCGCATGTGTGAAAGGGCAGCGTGGCTGACGGTCGCTCTGCGCAGTTCAACTGCCTGTACCGGTGGCACGCCACGACTTCGGAGGCGGACGAGGAGTGGGTCGCGAAGATGGGCGAGAAGTTCTTCCCTGGAAAGACCGTGGAGCAGGTTAGTATCACTTTGATGTCTGATGCCCCCCTTCTGACGCCGAGCTCCTTCGTGTTGCACCTAGCTCACCATTCAGGACTTCAAGGCCCTCGCACAGAAGGTTCAGACGACGGAGCCCGATGTGTCGCATTGGACCTTCGGAAAGTGAGACACCATCTTCGCCACTCGCTCCAGCTATCAACCGCTGACTGCTCTAACAGTTTGCAGCGCGACCCGAAGACAAATGAGTTCAGCGATGACGCGCTCGCAGGGATTATTATCGCAGCGTGAGTGCTTCTGTTGCATCGGGCCTTGTGCGGTCACTGATTCGACGTCGGGGGTAGCACTGAGCAACCTGCGGGTGCATTCAAGGCTCGCGGCACGCCCTACTGTATGCGCCTGCACGAGATCATGGGCATCGAGTCGAACCGTCAGTGGGGTGTATGCTCCCTTAACGACTTCCGCAAAGTAGGTTTTGGTTCCATTCGCCGATGGCCGCCCGCTGACCTATGCATCGCGGCGCTTGTAGTCCTTGGGCTTGAAGAGTAAGTTTTACGGTGATCATAGCGCGAACCTAACGTCAACGAGTCGACAGCGTATTCAAGCTTTCATGAGTGGAACACGAACCCCGAGATAGCTGGCGCTGCGGAGAAGCTCTATGGTCACATCGACCGTCTGGAGCTCTATGTAGGTCTGCAGGCCGAAGAGGCGAAACCCGTCATCGAGGGCGCTGGCCTTTGCCCAGGTAGGTCATCCACATTCCCTCGTAGAGACTGCATGTCTCACTTCCATGCCTCTGCCTCCGTCATTCAGGCTACACCATCTCGCGCGCCATACTGAGCGACGCGATCGCTCTCACGCGGGGAGACCGCTTCTACACCGCCGACTTCACCCCATTCAACCTGACCGCGTGGGGCTTCGCAGACTGCCAGCGCGACGCCACCGGTCCCGGCTGCGGAAGCATGCTCGGCCGCCTGCTGTACCGCACGCTGCCCGACCAGTTCTCCCCCGACAGCACCTACGCGTGGTTCCCGCTGATGACGCCGCCGGCGATGGACAAGATCCTGACGCGGCTCGGGCAGAAGGACGTGTACAGCCTGAAGAAGCCTGTGCGGCTCGCGGAGCCCACCGTGATCGCGGGGTACGAGGACGTCAAGGCCGTGCTGAAGGACGAGAAGTGCTTCCGGACGAGCTTCGAGGAGCGCGTCAAGCAAGTCGTGCAGGGCGAGGGGTGAGTGGATATATAGACTATCTCCATGCGCGCGGGGGCGGGGTTGGCTGATGCTCGGGACTGACAGGTTCTTTATTGCTTCGGACAACCCCGCGCGGGCAGCGCGCGAGCACCGCGAGTTGCTGAGCGCACTGACGGGCGCGCCGGACGCGGAGGCGAGCATAAAGAGCTTCTTCTACGAGAAGACGCGCGAGCTCATCCAGCGCGAGTCCTGCCGATCTGTGGGCACGTCCACGCACACGGTCGACATCGTGCGCGACGTTCTTAAGCGCGTCCCTGTCTACTGGGCTGCCGACTTGGTGAGCGGCTGTCCGATGGTGCGCTTTTCGTGAGCGATGCTGACGAAGGGGGTTTCAATAGGCTGGCATTCAGCTGAAGGAGGGCGTGGATGGGGAGGGCGACTACACGCCCGCGGAGCTGTTTGACGTCCTCGCGGAGATCTACAGCTACCTCTTCCTCGACGTCGAGCCCGCACGTCTCCACACGCTCCGTCTCGCCGGTGCGAGCAGCATGGAGAAGCTGTCTGGCATCATCCGCAGGCATATTGGCAGCGGCTCTCGGGTATGTCCACGTCGTTGCATTCACCCCGGGGTCTTGTGCTGATATTGGTCGTGATGTGGTAGCTTTCGATCATGAACCTGTTCAACTCGGTGTTCGGCAAGGCGGATAAGAGGGAGAGCGACTCCTTCGCACAGCGCCTGCGCGCGTTGGGCCACGACCTCGACACGCAGACCAACATCGTCCTTGCGCTGTTGGTTGGCGCGACGGTGGAGTTGTCGCAAGGTGCGTGTCACGTGTCAGGTTAGTTCGATGCGTGGTGGCTGATTCGGTGTCGGCGTCGCAGCTGCGGTGAACGTCGTTAACTTTTACCTCGACCCCGCCAAGCCGGCAGACGTCCAGACCCTGGTTTCGAAGTCTGCTTCGCTGAACGCGAAGGACGAGGCGATGCTGCAGGGCTTCGTCCTCGAGGCGCTTCGTACGTTCTGTGCTCCCTGCGATTCTTCGGCGGCGCTGATAGACGATCAGGTCTCGACCCGACGTTCCGCGGCGTGTACCGCGAGGTGCTGCATGACGTCAAGCTCAGCCAGGTCCAGCTCAAGGCGAAGACCCATGTCTTCATCGACGTCTCCAAGGCAAATACCAGCGTATGTTTTTAAGGCATACAGACGAGATGCGATACTGATCACTCCTCTGAATACAGAGCCACATCTTCACTGACGCCAACGACGTCAACCCCACGCGGGGCTTGGACAAGTACTTGGTGATCGACGGCGCCGGAAGATGTCTTGGTCTGGACCTGTCCTCGAAGGTAAGGAACTTTGGACGTTTCTCGACGCCAATGAGACGGAGCGCTGAACGGACCTGCACAGATGATCGGTCAGATTGTGCGTGCGGTGTACAGCTTCAAGGGTGCGACGCGCGGGCCTGGCGTGTCTGGCACGCTCAAGCGGTGCGTCCTACTACTTCTCGTGCTGCTAGCTGCGCTTACGAATGGCGATTTCTGCGCGTATAGGTATAAGGAGACGTTCTCGAGGACGAGCTCGTGGTCGTACCTTGGCCCCGACCAGCATCTACAGCCTTGGGCGACGTCGATGCTCTTCCAGGTACGTGGATGCCGCTGCTGTTTGATGCTAGTCGAATTTACTCACCAGACTGCCCCGCAGTTTCAAGCATGAGTTTCGTTGAACGGGTTACGAGAGGACACGGGCTTGGCTGCATTGGTATCTTGATACTTTAACGATCCTGCTACATGTACGATGTACCTACGCATTTGTTGATTGTGTATGGCCTTTTATTTACTGCATTGAATCTATAATGCTACAATCTGTACTCCTTGTTGCAACTGCGCATCTCGCGGGCAGTGTCCGACGCCGGGTACTATCGCTTTGAAAATGCTAACGAACGTCGGACATTATACTTACAGTATATTGTACCTGCTCCGTGCATATACCGACCGGACATACAAGTGGGGCGAACTGGCCGAATGGGAGCGGTTAGTCAGGTCCTCCACGACGATACGGTGATGCCATCGGGACGCGTCACTTCCGAGCCCCGCGTTCGTCCCCGAGATCTCTCACCATCCATGCGCCGGCACTCTCACTCTCGTCATATATGTCCCGTCCCTCCTCCCTCTAAGCTGTCTCGTCATTTGTCTCTCATCCTTCCTAGCCTCTCTGGGTTCCTTTGGACTATCCATATCCCCTCCTACAATACCCGCCGTCGTTCTTGAACTATTACGCTACCATGTCCGACGCTAAAGTCGATTCGGACAACACGCAGAGCGTCCACCTCCTGGTACTGATCCACGGGATGTGGGGCAACCCCGCCCATCTCGCGGAGTTGCGCCGAATCATCGAGGAGAAACGCGCGCAGGAGGACTCGGAGAGAGGTCCGAACGGCGAGCGGCTGCACGTCCTCGTCGCGGAGACGAACAAGGACGACGGGACGTACGACGGTATCGACTGGGGAGGGGAACGTGTCGCCGAGGAGGTGAGCATGAAACTGCTGCTTTGTTCTCACTGACGGTTCGGGGTACTCAATTGGGTGGGGGTTATGGTCTGCGATATGTGCGGGCATGTGTAGGTATACGATGAGGTGCTGAAGCTGAAGGACGAGGGGAAGAGGGTTACGAGATTCTCCGTGACCGGATACAGTCTTGGGGGACTGATCTCGAGATATGTCGTTGGGTGAGTCGACCTCTCTGTCTCTGCCGCGGTGAGGTGCTGATCGTGTGTTACGGCGTTTCAAGCATCCTGCATCAACGAGGATTCTTTGAGGATGCTATACCCGTCAACTTCAACACTGTTGCGACGCCCCATATTGGCCTCCCAAGATATCGCGGTTTCATGTCAAGGGTGTTCGCATATTTCGGCCCCAAGCTACTGTCCAGAACAGGAGAGCAGTTCTACGTTGTGCGTACATCGTCGCTTCTTCCCCACTTGCCACGATGCTCACTCTATGCTGCGTCTGATAGATAGACAAGTGGTCTGAGAACGGGCGACCGCTACTGGAGGTTATGGCCGATCCTAGTTCGTCCATGAGCTCAGTTCAATTTGGCATGGATCCTGATGCGCGGCACCTTGAACAGATCGCATATTCTACAAGGCTTTGACGCGCTTCGAACAAGTGCGCTTCTATGCCAATGCAGTCAATGACGTCACAGTACCCTATGCAACTGCTGCTATAGAGCTTGAAGATATATTCCTCAACCACAAATTGAATGGCATGGAGATGTGAGACTTCCCTGAAGTGTTACAGTTGGGTATATGCGCAATTCTCACATGCCGGTGTCCATAGAGAATTAGATGAAGAGTACTCTCCTATAATCAAGTCGTATACCCCACCTCAAGCTGGATTTCAGCTTCCCCCGAAACCACGTATATTCTCCCAGAAATGGTTCAAGAGCTTCAAGTCGGATCGCCCTTTCCTTCCCCCTGCACTTCAGTTCAGTTTTCCCTGGAATGTGGTCCGTACCATTCAGTTTATCCATTTGTCCGCGTATTAACGCTTCCTCCGCAGATCATCCTCATCTCGACCCCGATTCTCATCCCTATAGTGCTGTCCCTGGTTATCACACGTCTCGCGCTAGCTTCTCGCGCGTCCCGCGCACGGATCAAGGTGCTCGAGAAGGAGGAGTCGAACCGGGAGCGCCTGGTGCACGTCATCGGCCGCCTCGAGCGCGAGATGGAAGACGCTGTCGTCGATATGTTCGACAGCCCCGGCCTGTCCGACATAGAGTCATCCCAGCCTTCGCTAGATGCAGCCGCGGTGAAGGCGGATCTCGATGCGGCGTCGAAGGTGCAGGCGGAGCAGAAGCAGGACCTCGTGCTCTCGGACGTGCAGAAGAGGATTGTGGCGTGGCTGAACACGCTGCCGGGGCTGAAGAAGGAGCTTGCATTCATCCACCCGGTGCGGAATTCGCATGCGGTGATCATCTCGAGGGATGTGAAACGCTTCCCTAGCCACAAGCAGGGCGAGGGCGTTATACGCCATTGGGCGGATCACTTTATTATCTAGGACTCTAAGGGCGTCAGGTTCGTTTGCGCCTCCTCGTCCGCGTTCGAAAACTCATGGCATGGCCTTTTGTTTTAGGATTACGGACATGTTTTACTGTAGTGATTATCTTATTCAGTTGCTTTCAAGACACCAATGCCCCGTCGCCCCTGTGCCTCGGCGCTGTTGTTATGCCTTTTTTATCCTTGAAAACTGCTGGCATATGCACGATGCATTCGTTGCTGGCCATATAAATACCCCTTTTGAGCTCACCTGCCGCCAGCATCCTTGTGATCCCTTCCTTACCCAGATGGTGAAGTCTGCGAAGCCTCGCTCACCCAAGAAGCCCAAGTCGCCATCTGCGAAGACCCGCAAGGGTCTCACATATTTGCAGGGTGAGTACCCGGTGCGACTACGTCCTGCTCTCCGCATTAGTCTCACTCTCATGCCACAGCGGCAGTCATGTCATTGCCCCTATATCGTGATAAGTCTTTTACGATGGGGCAAATGAGCCAAGATGGTTCGTGCTCTTATCAACTCAGGGATCGTGTCATGTTAACGTCATCGTCGATGTCCAGTCATAGAAGCTCGGGTGCAAGGGTCAAAGTCTCAAAGCTCCAGACTTAGCGAAACTTGTGCCCGGCAGGCTATTAAGCGCCTTGTACGCACAAATCGTTGTCTATCGCACCTCAGAGATCTGATTGGGACCGCGAACCCTCTCACTATAGGAGTTCTACGGGAAGCTGATATCTCGATCTGCCACGGACGGGGGCAAGAAATTCAAGGCGAGCAAAGAGGTTGCACAAATGTAAGTCTCGAGTTGTATGCTGCACGGTGGATTTGTCACGTCCCGTGATAGTGTTCAAGAGGCGGGAGAAAAGTTTCCTAATGGTGACCCAAATACGGTGCGCGAGTACGTGATGAAGCGTGTCGGTGACGTCCGGAAATGGAGGAAGATTGGGGCAGGCTCCCGGGAGGTGTCAGTGAACGGCGAGATGGATAGACTCGCTGGTCGGAATCGGATACATGCCATGGTGCTTCGGCAGAGACGGGCCCCTCGATGTTTGGCGGGCATCCCAGATGAACCTCCGATCGAGGCTGAGCGGCAGGCCAGTCCTACGCCGACTGAGGTCCCGGACATCTCTGAGGTCCTGGACGTCGCCAGTACCATCTCCTTCGGCATCGACTCCGAGTTGGGCGATCGCAGTTTTTGGAGACGGTTTCAACAAGAAAGGTATGTCAACTCCGCTCTTGAATCAGAATTGCCAGTCAGCAATAGTGAACACATAGTTGTATGTACAGGAACACGCCTCCTAGCACGCCGCACCGCGAGTCGTCGCCTCCAGCGATGACCTCCCCATTATTGTCGCGCCGTTCCACGCGTTCTGACTTTTCTCGCCATAGCTTCGCTACCAATGACGCCGCGTTTCTGAGGGCCTTTAGTGATGTCACCGACGTTGACTCTTCCCATGCCCCGGATCCCCAAATGTATCACCCTCCCAGTAAGTGAGATCCTCACAGGCGTAATGAAAGCGGTTCCTCACGCTGTTCCTCTTACTTGATCCAGTGTGAATTGTTGCTTCTTTATCAGTACGTCCTCTCCTCTAACCCTAATTCGTCGGTTTTGATACTTTGTGTCCAGCTGAGCTATATGTGCGCCTTTGTCGTATGCAGCAATCGATGTTCCCATTATCCCGTCTCGCCATCACTCTCGTACTCCTTGTCTGCTATATGCGTGTGCTAGTGATACCGCGTTCATTTTGTTCTATCTATGGGGTGAAGGATTGGCTCTGTTCGCGTTTCTTTCCATTGGCAATATTATCTCATTTGTTCTCAAGAGTAGTTGTCGATGTAACTTGGTCCTCTGAATCGGCGTTTTTTTTTTGATGACCCCCTTGCCAGATTGCGTCCAGCCCTGGTCAGCACCTCAATCTATCTTGCAAGTCCGCGATTCCGAGGATGCCCAAAATGCCGGAGCCATGCATCCCTGTTTGGACTGCTTCTCGTTTATTGTTCAAGGCCCCGGTGTGTCATTCTAACTTTTAAGGCAACGGCTCTTTTGTCCAGCGGAACGCTCGGCGGACGCTCGGACGGTTCCGACAGTCACCGCATCCAAACAGACAATGAGACGAATCCGGCAGCATGCCCAGTACGTATTCAATCCAGTACCTGGTGACTCCTTGGACTGAAGATCGCCTTTGGAGGACCCCGGATTATGCCCCACCGCCCTGCCGACCGTAGGCAGGAAGGTATATAAGCATCAGGTTTCATGCGGCATGCGACGCTCTGCTTCCTCTTTGTGCCTTTGTGCTGGACACTCGCAGATCCCTCCTCCTCACAGCCTATATAGCAGCCCGGCGCTGCCCCTCTCCCGTCCCCCTCTCTATCCACTGGCTTTCATCCATCCCCGCTGTCGAAGCTTGGACTTCTTGACGCTTATTCTAGCCCTCTCGCATTCTTTTTCAGTCTGTCGCCGTGCGACCATGCCCAGAGTTCAGAAACCCACTTATGCCGACCGTGAGTACCTCACTGCCCTCCCCCACCCTTGTCCATGACTATAATTCGGGCGGTTTCGTAGGCGTCAACTACTACCTTGCGAAGAACAATTTAGAGACCATTAACCTCGATGCCTTGGTAGATGGAAGTACGTCGCTTCTCAATCGCCTTCCGTCGGTGAAGAGCATGAATTTACTGTGGCGCCTGGGCAGTTGTGGGTAAAATGAAGGAGAACGGGGAGGTAGTGACTAGGTGCACTCATGGATGCATACGTGCTTATGTGCAAAGCCTCGTGAGTGGACCTCTGTGGCCATACGGCCTTTCGTGCTGACTGATGCGCCCGTCATTCAGATCATCCAGAGGCTGTTGTCAAGGGATCCCTCAGATCGAGAGCTAGTCCGGCTGAGTGAGAAGTTCCAGAGAGCGTATGTCCCCGTATTTCTTTACACGGTGGTGGCGGGGAAATTCAACGTTGGTCATCCAGGATCGACAGGATCAGAGATTGCGAATCTGTGGAGCTTGAGTACGCGAACATGGCGCGGATCTCGTCGCTGCTCCGCGTTGCCGCTGGTAGCCTGAAATCTCTCACTGCCAGAGAGGTACGTTGTTCGAAGATCTTCTCCACGAAACTTCCCTCATCAGGCTGCCCAGCTTCGGGACAGGGTTATCGAGCTGCTCGATGAGATCGACGCCCTGCGTGCTGAGTACGACACCTTGAGGAAGGAGCATGACACCTTGAGGAAGGAGCATGACACTTTGAGAAAGGAGCACAACTCCTTGAGGAAGGAGCACGAGGAACTTCAAGTCGACCACGGCATGGTTCGGGAAGAGCGCGACGAGTTGCAGAAGGAGAATTGTGATCTCAAGGTCGAGAAAGCTCGGCTAGAAGCGCACAACGCTGAGCTGCTAGCCGCCTCGACGGCGACACGCAACGCAACCCCGGCCCGCGAGAGCAGCAGCGCGAACATCGACGCTTTCTACACCGCCCCTTCGTCTCCTCAACTCGGCCAGCAACAGCTTTCCCGTGGCAACCTCAGCCGTGCTCCGACGTCAGTGATCCTGATCCTTCATCTCCCTGAGTCTCGAACACGGTGTCGCTGACTAGCAGATTATGTATGCACACAGGGTGATCTTCCCGCCTGTCACCCCGCCAAGAGCTAGCGTTAGCAGGAACCATAGCGGCCTCCCCACGCCTCCCACCACGAATGTGAGGCGCCCTACCGGCATGCCTTCGCGCAACGGCTCTCGTTCCAGTTCTAGCTCGCGCCGTTCGTTCAGGGAGAACACCCCAGGAGCCGCATCGGTGCGCGGAGCGACCCCGGGCAGCTCCAGTCACCGTCCTCGCCGCCACTCCCCTCCCTTGAGGCAGCTCTCGTCCCAGGTGAGTCTCCCTACCGGATCCTTCTCGAGGGAGTCCCAGCGCTCATGCGCTCACGCCGTATAGAGCCACCGTTCGGCGGGCCGAGGCCCAACGCGCGAGCCTTCGTACAGCGAGGTGCGGAGCCCATTCGTCGATGTCATGCAAGACATGCGTCGCGACTCTGAGGCGCGATACAACCAGATGGCCCAGCTCCAAGAGCAGGCGGTGCGGAGGGTGAGTCGCTGTCTAGAACCGTGAGACGTGCTTATGGACAACGGATGTTCGCATACCTAGCACGTCGAACAGCTCCAGCGCCAGGACGAGCTGCGCAGGGCACAGGCCGAGCTTGCTGAGGTCAGTTCGACCGTCCTTATGATACGTCTCGATCCTTGCCCGCCCTCTGACTCACATGCTTGTCCTCTTTTGCGCGACTCCCCGTCTATAGGTCTGCGGCCGGCTAGAGACGCTCGAAGAGAGACACCGCGTCCAGACGCAAGAGTACCAGGACCTCCTTGGGCAGTATAGGGTGCTGTTCGCGCGGGTGCAGGAGCTGAACGGGTTGATCGGGACCTTCACGGGCAAGGCTACGGCGCTCCTCAACATGCCCGGCATTCCTGGTATGGGCCCGACGGTTGGGGGCTCCGCGTGAGGCGCGCTCCGCCACCTTTGACGAGGGAAGAGCAAGGGGAACAGGAGGGACGGGAACGGAGAGTCGTCAAGTCCCGCGGCGGGCCTATTTTCTTTCTCTTGGTTTAGCATGGTTCGGTGTGCAGCGACTGTCATGTATCAGTATCATCACCGTTTGTATCGCTGCATAGATAGATCTTACAATATTAATCCGGGTCGGTATCATCGCGCATCTACGTCTGTGCATCGTGATGGTCTTGAAGAAGGGGAGCAGAAAACAGGTAGCAATATATAATAAGTTACAACTACAGTGAGCGATACAAGAACCCGATTCTATGAGACTACGAAGTCCCGCTAAACAATACAGACTGTGAGTGATGTAGGGGAAGAGAGGTTACGGGTGGTATCCAGTGGGATGATGGTATAATAGTGTGTCCGAATCCGGCGCGGGTATTAGGTTAGGATGGCATGAGGCATAGCGTACGACACCGTAGAAGTCCGGGAAGTGCATGTGTGCATGTGTCCGTCCTTGACGTATAGGAGGATACGAATGTCGATCTGCAGAGGCGTGGAGTGCGTATCGGGATCATAAGGAGGTCGGAGGGCGTAGCGCCATGATGCATGGTGCTTGGGGCGCTCAAACGTAGCGCACGCTGCGGCGGCGGGCGGTGAGGAGGACAAAGTCCTCTGGGAGGATGGAGGCGCGGTGGTGCCTGCGGCTGCGGCGGCTGAGGGCCTTCCAGGCACAGATGATGCGACGCTCGATGTGCTTGCTGAAGGACATGCTGGAGAGGTGGACAGACAGGTCAGCTATTGCGATACAGACGGAGAGGAAAACGTGACGACAGCCGACGCACCGAGTGGGCTCCTGGGACGCGAACATGACAGACATTTAGGTTGTGAAGGACGATGGTCCGAGAGCGTAGGCAGTGAGTCCCGAGTGGGGGGTTCGAAGGTCGTTTGAACAGAAAGTAGCGACGCTGGTAGCGAGAGGGAAAGATAAGATCGTCGCAGACGATGGTGTATGACAAGAAGATTATAGGAAAGGGACCTCGAGGTTTGAGAGAGTGCAATGGAGCTTTGGGGAAGCACGGAGGAATCTGAGGGCAGGGAGCACAAGTTTTATACCTTCAAACGCGTGTTTGACTTCGACCCTGAGGAACAAACGTCTGGCTTAATTTCCAAAGTAAGTACAATGGATTATTACCCAGGCGTGGGTGGGGAAGCACGGCGGCGATGCGCGCAATTAAGACGAGACATAATCGCAGCAACGATTGACGAAGGAGAACAAAGGGAGCTGCTGGTAGCGACTGTCACCTGAGCACTAGAACAAAAAGCTCAGCCTGAAACAATCTCTCTTAAGAGCGTCTATCTACTCTCATTGTCTTGGTCAACCACGTGGATGATACCATATGGGCGCCAAAACGGGAAACCCAGCACTGCCACCGCACCGAACTCCACACAAGGAAATCGCGCAGTGATATCCACTCGTGGTTTGGCGGACCCGGACATGCGATGTGCATACCGTGACGATCGAGCATGTACGGACAAAAGGCGGTGGGCGTGTTCGGCTCTCCCTTCACCCAAAGCGCTCACGATCAGGTGTAGCGGAGAAGGAGTGAGGCCCGGCTTCTGTCTCCCACACGGGACCCCGAGTCCCGCGTACTGCTTTCATTGAAACCCAACCAAACGTGTTCGATGTCGAGGCCACATCGATCGAAACAAAGTCGGGGCTGGCAATACTCAATAGTGTGCAATACAAGGAATGATCATTAAGTTCATTAGCGGCGTTCATGAAAGATCGTAATGATGACAGCAGTGATACTAAATAGGTCATAAATTGAGCGAAAATCCGGCAATCTTGCACCAAGGGAAACAGCAGTACAACAAAATAGGGTATGAGTTCTCCATGACTATGTGCCCAGAGTCAAAAGCCAGGCGACAGGCTACCTAGCGGTGTGCGAGTATAGGGGAGAATAGGGCCCCGTCGAGCTCGGCGAATATCGCGGTGGTGAGAACGTTCGTCGTGGAGGACTTGCTGCGTTCCTTGGGGAGCCCGACGACGCAGACGCGAGGGGAGCAGGAAGGACAATCTGATCCCGATTTGGAGTGAAGCGATTCATCGGCGTGTACTGCGGCTGCTGTAGAGGGCCCGAGTTCCTGCGCGTACCTCTTGAATATGCGACGCTATTCCGATGCAGGCGGGGTGGTGACGTTGGTGACTGTTGGGTAGGAGAAGAGAATGGAGAGGAGTATCGAGTTGGTGAGCTGACTTCGCTCTCAGGGAGGTACTGGGCGGAGTCTCGTCTGTGCGATGAGCGTCTCCCTCTGGGTTCGTCGCTCATCCATGTCGAAGGAACGTTGCGATCGGGGGATGCAACGGGTGGAGGGGAGCGAGGAGATGCGAAAGGATCCTGGAGATTGGAGGGACGCTCCGGGGAAAGTGCTTGGGTGCGCAGAGGACTACGAACAGGCAGCATGGGAGGATACGGAGGACTTGCCGGCAGGAGAGGATTCGACTGGTGGGAGGTTGAGGGATGCACTACGACTGGGGTCTGAGGAAGAGCTTTCGCCCGGGTAGACACTGTGGGTACTGGCCCAAGGGCGACACGGGTTTGATGAGACTGCGAGGACGCCGGTCCAGCAGACATCGCCTCTGCGGAGGAGCCATGCTCGATTGACCCAGCAAACGCTCGCTCGAGGAAACTGTCAGCGTGGACAGACTGGGCGCTCGGAGCTAACAACATCGGCGGGAGTTGTCTCGGGCTTCCAAAATTAGGGATAGGCTGGGCTGTAACGGAGCTCTGGATCGGAGGAGACGGGGGAAGGATCCGACGAGAGCCGTCTCGAATCTCAGGGGAGCTCAAAGGACTGGGAATGTCAGCGAAGGAGGCGGATAGGAGAGGCGGGTGCATAGGCGGAGGGACCTTGCGCTTCGGCGCCTGCTTTCTCTTGTTCTTTGTTTCGCGGTACGTGCGGATGGCGGACGGCGGGGGAGGGTCGTTGTAGTCATCCTCTTGGACGTCCGCCAGAAGCCGAGCGGCACCGAGGATTTCCTTTGACTGTCGACGCGAAGACGTGCGATGCTTCCAATGACCATGGCTACTGGTCCTGTCAATGTCTGCGTCGGCACTGGTCTGCGAGACGCGGTTGTAAATCTGGCGCCACCAAGACGATACACGTTGGTGCCCGGGTACATGTGCAGCCTCAACATCGACAATGGGCGAGTATGCGCCACTCTCAGAGCCTATGTGTCCTCAACGTCAGCTTCGTAGAGGAACCTCGTGGGACCCGTGCATTGCTTACCCCGCAGTGCGTATCCACGCCGCGCCAGCTCCTTCTCAATCTGCGATTCCAGTCCTTCACTCGGCTCCTTCTGCCGCCTGGCCTGATAGCCAAGCCCATAGGCATAGTCGTCCCCGACCCCAAGCCACTGCCGCTCGTCCCCGACACGCACCTCCTTCTCCACATGCACGCTGACATTCATATCCTTCTCCGACGCGTTGACCTTGTCGGAGCTGGGGCCGTTCGCGTCGCGGGAGATAGCGAACCGCGAGCGCCCGAACACGTTCTCGAGGACGGCCTCGCGGCGTGCTTGGGCGTCGACCTCGTACCCGCGGCTCTTGCGGAGCATGTAGATCCAGCCATGCCAGATCTCGCGGAAGGTCTCTTTGAAGCTCATGGCGTGCCGGAGGGAGCGGAATCGGGGTGTCGGGTCGTCGCCTGTGACGTATGGCTTGTACGAGAAGGCCTTGATGTGGAGACAGGCGAATATGCTACAAAGATGGTAAGAAAATGAGGGGTGGGAAGAGATAGCTCAGACATACGCCATCTCAAATGTTTCCAGCAGTGCTCCAATACCGATGTTTATATTGTTGGCGGTCATGTAAGGAGTCTGAAGATACTTGGTTAGGTACTGCAAATGCCTACGTCTTATTGCGACCTACATCTTTCACGAGTCCGAACAACGTGAGCAGAGACAGGCCCGTCGCTTGCCAGAACGTCAAGAACACTGTGATGGCAATCAGTGGGAGCCGTTGGTGTGGTCGCACGAATGCTGCTCACCAACTGCCTTGATAGCGAAGAGTTTCAGCAGAGGGCTGTGCGGTGCAAGTTCGACTTTCACAACCATGTACACTTGAATCAGGCAGTACATGGCGATGGAGACCGAGACCGATACGACCAACGTGATCTTAAAAAATACGTCAGTTAAACGAAGACGTAACCGCGACTGGAACAAACATACGTAGATATGACCCCAGCCTAGACTCCAGGAATCCTCACAATACAGACCGATGTAATCGAGGATCACAGAGGCCAGAGTTGTCCTATGGAGCGAACAGCGTCAGCAACGTGCAATCACGGGACCCGTCATACTAACCCTGGTCGGACTACACAGTACTGGAGTACGCCCCACTTCATGAGTTGCAGAAAGTACAGCCCATCCTAGACAGGATATCCATATTTGAGCGAGGGACACAAATAAATATAGAAGCATTAATTGGCCGACCTCTGGCTTCTTGCGCACGAAACCCAACGGCATCACCCACTTCTGCAGGGGTTCCCCTCGTCTACGCCTCTCTTTGTCGTTCTGTCGCGAAAGACCATTCTGTACGGCGGTGTTATCAGCATATATGTCAACAGTCGGGGCTGCTTCGAGTACATACCTTCCGGAATACCTCTTTCTGTTCGTTCACGTCCGGCGAGATGTACAACAACAAGAGATAGAAGAACGCTGTTAAAACCGTGGACTCGTAACAATCACGGATAAGGAGGAGCGGCGTGGAGTGGTTCTAGTGACCACAATTAACTGTCCACATCCAATAGTTCATTGAGTCTGGACGAGGTACTCACCCACCAGAAATACGACGCTGTGCTGATTACCGCATACAATGGGACCATGAACAGAATACGAACGATATCTAGAACGAATGGTATTGAGAGGGGCACTGACATGAGGCCAAGAGGGCGAAGACATACAACGTTGGTTATATTTCTAATCCACCAGGAAGGCGTCAGAATGGAGAAGGCGGACTGACATTTTGGGTGGTACGCACGTTCGTATAGTTCCGGAGATGTTTGTCAATGAGCCAGAAGGACACACCCATGGACACCAGGGTCAGAGCGGAGCAGACGATCCACCCAATCTATTTCCACGGGTTTAGTACGATATCGAAAAGCGGCATTCCAGCTTAAAGCGCGTACGTGGTGGGCTAGAGAGCGCGATGCTTCATTATGATAGGTATAGCACAGAACGTAAAATAAGAACACACCCTGAAGTACTATCCTGCCATTCTGAACGAGAGGTGGGCTGTCCAAAGGTGCACGCTCCGCATGACATCTCCCGTTCTTGATGTCCGCCATCTTGATGCCACCTCCGACACGAATGAGTTCAAGGCAGAAGTCGAGCCTTCACAAATACAAGAATAAGGATACAGAAACAAAATATAGAGTTCCACAAGAGAGGTGTCGTAAGTGTCGTCCAAGTCGTTAATTGGTCGTAAGGGTGGCTGAGGTCGAGGAAGCGTCCAGTTCGAGAGTTAGCCAATCAGTGAGAGCGCCGATCCTGATGAGCGCAGCCAAAGCCCAGTTCGTCGTCGAAGATCACTGCGGATTGAGAACAGGAGGGCGCAGGACAACGAGGGAATGAGGCTTGAGCTTGGAAGCCGGGCGGAGGAAGGGCGGGAGGACCGGGACTGCAGCCGTCCCGGAAGACGTGACACGGCGTGACGTATTCCCAGTTTTGGAACTGCTACATCGTCCCGGTCTAGACCACAAGCCTGCTGTCTGGACTCTAGAAGACAGACTTACGAATTCAAACGTTCAGCCCGAAATCGACGAGGCGGCAGCATTCCCACACAATAGGTTCAAATATCTGAATATTTGGCCGATGTGCCTGTATACGTATAGAAAACCTATGATAAAGTGGTTGCTTGTACCTCCTTCTCCAGCTCTTCTACACTTTCAAGTTGCACTTTACTCTCCTCAGTTGCGTCCTTAGCAACTTTCGTATGGCAGCTAATATCCCCTGTGCCGTCAGCTAATATCGCTGCCGATGTCGTCGCGCTTGTTGAAGTCACTGGGACACCCGCTGGACCGTCCCATCCGGGCAGTGGTTTCCTGTCAGCAGTTTCCACGCGAGAGAAGAACTCTGGGAGCAAGAATCCATTCTCGTTTCCGGCTGTAAGCACCACTCCATTAGCAGACAGATAGAACTTGATCCCCGCGTGAATGGCCTTTTGAACATCGACGAAGATCAATATTTGTGAGGAAGTGCGCATGCCTGAAGACTATTGTGAATACAAGTAGGAGCCAGAAAACGTTCGACGCACCACTGACGATACCAGAGCCTGCTACACCTTGTGCCAAATGGATGTGGTTCCGTGTCATTTTACTGAGACCTTGTTGCTCTATCAATGGAAAGACTATCAAACGAAGCCTTCTGTCCATGTGGTTGCAAACTTACGAATGCTTTCCCAGGCACGTTTGTTCGTCCCATGTACGGCAATCCCGGTAGGAATGTCGGCGTGACACTTGATAGACTCCAAATCAAGCACCACCGACTACACTTGCAATTAGCACAAGGCTCGAAGAGAGTTGACATTCAACCTACCTTCATTGAATGACCTTGGTTAGCGCGTATCCACCAGGCTTCATCCCCAGATTTCGGATCGGCTTCGAACACCATGTTATATCTGCTCTTGGAGTCGTTCTTCGCAATCTCCTGAAGCGCTGCGAAATCGAGCTCTCGCAGTTTGGGGCGCGCCAGCTATTTCCACAGACATCAGCAGGCGGAAGGAGATGCGCAAGACCCAAAACCCACAAGCTCATCCACGCGCACATAACCGTCGGGGCGCATGGTGAGTCCCTCCGACTGTGAACCGTGGCGCAGGATCCAAGACAAGGTTTTCGAGACGCGGATGTCATGGGAATCTTTTGGCAGTCCCCGCAACTTTGCTGAACCTCCTCTCCCGCCTTCCCCCTTGGGGTTGCCATCCGCGTTCCGTCGCGGCTCTTGTCGTTTACGATCTTTCTTCGCTTGGCGGCGCTCCTGCCGTTCTTGCAACGTCTCCGCCTCATTGGAGGTCATTCTCAGTACGACCCTGTTTGGCAGAGACGGTTGACGATAAGCGTGCAGGAGCCTTGTTGCGACGATGAGAGTGCGAAGGATATTGACGGACGGTTGTTGAGATGCCTTTCATAAATACATGTCCAAGTCCAAGTCAGGGTCAAGATGAGTCGACGCGTTGACGATGGCAGCGCTTCCCGGCGCTCCCGGGGTGACATCTGAATCGCATTGGGATCTGCAGGTCCAGCAGAATGGCAACGGTGTGTCACGCTGCCTCCTCCATTCTGCCCCGCTCCGCCTATAAACCAAGTGTCCGATGTGTCAGAAAGCATGCACACAACGGAGATCTGTGGTTGAGTCCACTACGGATGTTGGCGCTCGAGCGGCGGAAGGTGTGGTTACATAAGCGACCTATCACAAAGCCGCTGGCCACCAGGACGACTGCTGCTCTTTGTCTTCTCCTTTGACTCGCATCCTTCCCTCTTGCAACGCTCTCCGCATAGCTTTGCATCCATAGAGCATACCCTGTAGGTTTCCAGCTCCCAAGGGTCAATACAGAAGCCAACATCGTCTGACACAAGCTCGTATCCGCTTCGAATTAGAAACAGGAGACGGACCCTTATATTGATTGATACGACAATGCCACCCCTTGCAGGCCAGAATTCCAACTCTTCCAACCGCCGCTCAACCGGCTCCATACGACAACGAGAAAACAGGCCTCTCGCTCCCATTGGCCCTGGGACCACCCGACGTCGCAGATCGCGCTCCCCGGATGCACATACAATTGACGAGGTACCCCCACAGTTAGACATCATCTTGCGCAGGAAGAAGCGGTCCGCGCATGCTAATGGAGGTGGCACGACCTCATCAAACACGGCGAATATGGCTCTAGTACGTCCATCCGTCCATGACGACACGGGAGACCGGGGGCGGATCAAGGCGAAGCCTAGGCCAAAGGCACACATGTGGGTGGACGACGAGGACGAGGATATCGTCACCAATATTGTGCACGATATTGGAAGGCCGAACAATACACAGAACACGAGATCGAAGCGCAAGGAGCGCTCCCGTTCGCGCGATGGGACGCATAGGAACTCGAGGAAGGCTGCAACTCCTAACGAGTCCACGGAAGATGAGGATGACCCTATGTACACTGGACCACTAGCTCAGGCGGAATACACTCGAATGAAGCAGGAGGTTGAGAACATGCGGAAGGTGTGTTCGCCGTGCTTGTCTCGCATTTCCGGGTGGCTGAGGAAGAGGTGTAGCAAGTGGCTATGGCCAAGAAGACGATCAGTAGGCAGAGCAAGGTGCGCTACCTCTTCCCTGTATCATTATATATGCTAACGTGTCTCTTAGGTGATCGATGAGCTTAGGTCGGAGTTGTCAACGACATCTGAGGTGCGTTCTGTTCGTACCCACCTTTTGCGCATTATACCAATCCCGAGGACGACAGCTACATCATACACAACGCGGAGAGATTGAGAAGTTGAAGAGAATCTCGAAGAAGTCTGATGACGTATGTGTCAGTCGTTACGGATACATGGCCTCGAATTGACGTAACTATCAGCTTATTGCGACTATGGAAACTAATCTCACGTGCCAAATCTGCATGGAAATTCTCCTCAAGCCATATGGGTACGTCGGATTCCGTTTGAGAGCGCAGCGCGTACTTATGTCTGGCAGCTTGTCACCTTGCGGCCACGTGCTGTGTGTGACCTGTCTGCAGGGTTGGTTCAAGAGCGCGCCTGCCGGCGATGATGAGATGATGGATGACGACTATCCGGACGCTCTACTCTACAGAAAGAAGACATGTCCCTGCTGTCGTGCGCTAGTACGCAGTCGCCCGATACCCCTGTACCTCATCAAGTCGATCGCATCTGCTTTGGACAAGTCCAAGGCGCCTGCGAGCACTATTGCGCGCCCGTCACCTCCGCCTGACGATAAAGATCCTTGGGCAGGCATCTTCCGCGACCATACTGAAGTCGACGACTACTGGAGTACCGATCATGATGAGGACGAGGATGAGGAGGATGAAGATGATGAAGACGAGGATGGTGAGGACGGCGAGGGGTATGACGACGAAGAAGGCTACTGGTCGTTCGACGGGTACGGCACGGGCGAGGACGACGAGCGCTACGACGGCCCGTACGTCTCCGCGCAGTGGGCCCCGCCCAGCATCGCCGTCTTGCCCGACGAATACCCATTCCTCGAGGACGACGCAGAGGAGTTCTCAATGCTCCGCCGCGGCGTGACGCTGCAGATGATCGAGCTGTTCCAGATGACGTACTGCCACGACACAGGCCTGTGCGCTATCGTCGACGGGGAGAACGAGGTGCACCTCGGCTTCAACATCGAACTGCACCCCGACGACGAGACGGGCGAGGAGTACATGGACTGGGTCCTCGCGGACATCTATGCTCGGCCCGAGCGCTGGCGGCTCGACCATGACCATCACGAGGGGACGTGGAGCGCGTCTAGGCTCATTCCGGCCGAAGAGGACGAGGAGTACGACAACACGGACTCGGAAGTGTGGGCAGAGGAGATGATGGACGATGAAATGTGAGCGGGATGCGGGAGAGCTGGGACAGAGGGAATGTAAGGTGTCTTTGCAGGTGTCGTTTCTGTACTTTTGCATGGAAGATTGTATTGTCTGTATTGTTGCTTTCTGACTTTGTGTTGATGTTAGTGGACCATTCGCACATCGCGTTCTGCTGAGGTGGTAAAGCACGTCCCACCAATGGCTTCATATGTTTGTCTAGTCGTATGTGCGCGTGCGGCAGTTCTAACATTCATACCTCCCTTAGGAACACGAATGGGGAGGTCTGAGGTGTGTTAAAGGGACGTGTCTAGCTCGATCTGGGTGGATCAAGTCCGACCGCTGGCAGGACCGACTTACATCGTTTCCGCTGCACACGCGCGAAGTCCATGCTGCTCCCCCATTTGCTGCTTCTTGACAAGATGGCGTAAGCGTACCGCCAGCCTGCACATTGAGCGATTAATCACCCCCTTCCAAGCATGCATTAGACAGCGTCCAACGGCCTAGACACTTGCGGGGCACCAGTGCCGCAATATTTGTCCTCCTCTCTGCCAATCGTATCATTGGACCCCCGGTGCTGTACGTAGTCACCACCGCGGTGCGCGTGCGTGGGGCTTCCCGCTTCCATTCTTGTCAACTCGGGTCGCTGCCGTTCCCTCGAGCGTAATCTCGCTACTTCCATCACTGTATCCCCCACCGGTGGTGTTCACCTCCGCACTTTGTTTACCCCAATCGCGTCCCAACTACCTGCGACGTTTCTATTGTCCGGTTTGGCACGACCCCACTGTGTTCCAACCCTGTCAACGGAACAGACGACATATGTAATTATATTCATTCCTTATGCTAAACGTTTGCACCCTTTTTGAAGGTTAACAATATGTTCGCAGATTGGGCTCGAAGCCCCGGGTTTTGGGCTATATGCGGCGGGAATGTGCGGTGCGGTGGGGTATGGCAAGCATGATACCACCTTTGGATGTCGCCATTCTTCATCACTGTCTCAACCCCGAGATGGACTGGGGGTAGCGACCATGGTCGTCCTTCGGCAATTTCAATCTCGATGACATGCGACGTTTACAAAGTTGGATATTTCTATCAAGCTCGCGACGAAGAATGTACCGCAGTATCACCTGCCGTGGTCAGCAGGGGGTGCACCCAGGCAGACCTTCGGTGCAATTCGGTTCCTTTTGACTTGCAGGGCCTCGCATGTTGCATGCACTCTGGTTTACATCATCATCAAAGAGCTCCGGATGCCGTATAAAAACACAGCGAACACGGCCAGCGGACCCTCAGTACCTGCTCCCATATTCGCCCTTGGTAAGTCGCATCCACATCTCTTGAGAGCGAACGAACTTACTGACTGGCTTGTAGTCACGCTTCTTTAACTCACAGCAAAGGTTTGCTGACGCCCACTTTGAGCCCTTCCCCTTTAAGAACCTCCTGACTTCTGCCTTACAGCATCATGTCCGACACTGCCTTGATCTTCAGGCTCGCCTGGGATGTAAAGAAGCTCGCGTTCGACTACACCCCGAACTGGGGCCGCGGAAACCCCAACAACTTCATCGACACCGTCACCTTCCCGAAGGTCCTGACCGACAAGGCGTACACGTACCGCGTCGTCGTCTCCGGAAGGGACCTCGGCGTGCGCCCCTCGTACGCGGTTGCGGCCGACGGCTCGCAGAAGGTCAACTTCCTCGAATACAACTCTGGCTACGGCATCGCGGACTTGAACACGATCCAAGTGTTCGTTGTTGACCCTGACACCGGCAGCGACTTCATCATCGCCCAGTGGAACTAGGAGGGAGACCGTGATCGACCCAAGGCAGCCTGATCGGCGGGCTATCACCTCCCTTGTATCATCATGCTCATTCTAACCGTGTGACAATTGTAAATCAATCTTGTTGTACCGTGCATTCAGCCTTAGCGGTGGACGCCGCGTGGCCCTTGAATACAGTGCAATACCTTCAGAGTAAGCTGTTTACATGAAGGGTCCGAATGTGACGGTCCAGTGACTGGGGGTCACTGGAGTCACACATGGTACGGCTGGACCCGGGCCGGAGTAACGGTACTTGGAGGGTGTAACTCGGCCGGTCGTTACACCGAGTAGCCCTTATGAGCCGGAATTGTCACTTGCGATCCGGATGTCGAAGCAAGGCGAGGCTAGGACCTCCGGATGACCCTCGCCGCCTTGTTCGATAGAGTCACTGGCAAGGGAGAAGGGACACGGGGGGAGGTATCAGTCGGAGCACTCCCTTTACAATCAACTTTCCAGCATCCTACAACAATCTTCGTGCTATTCTTCAGGATCTTACATCGCGTGCTAGTAGTATAACTCAAGGCTCGTGTACACGTTCCGCCCTACAAGTCTTTGTATTTGTTGAAAAACTTGACGGTGGCCTCAAACGCGCCCTCCTTCCCAGCCTTGACCCTGGGGTTGCTCTGTAAACCGACGTGTCAGTAACGTCCAGATAAGAAACGAAAGTAACCATACCATGTCTCCACGGACAGCGAAGCCGTGATTGCACCCCTCCCAGTACGTGCGTTCGTAGCCCGGCACGAACTTTCCGATAAACATTTCGTCGGCGACCTTTTGCGCCTCCTGCGGGAACATCGGGTCGGTCTCACACGAGTTGATCAGCAGTGGGGTCTTCGCCTTATCAAAGTACTCCTACACAAAACGTTCACATTCGAGTCAAGTCAGTCTTTCTCCCATTCTACAAGACATGGATCCATGGCTACGCACCTGGAGATCCTGGGGTACCTGAAGGCGGGATGGGTGCGAGACAACGGAGACGGTGCTCCAGCCTTTGAGCGCAAGCCGCCACACAGGCGGGGCCCCAAAGCAGAAGCCCGTCGTGCCGATCCAAGTTACGCCCTCGGCCTTGAGAGCCTGGACGACGGCGTCGACGATGGGTCCCCAGGAGTCGACGCCGTGCTTGGCCAACCAGGCGTTGCGGTCGAAGTCCTTGGGGGTCTCGAGAGCCCGTGCGTCTCCCTCGAGAATGTCGGGCATAACCGTGCGATAGCCGTTCCGGGCGAAGTCATCGGCAAGGAGCTGTTTGGTTCAGAGTTTTATTGAACGAACGGAGGGATCATGAGCGAAGGGACAAAAACTCGGGAATTCGGCAAGAGGACGGACCTTGTTGTTGACAAGGGGGATGCCGAAGACGTCCGTGAGGAAAAGAACAACCTTCTCTTTAGAGTAGTCGCCTGAGGGCGTCGCGACGTAGCATTCTACTCCCCCGATTGTCTCGATCTTGCCTAGATAACGATTCGATGAATACAGTATTGCATCGAGGTTGCAATTAACCTACTGACCTTCGGGCGTGCCTTCGTGGCGGACGCCTGATCACCGATGTGTCAACCTTCGGACATCATGTGTCGGCCCGGGGCACGAAACGTAACGTACCCTGGAAACAGCTATCGCAGAGACCCCCAGACATCGCGTTCGGAGTGATACTATCTGGGTGGCTAGGTGGTGGGCTGGCACAGTGAGCGCATGGTTGGAACGGGTCGTGCTTATATACCGTTTACTTCCCAGCACCGCCTCCGATACGTTCTCCCATGTCACGCTATCTTTAGATTCTCCGGCTTCCGTGGGTCGTGATGACCTTCGACTCCCCACAAACTCTGAAGCAGACCCTTATACACTGCCGCCGTTCCAATCGAATATCCAGTGGAAAGATGTTCTTCGCGCCTCATTTTCACTCCAACCAAACCCCGCGAAGACCCTACGGAGTCTTTCTAATGGACTCAATAGGACTTGTAGTGTACCTGCCACAAGAAGAATATCAGTAGTCTCCTGTAATTTCCTCCTGATGCACGGCGTACCATAATATATCCTGGATAGCTCTGTCAGCCAAAGTAGATGCTCCAGGATCGACCATCTAATTGAATATTATTCTTGATGTCACACCCTTTAGTACAGCCCGTTCGTACGAGCAGCCCGTCCTACAACGTGAGGTCCTTGTACTTGTTGAAAAACTTCACAGTCGCCTCGAATGCACCCTCCTTTCCGGCCTTAACCTTCGGATCGCTCTGTAAACGATACGTAAGCGATGTCGCTCTACCGAAATGGCTTTTGGGATGCATCAATCGTACCAGATCTCCGCGGACGGCGAAGCCGTGCGTGCAGCCCTCCCAGTACGTGCGCTCGTAGCCGGGCGCAAACTTCCCGCTAAAGATCTCATCCGCAACTTTCTGCGCCTCCTGCGGGAACGTCGGGTCGATCTCGGATGTGTTGAGCAGCAGCGGCGCCTTCGCCTTCTCGAAGTACTCCTGCATGGGGACAAAAAAGTTCAAAATTTTCTTCAGTCAGCCTCCCCTGCCCGGGCTTCTTGACGTAATACGATTATATATGCGCACCTGAAGATCCTCTGGAACTCGGATGCCGGCTACGTGAGCGGCGACAGAGACGGTGCTCCAACCCTTGAGCGCAAGCCGCCACACAGGCTGGGTCCCGAAGCAGTAGCCCGTCGTGCCGATCCAGGTGACGCCCTCGGCCTTGAGGGCCTGGACGACGGCATCGACGATAGGTCCCCAGGAATCGACGCTGTGCTTAGCCAGCCACGCCTCGCGGTTGAAGTCCTTTGGGGGCTCGAGAGCCCGAGGGTCACCCTCAAAGAGATCAGGCATGATCGTGCGGTAGCCGTTGCGTGCAAAATCATCCACAAGAAGCTGCTCGAGTTTGGTGAACAAACGAGCGATGGAACGGGGATGGAGGCAAGTCAACGAACCTTGTTATTGATGAGGGGAATGCCGAACACGTCGGTGAAGAAGAGGACGACCTTTTCCTTGTGGTAATCGCTCGGAGGTGTAGCGACGTAGCATTCTATTCCTGCAATAGTTTCCATCTTGCCTGAATCACAATCCTATGAGCACGGTGTTATATCGGGGTTCTGCAAGAGCTACTGACCTTCGGGCGTGCCTTCGTGGCGGATACCTGATAGACCGATGTGTCAACGCTCGCAAACTACGCTAAAAAGCCAAACCCACCCTGGAAACAGTTGTCACAGTGGCCAGACATTGCGTTGGGAATGGTATCTGAGAACGAGAACGGGGTGGGATGATGGCGGCGTGTGTATGGTTGGGCCCAAGGATCGACGTTCGCTCTTTTATACTTTCCCCGTAAAGCGACTTGAAAGTACCACCCTCGACACGTTCACCCATGCCGCCCTGCCTGTAGACCGCGTAGTCACAGATGCGGACGCTTCTGTGGGTCGCAGAAACCCTCAAGTTGCCGAACACCAGCGAACAAATCAGGGAATTGCACCGCCTCCGTTCCAATGGAACATCTACAGACGCACGTCGCACAGACGCGACTCCATTACGCTGACAAGATTTGTCCGCTCGGCATCGAAGTACACCGAAGTCTGGCAGTGGAAAGGGACCGTAAGTACCATAAATACTCGTAACTCAAGGAAAGGCTTTCGGACGAGCAGTGAGCGCTTCACATCCACCCAAAAGTCCGTTCGGCCACCTCTGGGGCGCGGCCGAAGGTGCCTGTGGGCGTCAACTTGCTCGGCCGAGCACCCGAATGTCGCCCTTGCGCGTGCCCAGCGCGATGAGGCCCGTCGTCTCTGAGAACGCGATATGCGTGATGTCGTCTGGTGAACCGCGATCGAGGTCAGTGAGTGCCTTAATAGAAAAACCTCGAGCTCACCTTGGAGGTCGACGGAGTTCACGTCGTACACCTCCTTTCCCTCGATCGCGCGCGGCGCCTGCGCGTGCCAGCTGTGCGCGGGGTCGATGTCCAGCTCGGAGTTGTGCACGGAGATAGGTGTGCCCGGCTGGAAGCCTCCCATCGCTGCTCTCTCTTTCTCCTTTTTCTTCTTCTCCTTCTTGTCACCTTTCCTATGCACCACTTCCTTGCCCCTGGAGGAAACCGGCTGCGTCCCCTCGAACTCGACCCCGTCGGAGGAGAAGCTGTCTGCGTCTGAATCGTCGCCGGAGTCACTGTTATCCTCCTCCCCCTGATGTGCGGAAAACCCGTACACGACGCGTCGCACGGCCCCGCGCCGTCGCTCGACCCACACCCCACGGCGCCCGGCGGGACCTAAGGCGCACGCAGAGACGAACCCGCGCGTGCCGTGCGAGAAGCCGCTGCGGGACACGGGACCCCCCGTCTGGTCGCTCGGGGAGAGTGGGATCGCCATGTTGTGCGCGGCGAGTAGGCGGACCTGCACGTCGATCGGGGGGTTCGGAGCGTTGTATGCGCGCGAGCGCGAGTGAAGGTCGGGGTCAAGGGGGTCGTGGGCTGGGGGAATGACGACGAGGACGGAGCAGTGGAACAGCCCGCGGAGGACGTCGTAGGCGAGGAAGGAGAGCGTGACCCGGCTCGGCTCGTCTGCGGGGTCCGAGGGCGCGGGTTGGTGGACGGTAGGGCGGGAGAAGGATACGCCGCGGAAGGTGGTGGAAGGGAAGAAGTGGGAGTGCACTGCGGCGGACATCTGGGTGGGGAGACAGCGTCGGGAGGACGGGTCTGTGTCGGCCCCTGGGGCGCCGTCGTTCATTCGGGCCTGTGGACTGTCGAGGAGGGTGCAGACCTCGAGGGAATGCGCCTTCAGGACCAGGATGTGCCGTGGAGTGAGGAAAGTCGCTTGCACGACGCCATTCCACTGGATGTACACGAGATCAGCGATGGTTAAGCATGTACATATGGTGGAATGATTTACCAGTTCTTCTTCCTCTTCGGAGAGCATGTTGACGACTGTGCGCTCATTTGTATTCCAGTTCAACAAATGGAATGACGATGGGAGGCCGAGGAGGAGCAGGGACTGAGTCGGGTCTAAGGCCCTCAGACAGAATATAGGTGAAGCAAATGTGATGAGGGCAATAACACGGAATTGCACCCCCGGAGTGTTTCTTTCAACGTGAGGTCGAAGGATAGCTGAAGAAGAATCAAGCTGCACTTGAAGCACATGGCATAGCTCGTGACTGCTGAGTAATTAGTCTCAGCTGAATAGCTTGTGGGTAGGATATTCACCATGAGACAGCAATCGTGAGTACCTCGTCGTGTTCGTCGATATGAGTGATAGCGGATGAAAAGGAGCCAACACCTTTCAGTTGCCGGCTGGTGCAGAGAACGGGCTTGTGAGGACTTTCAAGGACGGAGTCGAGGTCCCAGAGCTCGACCAATTTCTCGTGGTAGATGCACAGGAGCCAACGATCGAGGAAGATAGTGATGGAATAAATCGTCCGCGAACCGCCTTCGCTGAGGAACACAGGGTCCTGGGCGCAGGACACGGCATGTCCAGGCACAATGTAGGTGGAACGAAGGAGGAGCCAGGTACGATCGACGATGTGCAGTCGGCGGACTGCGGTCTCGATCTGCTTGGAGGCGAGGTGCGTCCACGAGGATGAGTTTCTGAGGTGGTATGGGAGCGGAAGGGATCGGCTTTGTGCACGCAACATCTGAAGCCATGCAGAGCGATCTTGTGTGACTTCACAAAGCCGTGTGCATGTCTAAGTGTGAGAGGTAAGTCCGGTGCGCAAGTGCTACAGATTGGCGAGATGGACAGACCTTCCTGAGAGCTGTTATATCCCGAAACCCCAGAAAATGCACCGTTTGGAGTAATATTTCGTCTGGGAGATCAAGAATTCCGGCAGTTAGTTCTGAAAGGGTAACTCCGTCGGATTGTGAGTGGAGAGCCATGTTGGTATAATGCTACAACAAGAGTACTAGTGTTTAGGAGAGCTGCCAGCAATACAATGTTTTCCTTGAGGACTTAAGAATGTCAATAAGCAAGCACAGTGACAATAGAGAGGAGTCCAAGCCTCGAGCAAGTGGCTAGTACCAAGCCAGTACTACTAGTTGAGTGCGTATGTTAAGCCTGCTGTCGCGCGTGGGTAACCCCTGCACCGGTTTGTCATTTCCGCTGTAGACGCCCAACGGCGCGTGACGTAGCAGAGCGCGCCAACGTGACTGTGACCCCGACGCGTCCGATTTGGCGGCCATTCCGTCCGTCGCGATTCCACTCCGCGCCGTGGCGACGACGACACCGACGACCAAGGTCTCTGTCTGCTTTTGCCTACCCTCTGGACTCGAGCTGGACTGGATGCTTCTACACGCCACTCTCTATGGAGTCCATGTTGCATCGACTAAAGAGCAGAGGCACCACTCTCGACACCGACGCGTCCTCGGCCACTCGTCTCTCGCAGCGCCCAAAGCCGTCTCATCCAACAGGCGCCACCTTTGAAGACCTTGGAACTTCTTTCGGCAAGAGATCCTCCCAAACCAGCGCGGCCTCTACCTCCCGTCGGCCGTCTCAGAAGCCTCCCCCGTCGAGCAGAGGCGTTGCCATACGGTTCAATTCCGATGCCGAGTCCAGCGACGATGAGATCGACTTCCTCTCAGGCTCTTCTCGCCATGGCTCGGAGTCTCCGAAGAAGCCCAAGAAGACTGGAAAGCGTGGCACGAGGGTTGCACGCGACATCGAACCCTCACCTTCTCCTAGCGTGACCTTGGCCATTGACCGCCACCAGGCGGACCCCAGCTACAAGCCCATTGACCTCACCAAGATGAGTTTCAGGAAGAAGAAACCGGATGCCCCCTCTTCCAGCCAAACCCCGGAGAGCTCGCAGGAGTCGCGGCCGAAGGACCGTGAAACCAGTTCGTCTTCTTCCCGTCCTGTCCGCGCACACTCTCGCCCGAACGACGTTATCGACATCTCCAATACTCCTGTAAAGAAGAAGATACACCCCCTCCGCGAGCACACCCCGAACCAAGCTAGGCCCCGTTCTTGCAAGCCTTCGCCACCTCCCTCGCAGGAGAAAGGCGAGGCGAGGAAAGAACAGGACAAGGATGCCGACAAGACTCCCCGCCCCTCTCGCGTTCCCCCGCGTCCAGTTAATAAGGGTAACCGGAGCAGTCTGGGGAAGTCTCAGACTGTTCCTGATCTCCGCCCAGGGTCGCAGGTGAAGGGGAGGGAGAGGAGTCAACCGCTCTCGCGGTCCCAGAGCTCCCAGGAGCTCACTGGAACACATTCGGCCCCTATTCGTGTATTCGACGATGACTCTGACGATGTGAAGACCGACGTACCACCACGCAAGGCGAACGGTAAGGCGCGAGACACGGGGAAGGACCGTCAAGGGTCGGCCTCGAGGGCGGACAGGGACATCATCACGTTCCCCGATATGTCGCCGCTTTCCTCCCAGGTTGCCAATCGTGAACGGACCCGCGACAAAGGGAAAGGGAAAGCCCAGGCTGACCCCTTCGACGCGCTGTTCAACTCTCCATCATTCCGGGAGCGGAAGAAGGACGACGACTTGGCGGCGTTCCCGATGCCTTCTCCACTTTCCTCGCCCGCGTCAAGAAGCACATCCCCGCTGCCACCGTCTTCGAGCACGACGCGAAATAAGCTTTCAGGTGTAAGGAAGAATGTGATCATTTCTTCCGAAGAGGAGGAGGAGGACGAGCGACCGCTTGCCCCATTCCCTATGGCTACCCAGGTTCTAGAGAGCCTCCGTCGGGCGTCGCCTGCCGTCAAACGCACGATCCCTGACGGTGGTATGGAAGGCGAAAGCGGCACGTACAAGAAGCGGCGACGCGACTCCGAGAAGTTCCCATTAGATCTCGACTCAGATTCCGATGAAGATAGTGCGTATATATGCGGTCTTTAATAACTCCAATACATCCGACGTACTTACGCGGATCATTGTCGTTCTCCTTTTCTCCTTCTAGTATTCTTCAACCCTGCAATTGACCCCAAGACGCTCTGCCCGTGGTGCGACGAGCCGCTACCTTCCGAACCAACGCCACACCTCCGTACACTCATCGCCGCCGCGAAGCGCGTCTCCACTCGGGACGACCGGCTCACGAACCCCCTCGGCCTCCGCGCCCCGCTGACGGCGTTCGTCGGCGTGTGCCAGCGGCACCGGTTCGAGCGCAACTGGGTCCCCCGCGCGCGCCGGCGCGGCTGGCCGACCACCATCGACTGGGACGCGCTCTCGCGCAGGATTGCCCGCCTGCACAGGCACCTCCAGGCGATCGTGGACGATGTCGACGAGGAGTTCGCGCCGGAGGTGCCGCGCCCCAGCGCAGGCGGGGGCGGGGGCGGGAGTGGGAGCAGGAGGGCGAGGAAGGAGAACGAGTTCTGGGTCGAGGCGGTGAGGAACGTGCGCCAGCAGGGCTCGCGGCAGACGGCGGGCGTCCGCGGGCAGTTCCAGCACTTCAACAAGACGCAGCCGGGATAGTGCGTGACCGTTTCTCGCTTCGTTTCCCCTCCCCTTCCCCCTTTCATCTCCCCCTGTCCACCCCTGCGCATGCATGTGCTGATGACCGTGGTGCATTCATGCTGACGGGGGCTCTGATTTTTCATTTTACAGCTACGGGGAGCTGGGGTATGTCATCATCCACCAGACGCTCTGCGACATGTTCCCGCCCACGGACTTCCACCCGGACGCGACGCTCCCGCTCACGCCGCCGGACTTTATCACGCTCGTGCTCGTCCCCGAGGCTGCGCTGCGGCTCATCATCGAGGACCTGGCGCTCCCCAGGGACAAGGCGATCGAGACGCTGCGCGAGAGCGTCGAGTACGGCGTTGCCATGTTCCCCGCAGACGAGGACGACGGAGAGAGCACGAGTGGTGGCCCTAGCGACGCGATGGGGGCGGGCGAGCAGATGTTCATGGAGCGGGCAAGGGCGCGCAGGAAGGAGCTCGAGGTGGAGGAGCGGTTGGAGGAGGAAGAGGAGGCGGCGCGCAGGGCGTCCCGGCCGAAACCTCGTCCACGTCCGCGTGCGCAAGCCAAGGCGAAGGCGTCCGAAGCAGAAGACAGTGAGACACAGACGGACGGCGAGTCGCTGGAGCGTGCGTCGTCCTCGCCGAGAGGGCCGAAGGCGAAGCGGAAGGCTCCGAGTCGGGCGGCCTCCCGGGCGCGCTTGACGAGCAGGGAGCCTGTGCAGAGCGTCATCGAATTCACCAGCGACACTAGCGAGTCGGATGCCGGCAGTACAGGGCCGACGAAACGGCGGAGGAAAGCACGGGCAACAGTCAGTGCAAAGACGAGCGATGTCAAGATGGATGGAGTTGACGCGACGCCGAAGCCCAAGTCCAAACCCCGTCCACGTCCGGCGCCTCGACCAGCAGCTCCTACTGTTCCGCAGCATGGTGTTGAGGCCGCGGACGACGAGCAGCGCTCGTCCTTCGACAAGCTTAAACTCTCGTCTGGCCCGTCGGAGCGCGACACCGCGTACGTCTCGTGGAACCGCAATGGAGGCGCCCAAATCACGAAGGCAGGCACAGAGATCACTATCAATGCGACGCCCAGGGCAAAGCCGAGGAGGTCAGATACATTAGCTGCCTTCCCTCTATCGAACTCGCCACCTGCGGCCGGTGGCAGTAGGAATCAAGTGGACGGCGCACCAAGTCTTGGATCGATATGTCCTTTGCAGGTCGCGAAAGAGCGGCGGCGGCGAGAGCGGGAACAGGAGCAGGCAGCCCGGTGAGCGGGGTGTGGTACTATGGGCGATTGCCGGATGTCCACAGTGTACTTATTGATGTGGTAGGCCATCTTCTTCGAGTCCGAAGGCAAAGACATCTCGCCAGTGGCACTCGAGCCTGCGTGATGGGAATGCAGATTCTTCCACGGATGATGAGGAACCGATCTCTCACTACGGCACTGCGCCTGCGCCTGCACGAAGCCCTCAGAAACTCGGGAAGCCTCGCGCTTCTGTGTATGGACAAGACCCAGGCTCTGGTCGGACCGAGTCATTCGGTTGGCTCCTCAACTCGGACGACTCGCAGTCGCGCGCTGGTAGCCCGCAGAACTTCTTCCAGTCGTCGTATTATGACGACTGAAATGCATTGTCATTGTTAGTATGCGGCTTTGCGCGTGGTCCTGCGCTACAGCGATGGGCAGGCCTGTATACACTAATGCCTTCCCTTGCGATAGTCTAATAAGTCATACGAATGTTAGTAACCTCGCTTAATCTATGATACCAGATTCATAGATACAATATTTCATTTCACCTCATTGCCGAACGACAACAGTGACAATAGTAGAGCGGGGCGGCTTCGCATACGGACTGCATCATATTTCAATTTAAATGGCGTCACATAAGTCTGTTACCGATACATTTCACGAAGCCTTTATACGGGCTACAGGACATAAGGATACAGCTCAGAGCTCTTCTATCTTGCTATCTTCGTCGTCGGACTCCTCGTGTGTTTGGGTGCCATGGAGGTCTTTCCCGTCGTGCACGGTGTCATGGCCTTCGTCTCGCTTCAACAGGTTGACGAGGCGGAGGACGTGCTCCGCAACCTGGGTATCGGGTCAGGTCATCAAGTCTTATCAGCGAAGGAAGCAGTACTCACGCCCACCACTTCCTCTTTCTCGTGCAATGCGCGTACGATCTCATACACACCATGACTCCGCAGATGCTCTCTTCCCCAGTGCGTTGTGCAAAGCAGAAGGAGAGCTTCTACGTGGGTTTGCCGGAGAATGGGGTCCGGTTCACGCGTCTTCGTCGGCGGCAGAAACTGCAGGGCGGATGGAAGCTTCTCCTGATCCTGATGATGGGTTAATGTTGTCAGATGTTGTCAGATGGAAACTTAGTCCTGGACCGGAAAGAGGATACCTCAAGGTCAAACTCTTCGGGGCCGGCGAGAGGAAGCAGGACATAGGGAAGGATGTTGATGCCAGGGGCTTCAAGTGTTGAAGGGAGAATAACGACCTTCTCGGTTTCTTCCGTCAGAAGGGCGCGGTGGGCTGATGCTTGGAAGGCGCAGTTCCTAGGGATGTTGTCAGCAAAATGCCACCAGATCGACAGATGGCTCGATGTACTTGATTGTCGACGTGACGCCCCCGCGTCGGATGATATCCTTGTGTTCGATGAATACAAGAAGCTTCGATAAGGGGTACTCCAAGTCCACATCCTCGTCAAAAGGACTGGCAGATCTTGGCGTGAGGAAGAATGCACGGCCTGCTGGAACCTGGATCAAGGATTAGCTATCGGGAAGACCAATACCCACAAGAAGGCACTAACCGTACTGATGTTCGCGAACGTGCTAGCGAGGAAGTGCAGGTCGCCCTTGAAGGGACGTTTTTCGAGGTCCTGGCCATCCACTACTCGCGCCGCTTTGACGAACGCATCGACGAGAAGGGGCAAGGCAAGGACCTGTTTCGGCTCGCTCGCTGGATATGGAACGGGTTCGGAACAACTCATGGAGCGGGAATCAACAGGGTAGACATTCAACGGCGACTTCGAGTCTGGAAGGACGGAAATTTTGAGCGACAATAGTGCTGTACATGCGCTACCATGAGCGGTCACGTTCGATAGCAGCATCGATGCTAGATCGGAAAGGGTGGATTGGAAGTTCTATGTATCCTATGAGTGTCGGTCCGTTCACGCTGCCATGTCACTTACTAGGATATACGATACGATGAAGTTCATGAACACGGGTTCAGATAGCGTTCCGATGAGAAGGGAGTTATCTGACAGATTGACGAGAGCCCTGAAAGCATCGTGCGCGGTCGCCTTCGGGGTACATCAGGAATTGTCTTCTGGACCAACTCAGAGGTACTCACCACTTGGTCTCGACAAAGTATTTTTATGTCGCGTATAATGTCATTTTCGTGCTTTTCTTGGAGGCCTCCCTTCTGGAGACCAGAGTAGAAGATATCTCGATGGGGAGACCCTTTAGGCGTCTGTCCCAAAAGGTTAGCGAGCGCGATCTGGCGAACACCAGGGTTCTTGTCCCGCAAGAATTGCGTGAGCTGTCCTTTCACGTCAGTTCATTACCACTGATCATTTTTGTGACTGACGGACCTCCTTGAGCTGGTGAGCGTCGGACATTCTTGAGTGCAAGAATGGGTTTCCCCACGGACAATCTTGCTCCTCCTTAGACGCCAAAGCACTGGTTTATGTAATACACCTGTTGGAAGCCACGAACCGTGTTTGGTCATCTTCCAAGTCGCTTCGAGCCACCGTCTCCTCAAACACACCCTCGGTCAACATCCATTCGAGCCCAGATTCTGGGCACGAGGACTGATCATACATCATAGCATGGCTCTGTACAATACAAGTCGCTTCTTTCAACGTCTCCTTAAGGACTACGAACACGCGCCACCGTCATTCACGGTTCGGTTCTACCGAGAGCACTGGATATTGAACAACAGCTCTAAATTTCTCTATAATCACCAAATCGGGGTGAGTAGTATATCCTTATGCTCGTTCGATTCATTGACACCTGATATTTATGTAGACAGTGTTGGAGGATATCCGCTGCCAACGTATTCCCGTAGATCTCCTAGGACATTTCGAGCATGCCAAGATGCCGTTTTACGAAGGTAAGGGATGCACGAAATTGAAATTGGTTTGACTTAACGCTTTGACAGGTTGCCTCATTGTTGAACTACTTGATTACCGACCGGCCAAGAGTGACCAGATGGAACTTGAGCAGCCAGAAAAGACCCGTGTTGTCTTGACACCCACCGACGAATTACGCTGGATAGATATTTGTACCATGAGCTCAAAATCAAACGTTCCGTGGAGTGACGCTGAGGCCTTGGAGGTCGAAGCGCGCTTACTGGTAAGTTGCTATATTTCCCCCTGAGCGTCCTCGGTTCGTAGGCACGGAGGCTATGTCTTCGGGTCCCATGAAACTTGAGATTGACTGAGGATGACATCTCTACTATTTATCGACACTTCGATGGTTACTGACACTTTTATATAGCTGGCAACAGCACCTCCATTATGCCTGGAACCTGATATCCATCTTACACGGATTGTCAACGCCACGCAAAGAGTATCCACGCCGCCCGTACCTCTGCCTCTCAAGCGAAAGGCTGCCGCAGTAGACCAGGAAGCGGATGACCTGGAAAAAGCACGTCGCTTGAAGCTCATGCAGTTCATGGGTCCACAACGAAATGTTAACTCAAGGTATGTATATTCGAATTAGTGTGCGACAGTCTAACTCACAAACAACAATTCAGCAAATTCTCTATCCTGGACGCGATACAACGGGTAAAACAGAACAAGGCGAATGCACCTGCGGCACCAGGGCAAGCTATGCCCATCGCTGCTACAAACGCATCGCCTCACAACAGCGCTGGGCCCACACCAGTACCTACGGCACCTCCAGCTGCAGCGCAAACCGCCGCCACAACTACGGCACCGGCACCGACTCCCACCCCTGTTCCCGCACAAGCCCCTACTCCCGTCCCCCCGTCATCGACCCCCGTTCCAGCTCAACAGTTCCACCCGCCCGCGGCCACTTCCTCCCCAGCACCTGTCTCCGCCACTGCGGTGTCTCCGCCTATGCCTGTTCAAACCATCAAGAAAGCCCCGCTGAAGAAGAAATCAGATACCTCACAACCACCCCTTGTCCCTCGAACCTCCGCCACCCCGGCGCCGGCACACGCTGGCGCTGCCCTTGCAATACCACCCCACATGCAGCAGCATTATCCACCACCACCTGGTGGCCGTGCGACGCCAATGTCTGCACAAGCACCGTCTCCTCGCGCGACACCTGTCGCACATGCGAGCAGTCCGCCTGCTGCACCGGAACAAAAACCGCCCTCTGACGTCCCCACACCTCCAACCCAGCCTGTCCAACAGGTTCCCCAGACACCAGTCAACGTCCAGCGACCACTGCAGCCGTCTCCCGCACCTCCGACCCCTGGACGTCTACAGGTTCCCCAACCACCACCGATGCAAGGAGGATATCCCCCGCAGGTGGCCAACGTTGCGTATCACCAGCAATTGGCGGCGGGGCGAGGACGTGGGAAACCTGGTCCGCCGGGAGGACCAAACGTACAGGCGACACCACAGCAACAGGCGATAAACTTGAACTTCTATCTCTACCAGCAACGAGTACGTGAACAGCAGCAACAGCAGCAGCAACAACATGCGGCGGCGGCGGCAGCAGCAGCAGCGGGCTCTCCTGCAACCCACCCACGCAGTCCCATGCCCAATCCACAGGCGCAAGCTGCTGCTGCCGCCGCGGCTGCAGCTCCGCGCAACAGCCCGATGGTTCAGTCTGCTCAGCTCGGCACCCGCTCCCCCATGCCCCGCCCCGCCCAACTGCAACAGCAACAGCAGCCCCAGGGCCAGGTCCAAGGGCAGGGACAAGGACAGCAGCCGGCCCTTCCCCAGCACCAACAGCACCACGGGCCGGGCCAGCAGCACGTCCCGCAGCAGGGGCAGGTGCAAACGCAGGCTCAGATGCAAGCACAGGCACAGGCCCACCAGCAGCAGCAGCAGCACCACTACTACTCCATGCCACAGTACGCGGCCATGATGCGCCAGATGCAGCAGCACCCGCAAATGCAGCAACAGCTCGCCGCCGCCGCCGCCGCGCAGGCACAGGCGCAGGCGCAAGCGCAGGGCGGGATGCAGCAGATGCCGCAACAGCAGGCACAGGCACAAGCACAAGCGCAGGCGCAAGCACAGGCACAGGCGCAAGCGATGCAGAACCCGCAGATGATGGCCCAGTTCCAGGCGTGGGCGAGGATGGGCGTGCCCATGGCGCAGATGCCCCAGTACTGGGGCATGCCGGCGGGCGCGGGGCGCGGGATGCCGCCCCAGCAGATGCCTGGCATGCCCGGACACCCGCCACAGATGCAGCCTGGGGCCGGGGCGAAGCCCCCGGGGCAGGGCGGGCAGCAAGGATCGTGAACAATTGTTGGTTTTCGAGGTTCCGGAGGAAGGAGGGTGTACTTGATGTACTTTATGGACGGTTTGGCTGGCTCGTTACATGTACCATGGTATACTAATATTCACATCATCGCGATTCCCTTGCCTGGGCGAGACGCTGCCCCGCGCCTCTACAGCGTCAGTGGAGGGGTTCCGCATTAAATACTTATCTCCTGAGTGATCAGCAGGACCCTGTGCACATGTGTGGCAAGCCGCGCGGATCTCAATCTGGAGGGACTCGCGCGGGGAGAGGGTGGGATCCACGTAAGGATAGACTGGCGAAGACTCCGGGGCGAGAAGATGCTGCGCACGCGAAGCAGATTCCGAGGGAAGAGAGCTGCCATTTTGCGCAATCGAGAAGCACGGGTGGCGTTCGTTGGAAGCCGTCGATACGTAAATCCGTCCCAGGGAGTCCATAGCCATCCCTTCGCGCGGTGACAGATGCTCCCAGGCCGTCGCCAAGTCGGAAACTCGCTCTCCATATGCGGCAGCAGCGGGTCGGCGCGAGCAAGTGAGCCCCGGCTGCACATGGCTCCTCGGCGCCGAGAGCCTTCTTCCTCACAATCCTTGCAATGTAAGGCAGGGCTGTGCAGGCGAGAAGGATGGGCTCAACAGTGTGGTTCAGTGTGGTCAACAAGTATCGTGGCGTTAGCAGGCAACCAACAGGCTGCGCCGAAGCGTTCCTCGGACGAGCGCGGGCCTGACGCTGACGACCACGAACACGAGCGAGTGCCCTGCAACGTGAATTCCCGAGAAGCGGGTGCCAGCCAGCGACTCGGACGCTCGTCCAATCATTGACCATGCGGACGTCCCATGACGCACTAGCACTGTAACAATGCAAAAAGGCCTCATTCACGGGCCGCGGGCCACCGGCGAGAAGGCGTCCAGAATCAGCCCCCTGCAATGTCCGAGCCGCGACAGGTCCTCCGCCGAGGCCAAGGTTCCGCAGCCGTGCGACTGTCAACGGACGAACAACGTCGAACTGTGGCGGGCCACGTCTTGGTGGGCCACCCGTGTATCGTATCAATACCGGGTAATAGCCAGTGTACTGCGGCCAAATGGATGTACGGCATTTTTCGCCACGGATTATCGCACCTATGAGACGAGCATCAATTGTCAGCGCACACTGGACAGAAAAATACAAGACCACGCACTGCGTCATACGACCGCGTCCGAAGCGTGGCGCCGCCCAGGCCATGGTGTCTGTTGGTTTGACGGCATATACAATAATGGCCATATATCCGTGGGCCAGCGAGGACGCTTCTGACGCTATAGCCTGTTGGACAAGGTTGAAAGGCTCCTTCTCTCGTTGAAGGGACGCGGACCGCGGCCGCTAGAAGCGCAAGTCAACGCGATTAACATAGCCGTCGCTGCCCCGCTCCCCACACAGTAGGCGGGAGCGGTAGACGGTGGCTGGGACGGTGAATTCAATGTCAGAATTTCGAACTGAAAACAACACGTGTTTGCACGCCCGCTATCCGCGAGTTGACCTACCGGGCGGACGGGGGGGGGCGTGGCAATGCACGCCGTTTCTTTCCGCGAACTTCGAAGACCATCGATATGCGGGTACGGGTCCTGTACATGCCGGATGGGATGATATGCTGGGATGGAGAGAAGAAGGAAGCGCGGTGGGGATAGGCACGACTCTCCCGACGGCCCAGGAATCAGGATGCGAGGCTCCGAGGAATTGCGCCCTGGGCATGACAAGCCGATGACGACTGCTGTCGGGTCGCGGTTGAACGGTTGACGAGACACGGGCGGGAGAATGACCAGGGATCCATCAGATCTCCCATCCTCCATTGAATCAATTCACTGGCCTTCACGGGAGCGGAGCGCATGGTGTGCGAAGGGCATGATGCACGGGGCCTCGGCTGGTGCATGAGAGAATTCAGGGCGCGAGGGGCTGACCAAGGGCCGTATGGATCGGACCGGGCGGGAAGGTGGGTGGCGGAGCATGAGGTTTGCACCTACAACGGCGTGCAGGGGGGTGTAAAGATATTACACGTGAACATATACGCGTGGGAGAGGGTAGACACCAAAGTAGCATATGTCACAAAGCGGGGGCGGAGGCCAAGCTAGCGACACAAGGAGGAGAAAAGCAAGGTGGGAGGGGAAGGAGGACGAGGGCAAAGACAGAAGAGGAAGATGGATCGCGAGACGGGAGGTTGGAGGGGAATACAAGATAGGGATAGGGAGCTCACCGATTAACCATAAAACCGGAGAAAACACGAAACAATGTGAACAGCAACGACAACAGGCGCGAAGTGGGGGTAGGAACGGAGGACAAGAGGGAAGAGACATAATCACCATTGCGCTGAAGCCTCTAAGCCCCGATCACTGTCTCCCGCCATGGTACCCTCCATCGCTCCTCCGATCCTGCTGGGAACCGTACGACTCGTCGTCGCTGCTCGACTGGACTCCGGGGTCGTCCATAGAGGTCTGGTGTGCTGCCTGACCCGCATTCTGAGCGTTGTTCTGGTTCTTTCCGCGGCCGCGACCCGTCCCGTCCCGGTTGCGCTTCTTGATCTGCCCAACAGGACACGAGCGAGCAACAAACGTCGCATCGCAAGAAGGGCGGGGAGCAGAGAGAAGCGTAACCACGACAGCACCGCAACAATCAAACACGTAAACGGACGCGATTGCGATTGCGTTGAGGGGGGGCGGTTGCGTGAGCGGATAGCAGGGACGAAGAGGCAAGATAGCACTCACAAGTTTGGCGTACACGAGACCGCATGCATTGCACAGCGTGCGCGGACCTGGAGCCGAAAATAAGAACGTCGGTGTCAGCATCGCGGCCGGCTCTCCTGTCAGCCAGATGCTGCGCGATCTCAAAGACGACTAACCCATTGGACCCCTGCGCCATTCTGGCGTCGAGGTGGCGCTGCACCCCAGACACGTTTGTCCTTCTGTAGCAGGCGGGTTCTCGGACTGCGTCGCCGTGCGCGCGGGCACCCGAAGAGAACATCAGAACCCAAAACAAACGTCGCAACGGGGTAGACGGACGTCACGCACCTGTCGGCCTCGAGCAGCGGCGTCTCCCTCGCCTTCTTCCGGGGGTCGATCGACTGGCGGGCGCGGCGGCTCGGGTATCGCGCGTTTTGCAGCGGCGTCTAGCACTTGCGCGCCGTACGACGCGGCCTGGAGCATGCGCTCCAGGGTCTCAGGGGGTGGTGGAGGGCGGGACGGAGCCGCCTCATACTGGATGGCCGTCGTTGTGTCCAAAATGAGCCGATAGGACTCCAGCAGCTAGCCGGGAGAAAGGTTTGTTGGTCGATAAATGTGAGACGACAACAAGACCACACACCTTAACAAAATCGATGCCGATGGAAGGTATGGTCACCGGAGGCGGGCCCTGAGGCGTCTGGGGAGGCGGCGGGCCTTGGGACGCGGGTACTGGCACAGGAACCGGAGGAGCAGGCGCGGGGGCAGGCGCAGGGACAGCGGGCTCTTCGCGTGTTTTACGTACTGAGGCAGACGGTGGGGGGGCCGCTTCCGGCCGTTGGGGTGGTCGGTCTTCTGTCCTTCGCGGCTCCGCCCGTGGAGGTGCTTGTGAATAGCGGCGATCGTCGTTGGGTGTGCCCGGGGAGAGATCTGGCCTTGTGCCAGCCGGGGGCAGGTAGGATGGTTGGCCGGGCTGTTGGGGAGCGGGCGGATACGGGACACCATACTGATTCCACTCGCCTGACCATTGGGGGTGCTGAGGAGGTGGGGCATAGCCCGGTTGTGGATATCCAGGTTGAGAAGGGTATGTTGGAGGTGGGGCATTGTAGGCCGTTGGGGGAGGAGGATGCTGAACGGTCTGAGCGGGAGGGGGAGAGCGCACGGGCGGGCGCGAAGAGCCTTGAGCGTACTGCCCGTTCTCGTACGGGGGAGCCGCGGGATAAGAAGGGTAAGGATAAGGGTGAGCGGGCGGGACCTCCTGAGGATGGTACATGTACCGGCTGTCGGAGGCCATTTGAGATGGGGGTCGGGAGGGATGGGACGAGGTCTGTCGATAGTAGCGCGGGTCTGGGGCTCTGGAGGAGTCAGGCGCGAGAGCGTGGCCAAGGGTTGAGTAAGAGGTGGAGGCTACACTGGAACGTGGAGGAGGATCAGCGACCGCATTTTGGGATGTGGAAGAGGGCCGGGCGTGTTCATGATAGGCGTTAGGATAGGGAGGCATGCGGAAGAAGTGTCAAGGTCGTCAAAGGTACATGGAGAGGGGCGTTGGCACGTTAGAAGGGGGTACATAGACAGCGAGAAAAGGAAAAGGACAAGATAGGTCTCGAGACGGGGGTACGGGACGGGAGGAATCGCCGCCCGCCTGTATGCGGGGTAGGAAGAAGGGCTGGGATGATGTATGATGGTAGGCCAACGATGATCGAGAGATCTCTCGCCAGTCCGCCACGGACATGATCGTGTTTGCTATGACATTTCGAAAGGAACAACCGAAAACGACCTACATTGTCCTCACAGAGGCCGTGCTGAAGTGGATACAAGTTGCAGGTACGCGAGGCGCGATGTGGCGGGCTGGGCTGGTTATCGGGTTGGAAGGGCTACGAGAGTTTTGGCGAGAGGGTGCAGTCGGGAGAGACAAGGCGGTTGGAAACGCCCGGTTGGGGGTGGATGTTGGAGACGCGTTCTGGCTGCATAACGGACGGGGTGGTCAGTGCGACTGTGTGCGCATATATGCGCGCACTTTGGAGAGTGCGCGGAGAGAGAGAAGGGGCAGACTTACAGCGTCGGTCGTCGGGCTGAGGGGGACGAGCGGCGCTGGAGTCGGACATACACCCGCGGAATCGGAGAAGCTGCCAACCTACTCGCCGCCACGTGATCCGAGCCTCATCATCAATGAAGCGTAGTAGCGCCTGTCCCCAGATGCGGGCCCAGATCATTCTCAGTTGCGCAGATGCATCGCAATCTCCAGGCACGACCACGCACAGATTCCCTCCCAGATGGTCGATCGCTCTCCTCAGCCAGTCTTGCCTCAGCCATGTCGTTTACCCAATTCCAAACGAATGTCTGCATATCCAACGACAATGCATATGCGTGTGTGCCGATATCAGCCTATAAGACTATTCTACCATGCACACAATGTCCGAGCAAAGTGTCCTCCCCCTCCCCATCTTGAACCTCCCCGCAAATCATGCATCATGCTTGCGCCGCCACCCCATGGCCCCCTCTATCACCCTCCTTCCACTTTGCCTGTTTGCCAGCCGCAGGCGGTGTCACCTTCGCCGTCGGGAGCGGCGCGGGGCTCTCGAACTCAGCCTGTACGTCATCCTCCTGCCCTTTGTCCGCCCCCGCGGCCGCGGCAGCTGGAGCAACCCCGCTCGCGGCAGCTGCAGCGCGTTCCCGGGCCCGCCGCCGCCTGCGCAGGATCTTCTTCCGGTTCCGTACCGCCCGGTTGTAGCTCTGGTCGTCCCCGTAGAACAGCTGGTACTCGCAGAACGGGCAAATCCACTCGTCCGCAGGGTTCGTCAGCGTCGTCGACACTGGGGTCACGCCGGGCTCTGACTTCTTCCTCCGCCGCGGCGGAATCTCCGCGGACAGAAACCGCAACGGCAGCGGCGTGAGCAGGTTCTGTGCGTTCTGCACCACCTGCTGCGCGTTCGGGGGCCCGCTGTGCGGCAGCCGCGAGGGTACGTAGTTCCGGAGATGGTGCGGGTTCGAAGCGTTGGCCAGAGCAGACCGTTTCTTCTTCTTACCGCCCTTGCCACCCTTGGTTCCGAGCAAGGACTGCTCGAGCGCACTTTTTGGGTCAGGTCCATTCCCCGTTGTGGTGCGCGCGGCCTGCTTCGTGCCGTTGGTACGCTTCGCGAGAGGTCCGCTGAGCGATGCCGCGGCTTGCTTCGCCGCCTCCGCCGCCTTAGCTGCCTGCCGCGCGAGCTCGGCCTTGAATCGGCCATGCAGGTCGGCGACCTCCTCGTTTGTCGCGATCAGCCGATCCGAAGCTTCGCAATGTGTGAGGATTATTCGGTCAGCGTGTCAGTAAAAGGACGACTCGCCACTCACTAGCGCTGTGAAACACGAACGTGAAGGCGGATGACGGCACCGCGTTCTCCTTACCCTCCCCGTCACCCTCCCCAGGAGGATGCGCTTGCACGTACACTTTCAAAGCCCGTGCGAACTGCGCCGTGCGCCGTCGAGAGAGGCGCACCCCAGTTTGCGCCTGCACGAAGATACGGTTCGCCGACAACGCCTGGTCGAGCGCGAGAGTGTCCCCATGCGAGAGCGTCCCGATGACCCCCGCGAGCTGCCGCTTCCGGCTCCTCAGCAGCTCCTTGTGCTGGAGCCCCGCAAGCGTCGCGCGCGAGAGCCGCCCCTTCTTCCCCGCGAGCGCGAGCTGCACGGCCGCACCCGCACTCCCACCTCCCCCAAGCCCGCCTCCCCCGAAGGTGGCGGCAGCGTCCGCGTCCCGCTCGCGCCCCGTGGGCACCGCCCTGTCCCTATCCCTCTCAGCGCCGTCGTCCTCCGCGCCGGACCCGCCGGAGCCCGCGTCGTGCCCGTGCGCGGACCCAGACATGTTCGCGGGCACCTTGCGCTTCTTCGTGTTCCCCGGCTGCCGCAAGTGGTCCACGTAATCCTCCCCTTCCCCGTCCTCGTCCTCCTGCCCGTCTCCCTCCGCCCCTCTCGCGCCCCCTCCGCCGCCTGCGCCGAGGCCGATGCCCCCGAAGCCCCCGTACCCGAGCCCGGCCGCAAGCGCCGTGCTGAAGCTGAGATCGATGGAGGCGGGCGTCGACGTGCGCGAGCCGCCCTCGCCCTCGCCCTCGCCGCCGTCGGTGTGCGTGTGCGTGTACGTGTGCTTGAAGAGGTCCGGCATGCCGCCCAGGACGGGCATGTAGTACGCCTCGAGCGCCATCTGCGCAGCAAGCGTCGGGTCCGGGGTCCCCAGCGCCGAGTGCTCGTCTGCGCCGGCCGCCTCGCCTGGGGTCGTTGCGCCCGTGCCAGTGCCAGGAATGGGGGAAACGGAACGGGTGCCCTCGTCGTCGTTTGGGACGGGGTCGGACGTGCGCCTGCGCTTCGGGAGCGGCTTGACACGGCGGAGCGTCGCCGGGAGCGAGTCGGGGACATCGAAGATCGGGGACGGCGGGCGATACATGGCTGCGTCGTGCGCATGTCAGGCGGGCAGGGCAGAGTGAGCTCTCAGCTGTCCGCGGGCCAGATTCTGCGCGATGGGAGGGGCTTACGTGGATATCGGTGGTTTAGCTGGCTGGATGTCCTTTCTTCGAAAGCTTCTGCGAGATGCGAGATCGGCTTGTGCTTGCTGTCAGTCAGCGTGCTGCTTGCGATGCTGTCTAATAGCTCAGACGAGTGTGGAGAGGTTCAAGCTACGAGAGTATATTCAGGAAAGCGCAAGCGAGTGTGTATGCGTGTGCCACGCAGACTGAATGCGAATTGCTGGATGGGAGGAAGAAAGAGGCCAGGTCGGCTGAGAAATGATCGCTCCGCTCCGGCTCAGCCACCGCATATGTACGCTCGTCCTCGACTTTTTCTAGCACATCCCGAGTGCCTCCTCTTTGTCAAATTCACCGAATCAATGCTTTCGGCCGAATCGATCAGTGACCAAACTACTGCTAGTTGCATTGCACACCGGTTTGTCGAAGCGACTTTTTAACGTTGTTAGCCAATGAATATTACGCCGGATTACTACACCAGCGCTCACACGCACACCCACTGCCAAGTCAAACTGCAAATGTAAAAATGAGATTGGTCTATAGACCCATGTATTTACAACGACCAGAGGATGCCTCGATATAGAAGATGCTAGACTAAGGTACAAGATGTGCGATGCTCTAACAGATTGTCTCGTTATGCTAGGATATAGTAAATGTCCGACTGCGCGTCGCAATAAGTCAGGGTATCGCGAGACGAAGGTAGACATTAGCTCTGCTCATGCTGGAGTGACAGGCCCCGGAAACATCTATGGGGAGGGATGCTGCAATAATGATATGGCGGGATGACGCCTGCCGAGTATTGAAACAGACGACATTAGTAGGGCCTTACGATAGTCGATGAGCAGATGAGTTGCAACGAGACGTGCGAGAGCGAGAATGACGTGAGAGCAGCGCATGCCGTGAATCGGAATGAGGGCCGGAACGGGAGTACGTATAGTTTGAGTTGAGCGGGTCGACGAAATCAGGGCTTGAGGCAAGAGTCGATGCATGGGTACGGGCATAAGGATGGGGCATATGTCGGAAGTCGAGAAGGGGACGAAATCGAAGAAAGGAATATTGAGGCCGGGAAAAAGGTTGTCAGGGCGTCGCCAGCCGACAAGGGGTTTACCACCAGCTGCCACCTCCACCCCCTCCGCCGCCACCGTAGCTTCCACCGCCACCGTATTGGGGGCCACCGTAGCCTCCACCGGCTCCACCACGGTGACCGCCACCTCCACCACCCTGGCGATAGTCACGGTTTCCTGTTCCGCGGCCGCGACCGCCTCCACCACGACCACCGCGGCCGCGGAATCCACCCCCGAAGGAGTTCTCCGCAGCGACGGTGTCGAGCCAACCAGGGACCTCCTGGTTAGCCTCACGGAGAAGTTCGAGCAGGTCACGAACAATGTTGCGGTTGCCCCGGTTGAAGAAGGCAGTTGCCACACCAACGTTCCCCGCACGACCGGTACGACCGATACGGTGAACGTAGTCGTCGATGTCGGAAGGCAAATCATAGTTGATGACGTGGGTCACGTTGGGGATATCGAGACCGCGAGCAGCGACAGCGGTCGCAACAAGGATGGGAGTACGGCCAGTCCGGAAGGTCTGCAGCGCCATCTCACGCTCGCGCTGCGTACGGTCACCGTGAATAGAAGTCGCAGGCATGTTGTTACCCAAGAGGAAGTCAGAAAGCATGTCTGCCATGCGCTTCGTCTCAACGAAGACAAGGGTGAGACCGGTGCCGTGGGCCTGGAGCACATCAAGGAGGACGGAACGCTTGTCCTGATCCTCGACGTACTCGATCCTCTGGGTGATATTCTCGGAGGTCGAACCAACACGACCGACAGAGAGGAAGACGTAATCCTTCATGAAGTCGCGCGCGAGGACTTGAATGTCACGGGGGAAGGTTGCGGAGAACATGAGCGTCTGGCGGTCGTGGACGCCGGGCATGTCCTCGCCCTGGACGATCCTACGGATCTGCGGCTCGAAACCCATGTCAAGCATGCGGTCGGCCTCATCGAGGACCAGGTACCGGATATTGGCGAGGCTGATGCGCCCACGCTCAATCAGATCGACGAGACGACCAGGAGTTGCGCTAAGGAGGTCGCATCCACGCTCGATCTGCCGGAGCTGCTGGTTGATGTCGGCACCACCGTAGACGACGGCTGGGCGAACCCAGGAGCGATAGCAGAACTTGCGTGCTTCGTCGTGGATCTGGCTAACCAGTTCACGGGTGGGGGCAAGAATGAGAGCGGTGGGGCAGGCCTTACGGCTGCGACCGTAACCTGTGGGCGGCGCTTGTTCGACAGGCGGCGCGAGTGGTCCACTAGTGAAGGATGCGGAGAGGATGGGGAACAGGAAACCGCCAGTTTTCCCAGAACCCGTCTGCAATGACAAATCACATCAGAATGAAAATTTGTGAAGAAAGAAAAGATGAAACATACCTGAGCACAAGCCATCAGGTCTCTGCCTGCGGCGACGATAGGGATTGAATACTTTTGAACGGGGGTGGGGGTGGTGTAACGAGCGTAGCTGATGTTCTCGAGGAGCACCGGATCCAAAGGGGGGTTCGTAAATGCGACAACTGGATCTGGCACGCCAGCACCAGTAGCCTCGACGGGGATGTCGTCGTACTTCTCGAAGTTGATACCAGTGTGCTGCTTGGAGGGATCGTTCTCGTCGCCGAAGAGCTCCTTCTCCATGCGCATGTTGCGACCGCCAGCGACGTGCTTGCCATCGCGCCAGGCACCGTAGCCGAAGGACTCGCGAGGACCACCATCACGGTCGCCGCCGCGGGGGCCTCCATTGCCGTGCCATCCGTTCGCCTGGGGGCGGTCACCGCCGGCGGCGGGACCTGCACCACGGCCACCATAGGTAGAGAAGCTTCTTCCACCACCGCCAAAGCCACCGCCCTCTCCTCTGTTTCCACCGCCGCGGAAGGAAGGAGTGGAAGAGCGGGAGTCGTTCCAGTCGTTCCTGCGGACGTCGCATAAGTAAAAAGAAGACACGTAGCAGCGATGAAAAGAGACTCACCCGCTCGTAGGAGGCGGCGGGTTGGAAGCAGCCCGCTGCGTATGCCTCAAATGAGGGGGAACATAAGCTGATTTTGTGCCATTGATACCGAGAGAGGCTGGGTGACGGAGATCGTCCGCAGGTGAGTATCGGGGGTGAGGGGAGTCGGGAGAAAGAGAATACTGACCAAACTGATTCTCCAATCCGGTACCGTCTACAATTCCATTGGACATATTAAAGGGATGGAAGTGAAGAGAAAGTATGAAGAGACGAGGATATGAGAAGTAGTCGAGGTTTTTGTCTATAGAGGCGTTGAGTAACAGTCGAGACAGTGATGGTCCACCACAAAGGCGAGTGAGAATTTTCGCCCACGCCCTCCCCGCTTACAAACTCTGCCACACCGCTTATGTCAGCACTTGCCCGAACAGGCGCGTCCGGGCGGTGCACACAGCCGCCGGCGCCAAGATACCACGACGTGGCAGGCGCAACGGCCCGCTTTACCCGCGGAAACTGACAGCAAGCATTGGACCACTTCTCCACACTCAACTTACTCCTCATCTTTATTTCTTTCCGTTTATTCCTCTTCTCCACCTCCACCCATGTCGCACGAACACTCGCACGGCCCAGGGCAGCCCACCCACAGTCACGGTCCCCCGCCGCAAATGATGCAGCAGCAGCAACAGCAAGCGCAGATGGTGATGCGCCCCCCGGACCCGCTCATGCAGGCTCTCATTGAGGCCAGCTACCGCCCCGTCCAACTCGCCCTCGGACCCCCGGAGAACGCCATCGTGCTCTGCGGCCCACACAAGCAGGAAAAGTGCGACCAGTGCAACGTCGACTACCGCTCCCTCAACCGCCTCTCGCGCATACTCGTCGCAAACCCCAACCTCCGCTGTCCCCCGCCCCCACAGGTCGTCTCACAGAACCTCTCCGCCGCCGTGAACAACACCAAGGATGAGGGAAACGTACGTTCGCTTTAATTCCGTGACCGACACATCGTATTGAGACCTCTGTATGTCCACAGACCATGTTCAAGAACGGCATGCACGTGCAAGCTCTGCAGCGGTACACCATGGCCGCGAGCATCGCCGTGCAGCGACCGCCCTGGGAAGCTCAGCAGCTCATGCGCGAAGAGCTCTCCATGATCCTCTCCAACCGCTCCGCCGCCTTCTTCGAGGCCGGCGACTACCTCAGCGCGCTGGTCGACGCCGAGACCGTCATCACCCTCAAGCGACCCTGGAGCAAGGGCCACTTCCGCAAGTCCCGCTCTCTCATGAAGCTCAACAAGTACCACGAGGCCAAGGAGGCCATCCAGCTCGGCCTCTCGTTCGAGCCAAATAATCAGGTCCGTGGCTAGTCGTGTACACGTCACGCTGAGTACTGAACGCTGACACGCGTGGGCATGTGCTACAGGAAATGTTGCAGATGTTGGCAGACATCGAGTCCAATTTGACTACGTCGGCGAAGACTCCTTCGCAGCCTATACCCGTATCCTAATGTATTATCTCTACTATGGTATGGTACGGTCGGTATGTATACACAGTGTATGTCGTGACAAGACTAGTACAGCGGCATGGACCATTAAGGAGAGGAATGAGACGGTCAAATATTGAGTGAGAGTGTCCATAGCAAGTTGTAAACGTGAAGGTGAAAGTGTCAGCAACAGCAAAAATAATAACCGGGTTACCGCTTGCGCAGCTGTAACCTGTCGAGGACCTCATTCACCTCGACGCACTCCTCCGGTTCCCGGAACATGCGCAGAGGGATGTGTGGAGGAACGTCCAGCCGCGCCTTCCACACCCGCATCTGCATCTCGTACCTCTTCCGTTCACTCTCGGCGTAGGGCAATGACACCGACGACGCCGTCTGCGGCGACCACCTGCTCCCCCTCCTCTCTGCCTGCGAGCCCGGCGGAGGCTTGCTGAACCCGAGCGGCGGCCACGACTTCTCACCCATCGTCATTGTAGGTCGTTTGGGCGGCTCCTCCGTGACGGGTGAATACGTCCGAGGCGTCGAGCTGAAGTAGTTGGGGGACGACGAGCCGCTCGAGTTGCGCGACAGCGCGCTCAGGTCCAGGCCCGAGAACGAACGTGTGGCCTTAGTCGGGATAGCAGGCGGAGAGCCCGGGGTCGCCTCCGACATGGAGCGCGATGGCTGCCTCGAGTTCATGCGCTTCGAGCCGGGTAGGGCCAAGCTGCCGTTTGTCACCGACCCGGGTGTCGTGGCCCCCGACTCCATCGTCGCCCACCGCAACGCCTCCGCCCCGGTGGGATCGTCGAGCGGGCCTGCGGCGTCGTTCTCCCGCGCGCTCGCGTCGCGGATGAAGATGGCGAGGATCTGCTCTGGGCGCTCGCGCGCGATTTCCGCGTACAGCTCGAGGTCCTGCTCACCAGAGTCCCCGACGAGGAAGAATCGCGCGTCCGGGAAGTGGTTCAGGACGTCGACCACCGCGGTGCGTTTCCGCACCGCCGGGGCGGAGAGGAGCCCGTTGAACAATGAGCGACCGCCGTACGACCGGAGGCGGACAGATCCCGGGGGCAGCTGGGAAAGCTGGAGGAAGTCGTTCACGACTGGGAGGAGCTCGAACGGGCCATTGCTCTGAGATAGGCGTTTAGGCCCAGACATCTTCTGACATGAGGTAGAGACTTACGACGTAGTGGAAGCGGACACCACGCTTCCACATGCCCGTGTACCATTCTCCCATCCCGCGGATAACGCTATCGCGGAGGTCCTTCACGAACACGTTGCGGAAGACTGCGCGGGCTCCAGTGAGGATTCCGGATAGCTTGACAGTATCGTCAATGTCCGAGATCACGCGGACGGAAGAGTAAGTGAGAGGGACAGAGATTGCCGTCGCGGTCGATACAGGGCGTCCCGACGAGAACGGATGAGGCTGTCGAGGCTGTTGGTATTGGTATTGAGCTGCGGGAGTGGCGGGGCCGGGAGAGGGGGGCGTGAGCAGTTCAGCGACGACGAACAGCTCATGCTCCAGTTCGACACCCCCGAATGCGATCTGCATTGCGGCGGGGTGCAAGCACATGTCATTCCACGAGACAGAGAGCTTGAGCTGGAATGAGCCGTCTGCAGCCGTAACCACCTCGCGCGTCAGGATGGGCCGCATCTCCGGGGCGAGCGAGCCTTGCGACGACGAGGATTCGTCCGTCTGTCGGCCATCCGAGTCGAATAGTGACGGATCCGCGGCATATAGCGAGACGCGTACAGTGCGATTCGACAGCGCTGAGGACCAGAACGGATGGAGGCGCGCTTCCAGGTTCGCGTGCCAACGCCTCAACTCGATGGGAGTCCCTACGTTGATAGGACTAGGTCCTAGTGGTTCGCCTTTGTTGGTGGACGAGGGGGCGAGGGAGGGGACGCGCGAACCGGACGAGTCGTTCGACGATATGGATTGCGCGTCGAACGGGGTACTATCAATGCTGCGCGCATCCTGCTGTAACCGCCGGAGCTTATCTTCCAGGACTTGCATTTCAGACTCCTCGGTGATCTCGTCGGGGAGCGGAGGCAAGGACGTTCCCGCCAAGAGGTCTTCAGTGGATCTGCTCAACCCCGTGTTAGGGAGCTTGGGTAGAGCGGCGAAACCTATATACAAGAGCGTTAGCGAGGAGACTGCATAGCACGCGGATGCACTCACTCTTTGCTAGGCGCAGGAATGTTCTTCCCGCGCGGGTGTTGAAGCCGACGCCAGTGAGTTTGGATGCATAGCCGGAGATGAAGACGTCAACATCGAAAGGTGTATCTACGCGGTTGTCAGTACGGATGGAGGGAACGGAACATGCTAGGCTAGGAGAGCCACCGATGAAGAGGTTTCCTTGATGCACAACACAGATGCAAACAGGCACTCACCATCTCCGGAGCCCTTGGGGGACTCGCGATATCTCCTCGCCGCCCATCCAGGGAAGAGGGACAACCGGTCACCGCTGGCATCATACTCTCCCTGGCTTCCGCGACGAAGCTTCTGTCCTGCCCACTGGCCCCATGACTGCTTCTTGGTTGCCTCCGCGCCAGGGGGAACGACACCGCGCGAGGATGGGTATCCTTGCTTGAATTCGCGCTGTTGCACCATGTACCCCTTGATGGAGCGTGAGGCGGCGGACGCGATAGACCGCCAGGAGGAAGGCATCTCTTCAGACTGGGGCATGTTGGGTCAAAACCATGAGTAGATGGCACGGAAGGGAGGGAACGGCGATACAACAGTGAGTGAGGGTGTTCAGGTTGTGATAGGACAATAAGTAGGCTCTTTGGGCGAGGTCATGACGGACGAGACGGGAATAAGATGCCAACCCTGATTCCAACTCTGCTGACAAGGGAACACGCCCGTCTGCGCAGCCACCGCCCCTCCAGATATCCGCCTCAGGCCCCAGGCCTCAGCGGCCACGAGCGTTCCGTATATCCGGATCCCTTCTTTGATCATCCTCCTCATCGCTTCGTCTATGCGTCTTCCATCGCAATGACCTGGTCTAATTACTCGTAAATCCAGGGTAAACCGCCTGCGCTTGTCCCAAAATCTCCTTACAGAAGCCCACTAATGTTGGCTCCAGTACTTCAGGGGCTATTCCATACATAACCATCGGACATGTCGGCCGCATCCCTCTCATGTCGTTCTAGACTGGGACTCGCCCGTAAGAGTTTCATGCCTTGTTACCATTCCATTGGCTCCTGTAGTGATAAACGTGTGTGCATTGCGGAGGGCATCTTTTCCATGTGCCTTTAGCACTGTCTTCTAACGCCGGCTGTGGTCAGCGCTTCTGACCTGGCACATCTTGAATACGTACTTATACGTAGATATAGTAGAACTTAGGCATCGGCCTCGCGTACTCATAGGACGAGTTCGGGTTCCGGATATCCTGATACGGATCGAATACAGAGACAGAATCGTAGACAGCTGACCGGACCCATTCTAGCCCCGCTCTGCCTCAAGTCCGGTCAGTTATTGCAAAAAATAACCGCATCATAGGCATCGGATGCTTGAGTATATCTGCACAGAAATAGATTCAATACAAGGTATGTTCGCTATGTTTTATGCTCTCAAACATGTGAAATGGACAGGTCAAGGGAGCAAAACGTTGTGTGTACCGTGGCAGACTACGACCCAAACTATTCACCCAAGCCCTTCTCGATACCTGGGTTCAACCTCAAATTTAGGCTTATGGTTCTCATAATACGGCGAACAATCGCGCACCAGATCACCAAGGACTCGTGAAAGCAGCCCGAAAAGTACATACACTTACCCAAGTAACCAGAGACGACGCTACAATCAAAGTTTAGGACACAATCCAGTCCCAACAATCTTGAGACATCGACAGACTGCAGAAAGGTCAACCATTGGTGCGGGATACATATATTATAATACACGACACAGCAATTTACACTGGGCCTACCGCGGCAAACGAGAGTGCGCTTAGAGGTACTTCTGCAGCCACTCGACCGAAGCCTTGAACGCGCCCTCCTTGCCAGCCTTGACCTCGGGCTTGCTCTGTCGAAGGTGACCTTGGTGAACCCCACATTCCTTCTCCTCACCAACATTGACACAAGCAGCAATCACGTACCAAATCGCCACGGACCGCGAAGCCGTGTACACAGCCCGGCCAGTACGTCCGCAAGTAGCCGGGGGCGAACTTGCCGTCGCCGAGGATCTCGTCGGCGGTCTTGCCCGCGGCAACGGGGAACTGCTCGTCGACCTCGCACGCGTTGATGAGGAGCGGAGCCTTCGCGGTCTCGAGGTACTTCTGGAGGTCCGCGGGCACCTGGAGCATGGACGGGTGTGACGTCGCGACGACGTGCACGTCGCCCGTGAACGCGAGGTCGAAGCACAGACGGCCGCCGTAGCAGTAGCCCAGCGAGCCGAACTTGGTCGCGCCATCGGCCTTTAGCGCGTCGAGCACGGCGCGGACGATGACGTGCGCGCGCGTAAAGTTGTGCTTGCCGAACCAGCTGCCGATGTCGAACGTCACGCCGGGGTTGAAGGCGTCTGTGGGGGCGGGATCGTTGTCGAAAAGGTCGGGCATGACGACTTTGAACCCGTTGCGGGCGAAGTCGTCAGCGAGGAGCTGTGTGTGTGATTCAGACCACGTTCAAACTGTTCTGCCGGAAACGGGTCCCTTACTTTGTTGTTCTCAAGCTTGAGGCCAAATGCGTCGGTGAGGAAAAGAACGATCTTGTCCTTGGGGTACTCCCCAGCGGGAGTAGCAACATAAGTCTCAATCCCACCGATCGTCTGAGTCGTTCCTGTATGAGATAGAAGCAAGAAATGGTCAGGGGGACGTTGACGTTCAGCTGGGTACGCACCCTCAGGAGTGCCTTGGTGGCGAACACCTATATTTCGGTGTGATGTTAGACGAACTCCACTCCAGCAGCGTGAAGCTCGCGAACACTCACCCTTGAAGCAGTCAGCGCAGAAAGACATGATGAAGGCTTGTGTAGGGATGAAGTGAGTGAAGAGAGTGTCTGGTTGGGTTGGAGCTGGTCGTTGGCGGATTGTCGTCTTATGGGGCGCGAGGTCGTATATATATATACTACTCCAGCCAGTCCCAGAAGAGGGCATTGATAGCCATATGCATGCTGCGAGCGCCAGTTGAGAGCTTCCCCCAGGCGACGGATAACCAGGTGATGAGTACAAAAGGGGCACAATAGTCGCGTAGTATCCGAGATTTTTTGTAGGAACGGGTGAATATGTCCTCGAGGTGGAAAGAAGAAGCAGAGCTGACTGAGTAGGATGTAGTCACTGTGCGAGAGAATACAGTGCTCGGCGCCGACGCTGTCGGAGCCACAAGTGGCTCTCTCGAACTAAATTTCCGAGCCATGTTCTAGTTGAGTTTGCGCACATTTCCATCGCCGAAGAGTCGTCTTGAAGAGCGAGCAAAACGCCCGATCGGCCTATACTGATATAGGTCGATGACAAGATTACATAGGAGGAGAGGAAGAGACGGCACTTTTGCAGGATCGGCAGCGGCCCGCAGTTGCGTCAATCCGATCATCACGCACCGCCATCAGCTCGCCGCCGCCACCCTCAATAGGCAATCATATGAGACCGACCGGTTTAACCATGGGAATCGCATGCATTTAGATGATGTATTGGAGGTATCATACGCTTAATGGAACAGGTAGAGCACCTGTCCTCATCAGCATATTATACATAGCATCAGCTCGGCCTGGTTGAAGAATGTTCGAAGATTAGGAGGCAAACGTATTCATCTGATCCCCCTCAATTTCATTGTGGCCGACCTGAGCGCAGGTAGAGCCCCATGCCTGCCTTTAGCGGAACGGAGCAATGTTATAATAGCTGATCGTATGAGATGGCAATGTATTGAGGGTCAGAAGAACGGTCGTTATTGGTTCCTAGGCTCGTAAATTCCGACCGGAGACCTACACATCATTCGAATGCGACGGAAAACGGTCTTAGGAAGGAATAGAAGGATACTCACAAATTCAGTGGCAATGGGAGGCCGATCAAGACGGTCTGAACTCAACGTCGAAGAGAGTAAGCGACGCGCTTGCATGATTTGTAAAATAGGATCATGGCGCATTGTCAAAGTGGATTCTGGTGCCGTCGAAGGGCGCTCGGAGCCCAGCATACTCCCCGTTTATGGGCAACCAGATGATCATACAATAGACAACTCCTTCATGTCCCAGAAAGCTTTTCCATGACGTCTTGGCCAACTGCTTAGCATGGAAGCTGGGGTCTTCAACTCATCAATACGTCTTCCGGATGGCGGGCTGTGGGAGAGGGATGCAGGCATGAGACGCGGAAGGGTGTATATGTCGCCACATGAGTTGGTGTGGAGCATATGGGCTCACCATGGTATGTAGCCGGTCGATTTCGATGTCGATAGGTCAAGTTGGAGCCGTTGACAAGAGCGTGTCGCGCTGCTCTAGCCATACACTTTGTCATCATAATGAGATGCATGGAAGATATCCGCATAATGGTGCAACATCCAACATGTCCAGGGAAGGGGAGGCTGCAAGTTACTGCGACCTTGACGGGAACGCAAGAATTTTGAAACCTGTCGGCGCCGGAACCTCCGGCCCGGACAGGCATCCCGACTTTCTCGGGGTTCACGAGTCAACCCGTCAGTGGCCACCAGCAGTTGAGGTTCTGACGTCCGAATCCCTGGAATAGATAGCAAGCTCAAAGCGGGGTAATAGTGCTACGTCTACATGACTGTTACTTCCAGTCAGAAAATGCACAAGACAGGCGGAATAAAGGGACGTACAGTGCAATACAACATACCAAACAACCCTATCAAGCCTTTCCAGCAAGAGCCCCAGCGGCGGCCCTGCGCCGCTTGTTCCCCCTGCGGATTTCCCCTAGGTCCGCCTCGCACTCGTTCTCCTTGAGTGGGTGGAGCGCGTTCAGGGCCTTCCCAATCGTCCCTGGAGCCTGTGCCTCGCGCCCGCCCTTCGCACGCCTCCTGCCATTCCCACCCCCGCTCGCGCCGGTGCCATACCCGTAGCCCTGACCCCCGCCCGACTGCCCGGATATCAGCGGCAGTGGGAACAGGGACGGAAGCTCGTCGACGGACAGGGAGTGGGGGTTAAGCAGCGGCCCGGTCGTGACGGGGCCCGAGCCAATGGACGCGATCACCCCGTTTCCCAGCCCAGGGTGCCCGCCGGGGACGGGCGTCGGTGGCGGGGAGGTGCCGCCGCCCATCTTGTTTCGCAGCTTCCGCGTAATGTGCGGGCGCGACTGCGAGTCCACGCCTCCGTCTGAGAGCGAGAGGACACGCCACCGTTGTGTTTAATTTAGCGCCCAGAAGCCCGAGAATAAACAGAAGACAGCCTGAAGGGAAGAAATGCTCACCGACGACCGTGCCTTCGCCGTCTTTCTCCTCGCGCGCCCGCCGCCGTCTGTCCTCGATGCCCTCGAGCATACGTTCTCGGATGCGGTCGCGTCCGCGTTTCCACTCCTCCTCGACGCGCTCGCGTTCTTCGTCATACGCAGTCTGAACGTTCGACATTGCGTGTCGCTCCTGCAGCTCGATCGAGTGGAGGAGCGCGCCGCGCTCGAGGGTGATGGGGTATAGGCGGAGGTTGTACGCTGGGGAGGTCTCGGGGCGAGTAGCGAGCTGGATGGAGACACTGTGGAGGTCGGAGATGGCTTCCGCATAATGCCGTCCGATGCTGTGGTAAACGGAGGGGAGAAGGGAGGAGACCAGCCACAGCCGGTGAGCATATGAGATATGAGATGGCATGCGGGTGCCTGGGACGTACTCTTCTCTCCGTTCAGCCATCTCCTTCGTGATTTTTCCTATCACCTCCTTCCTCCGCTTGTCTTTCTTGGGGTCTTCTTGTACACCTAGAGGCGGTGTCGCATGTTGGAGACTGCCCATCGCTAGAACAAACACAAGAATCAGAAAAACATACCGTGTGGCCTCGAGCTGGGCCCGGCAATGGGTTCGTAATGGAGTGTGTTGACTGGGGCGACTTCAACGGCCTGCCCAGAGCGGACTTTATGGGACGAGGAATGGGATACCGCGAAGACTCCAGGCTGTGGGGGCATAGGGTTGTGATGAGGGGTTGCTGCAGGGGCCGTGTATACTGGAAGAGAGCGTGTGGAAGAGAGAAGATAGAGAGGTTGTCAAAAAGCGGGTCGGTCGACAAGACACGATGGGGGGAAGGATCACTGGACGAGAGGTGTCCAAGCGGGATGGCCGGCCCCAGGCCACCGGTCGCACCGTACTGGGCGCCAACCGATCATTCCCTCCTGTCCCGTGCTGCCCCCGCCATTCCGGCGACATCGGAGATGTTCCACAGACCTCTTCAGCTCTCCACTGCAAGCCGCGTTGCAAGATCTTGCTTTGTGATCAGAAGCACCTTTGACCATCCGATTTTTGTTCCAAGGTCATAAGGTATATACAGTTTGACGCGATCGCGTACTACTACCGAGAAGAGTTAGGACGCGTCGCGACGCGTCTCGCCACAATCGCGTTCCACAAGACTGAAACATATCTCATTCGCGTACGAAATACCAAACTGTTACAGACTCTTTGTAAGCTTCTCTCGTACATCCCGCCTGATTCATTGCTCTGCCAAGAAGAAGACCCCTTCCCGCCTCACGACCGCCGTGTTTAGGTTTGGTTGGCCGGGTGCTCAAGTTGCCTTGAATGTCGGGAACTCCCCGATACGAAGCTTCGTCGACTGCGTAAGCACCGCAACGTCGCCATCGTCAGTCATCGTTTCCCGAGGACGAAAAAACCCGGAAAGCACTAGCACTCACCCCGAACGGCCACAGCGTGATGTTCGTCGCCGCACCCGTGCACGCCGGGTCTGTCGGCGGCGCGGCAGCAAAGGTGTCCCCCGCAATCGCCCAGTCGATCGGGCATGCCGTGGCGGTGATTGTGAATGGCGGCAGCCCCGAGTCGAAGACCGGTGACGGGAGCTGGCCCCCCGCTGGGGCGCCCCCATGGAAGGTCAGCGTGGCGGGGTCGATCGCGTACTGCCACGCCTCCGTCGCGTCGAACTCGAGGTCGACCGCGAGCGGCTGCTGCGCGTTCTGTGCGAGGACCCGCGAGCTACGGGAGATGTCGAACGCGTAGTGCAGCGGCCCACGGTGGACGGCGACCGAGCCGTGCGGACGCCCCTCTGTGAGAGCGGGGTTGGGCAATGTACATGGATCAGCCGACGCGTTTCATCCGGCGCCGAAGAGGGAAGCGAAATGACCCACCGGTGGTGATCTCGGCAGGGAGGTCCAGCGTGAATTGGGTGGTCCCCGCCCGCGCGGAGACCGCGTGGAGCCCGTTGGACGGGGAGACGGGCCTGGCGGGCCCTCCGTTGACCGAGATGGTCCCGTTGGTCACCCAGCTGGGGATGCGCACGTAGTAGGTGAACGCTCTGGCTGCCGTGATCGTCGTGGTGAGCGTATCGCTGAAGGGATACAACGTATCCACAGAGACCGAAACCTTATTCCCTGTGAAACACACCAGCAAAGTGAGCTTTAGATAGGTTCCGCGGAGGTATACATGGCGGGAGGGCGAGGATCCTCTTGACGTGCTTATGAGATGATGCGGGGACGCACGGACTCACCAGGAGCGAGTGTGGTGTTGACGCTGTACGGCCCGAGATAGACCTGCACAAGTGAGGCTTGGTTCGGAGTCGTCACGAACGCGTTGCTGATGAACTTCGGCCATCCCTGCGGGTGGTTCACGGTACAGCACCTGCGGGAGTCATCCGTGAGCGGCGATGTACAAGTGTCCCGAATTAGTATCCAGTCGTGTCGGAGCGGTACAGCATCCGAACCACTCCATCTGTGCCTAGACACAGGACGCAGAATGCCAAACCAACTACAGCACTCACGGGTAGTTAGGCTCCAGGCCGAAAACGTTGGAATAAGGTCTGTCAGCGATTGGTCGTCGGTTTTCTACTCGGAGCCGTGTGATTCAAAAAGGCTTACCCGTCATTCGGGAAAGGGTTTCTGTAACGGCACAGGATGAGACGAATAGACAGGCCAACGATAACGCGCAAGAAGTTGCCATGGTACGTACGGGCTCATGTTCTTGGCTGCGACTTGGTTTTGCTGCTGCAGGTACTGGCGCGACCACATATCTGCCAAGTCAAAACATTATTAGCAATGTTCGCTGCTCCCACCAGGGAGGCTAGCAGCAGAACATGCCTCCGGTAAGGGTCGCAGGCAGTGCGTTGTATGTGATTCGCTCAACCTGATTCACCGGGACTGTCAGGGGCCATGCTAGTGGGTGACCGTGTGCTTGACGCACCCTATCCGCAAACTTCGGGTCGCCGATGACTTGGTAGAGGTAAGAGCCACTAGAATACAAGGCACCTTGTGAGCCAATCTCATCGCAGCAAACTAGCTCTCAAACACGTACGAGAACATTGTTTCCTATTCCACATGCAAACAACCTTCAGCCAATCACAAAGGGGGTAGTCTAGTTTGACCTTACCACAACTAGGCACAGTTCCGTGCTGTCGGCGACAACGCCATGTCAGGACGTGAGTTGTACGTAACCAAAGGGGAATGGTTAGTGGACGTACCCCCGAGCGGCCTCTAGTCCGGCTAGATACTCATCGGCAGCGTATATTCCCGAGGGGCGACCGTGGTACTGGAACAGCAGATCCCAGCCTTTGCTTGCTGCGTCGAGATCTGCCCATATTCGAGGTGAGTCCATGGACCATTAGAAATCTTCGAAGAGAACCAACCGGATTGGTTGTGCGTAAAGCGATAGGTGGACGGGAGCGCCTTGAGGCCCTCTGCCATATTGACACCGTGCCAAGTGAGCACCGGGAAGGGGTTGCGCAAGTCCTCGACTGCGGTCTTTGGGAAATACTATCGGAGAAGTGAGCCTCCCTTCTCTTCATGGACTTCGCGGTACGAACGGTCTCGTTGAATACATCCTCCCACGGGTCTCCGGTATACTTGAGCTGTTGCATCGTGTCAATGAGAAGATCCTCGTTGCCCTCGGGATGAAAATCGTAGAGCCTATAAGCGCGGTCGCAGAAGAGATTAGACTCCGATTACCTTATACAGCAAACAGTTTCCTCCGCACTCACCACTGCAGAACGATGACGAAATCCTCCCATCGCGTCCGTGTCCAGTCCTCAAGGCCTTCGCCATTGTGCAACATCGTGTTCGCAAGGGCCACAAACTTATGGAAGGCGTCCACCACGCGATCCGTCAGCGCCGGGTTTGCTTCGACCATCTGAATGGCACCGAAGAAGAATGGATAGCGACCCCACAGGTAGCGCGGTTTAGTTGTGTTGACCTCTGGTCCGAGCCATCCAGTCGCATCCTGATGATCGAGGACATAGTCGAGGAACTGCTGGACTTGGGATTGGATGGTGGGATCGTCCAGGAGAACGCCGTTTGGGACCATGCCATTCTGGACGGCGAAGTTTGAGATGAATGACTTGATGGGAAGGCGCATATACTCACAAACCAGTAACTTCCAGCTACACATCGCGTGAGCTCAGCATTGCGAGGAACCGAGGGAAGAGGGGGCTTCTCTTCGCGTACCTTCCTCTAGAGATGAATAGTAGGATGTCCCGCCGATCCAATCACTCTCAGAAACACTGACGCGAGAGCACATGAGTATTGCTCACGGGAGACCATCAAGTTACTTACTAGTGATAGAAGTCGTGCTCGTGTCCCGCCAGTCCATTGTTTTGGACAACCAACTATTGAAATCGGTAAGCTATGAGAACAAGTGTCAGCCTGCCCACGCGGACCTGATCATATAACCAGCCCGCGGGTTTGACGGTCCCTAGGGGAAGACTCAGGAAGGCCTTGGGGGCAACTAGAGAGGAGCAATCAATACGCCATTCTTGGAGCAATTGCTTGATGGTACTCACGTCCCGTAAAGTTCTGCCCGTTGACCACAGAGCGAGCCGCAAGGGAGGCGAAGAGATAGGCTAGCAGGCCCCAAATCATCGTGAACGGTTCGTTCGCCGCCTCCTCAGCCTCTAGAAGCGGCATTTTATAAAGGTGTCCTGCCCCTCCCGGCTCCGACCAGTTAGAATAAAGCCTATCTACCGCGTGATGCGATAAACGGGAATATGAGAAGCTTGAAAGCGGCACTAACTTCGATGAATGACCACGGATCAAGCTGACTTTGGGCAAAATGTGCAGCTGACACCCAGGCGAGGTAGGGTAAAACCTTTCCCTCAACTCTGTTGTCCTCTATAAGCTCAGTCGGTGATTAACAACCTGCGAGCAAAGGTGTGGCTGCAAAATGCTGGCAGAAGGATGGCTGGTAGACCCTAATGCCCGTGCAGGACGACTTGCTGCAGAGAGGGTATATGAAGTCAGCGAATTGACCAAATCACGAGAAGACAGGGAACGTACAGGTATGACATCAAGCTCTTCTCTTCCTTATATTGAGTTGCCGCAAAGCCGACTTCTTCACGGGCCGTTCGACTACACGTGAACTTGGAAGAGCCCAAGAGACTTCACCCCCTGTAGCTTCCCGGATCGCTATCGGGCCGCTGAAAAACAATGTTCACACAACCGCCCCGCAGAGCCTATACAGTAGCTCGGCGTAGGTGCTGGTTTGCTATCGTCACAAAAATAGCCGACATGGGTCTGCCCTGGGAGCGCAAAGATACGGCTCTATGTAAGGCTCGGAGACTGCGACGAGCATAAGGCGATTACTATTCGGACTCACCATAATTTGAACTGAGACTAGTCGGTCTTTCAACGGTTACCAAAAACACTCGTTAAAATTTGACGACCGACTTGGAAGAGATGTCGATGGCAGTCGATGGTCATTGTGGTAGATGAGTAAGTAGTATGGCGAACTACGTATACGAACCTGGTGGATCGACGAATCGATCGCCTCCAAGCGCCCGTATCCAGGTTATGTTGTAGATGAGATGTCATGCATGCAGGCACATTGCATCCTTTCCACTCCCACCACAACGCCCTGAGCACGCATTCTTCTGTATTCGAAGAAGATGTGTTGCTTCAATTCCACCGGGCTGGCACAGTCGCGTCTCGACAACCACACGGTGCAGCCTCGGAGAAGAGTCCAAGAAGCAGCCGATCCACATGCACACAGGTAGCGTGATAAGATACCATTCTCAAGCACCGGCTTCTGAACTTGCCTCACATGCCTTACTCTCTACCCTACTAGTTAGAACAGGCTATGGTAGACCATAGTTCCGCAATGCTCTCGATCAGATCTGCCCCGGGGCTCGTGAGTCGACACCGAAAGCGGCAAGCAAAGCCTTCACCGGCTCGCCCAACTCGCGGATGCCTGGACCCTTGCGGAAATTCCGGGTGTCGGGCACTAGCCCCGCACCTATAGTTGTTCGCCAATTCTCCGCGTCGTCGCCAAGCTTTCCCATCCCGATCCGTACCTGCCCTCTTTGCATGCTCCATTCGCATGCAACGCGGGCTATTGTGTGTCGCAACAGGATGTCGGGGCCTAGTGACCATGATTGACCAGATATCCCCCTCTGATGTCGACGCGCGCGCATGTCGACGGAGCTCATAGGGATATTAATCAAACCGAAAGGCTGCGAAGCACATCATGCGAATCTTCGGACGCGCAATGCTTCTGGTGGAATACCGTTGCGCGCGGTGGCTGACCTTGCTTTCCCAGAACATATATAACTACCATGGTTGCTGCCGGTTCGCCTCCAACGATCCGTCGCCATGTTCTGGTCGTCTGCTCTCATCCTCGGGTTCGCGCACCTCGCTGCCTCCTCGCCTCTCGCGTCCAAGAGGTGGGATGACTTCGGCGTTAAGCACGCTTGGGCTGAGATCCCTCGTGGATGGGAGCTCCATGGTCCTGCTCCTGCGGACTACACCTTCGACATGCGCATTGGTCTCAAGCAGGACAAGTTCGACGATCTTGTTACGGCTCTCTACGAGGTCAGCGATCCCGCCCATGAGCGGTGAGTGAATATTACTATTACTTTACGTTAGCGTTCGAAGTGCTGACACAGGTGCGAAAGGTATGGCCAGCACCTCTCCAAGGAGGAGGTCGCAGCCCTCGTCGCACCCCATCCCAACTCGGTCGACCTCGTGGAATCCTGGCTTCAGGCCCACGGTCTTGACGTTGCGTCCTCGGAGCGCTCTCACGCCGGAGACTGGATTACCATTCGCGTCTCCGTTGCCCAAGCCGAGAAGATGCTAGGCACCAAGTACAACGTTTTCCGTCACGGAAAGAGCGACGAGTACGTTATCCGGACGATGAACTACAATTTGCCCAACGTCCTCCACGAGCACGTTGCTGTCGTTGCGCCCACCACGTACTTCGGCACAATGAAGAGCATGAGGGCGACCAGCTTCGTGGACACAAATGCACCGACCCTCGAAAGTGATCCCCTTGTTGAGTTGCTCACCGACCCCACTTCGCTCGCAACTGTGCCTTCGAGCTGCTCGACCACGATCACCCCCTCTTGCCTCCGGGCTCTTTACAACACCGTTAACTACGTCCCCGCCGCGACGGACAAGAACATCCTTGGTGTTGCAGGCTACTTGGACGAGTTCGCGAACCGCGCGGATCTGCAGGTGTGTTCATCACCCAAGGGTCCACTCAATCATGGAAATCATGATGCTGACAGCTTGGGCTTCCATCGTCCGATCTTTGACCACGATAGACGTTCTTCCAACGCTTCCGGCCCGATGCCGCCAACTCTTCGTTCACCACGGTGCAGGTTAACGGCGGCGGCGATGACCAGTCCGATCCCGGCGTCGAGGTGCGTTATCCTAGAGATAATCGTGTGGCGTAGGCAGGTGTTGACAGAATCGATCGACCAGGCCAACCTGGACATCCAGTACACCGAGGGCATCTCCTTCCCCACCCCCAACGTCTACTACAGCACCGGTGGCTCTCCGCCCTTCAACCCTGATGAAGGCACCGATACGAACACTAACGAGCCTTACCTCGACTGGCTGAACTTCATCCTTAACCAAACCACTATTCCGCAGACTGTGAGTCCTGAATCATTTCAACGTCATCACATGCAATTCGCGCTCATAACACATGTCAGTTCACCACCAGCTACGGTGATGACGAGCAGACTGTCCCCATCGACTACGCTACCACAGTTTGCAACCTGTTCGCCCAGTTGGGTGCCCGTGGCAGCAGCATCATGTTCAGCAGTGGCGACAGCGGTGTCGGCAGTGACTGCGTTTCCAACGACGGCACAAACACGAGGAAGTTCATCCCCGGTTTCCCCGGTATGCATTCTGTCAAAATGGCCTCCCAGCCTTCCGAAAACTTACTGCATTCCCTGTCACTGTCGCTTTACAGCTTCCTGCCCATTCGTTACTGCCGTGGGTGGCACCATCCGCGTCAACCCCGAGGTCGCTGTCAGCTTCTCTGGCGGAGGCTTCTCGGACTACTTCGCCCAGCCCAGGTAAACTCTTCCTTGTTTAGATAAGCTGGTGTGCGACGCTGATGGGTGACGTCTGAACAATCAGCTACCAGAGCTCCGCCGTGTCGACGTTCCTGAGCGGACTTGGCAGCACGAACGCGGGCCTGTTCAAGTGCGTTGGATAGGCTCTCATCGGATTAACGTTGTCTGACAAAGCTTCCCGCCTTCGCTTCGTCCGACAGCCGCACCGGTCGTGCATACCCCGACGTTTCCGCCCAAGGCCAGGGCTTCCAGGTCGTCATCGGGGGACGTGTCGCCTCCGTCGCTGGAACTAGTGCCAGCTCCCCGGTAAGTTCGTGTGTGCTTGGCTGACTTCATGATCGTCGTCGGCCAAGCTTTTCTGCCTGAACCGCCGGCGACCTTGCTGATTGGCGGATGCGCGACAGACCTTCGCCGCCGTGATCTCGCTCCTCAACGACTTCCGCCTCTCGCAGGGCAAGTCGCCCTTGGGCTTCCTCAACCCGCTCATCTACTCGACGGGCGCCACCGGCTTCAACGACATTACGTCCGGATCGAATCCCGGCTGCAACACGAATGGCTTTACGGCAGGCACAGGCTGGGATCCGGTGAGTGCGCCGTCATCGCGGGTTCTGCCCGCGTCTTTGTAGAGCCGCTCCCGATGCTAATCTGCTCTCTACTTCTATTTCTCCTTCTCCCCACTGCCCGTAGGTCACCGGCCTTGGTACCCCCGACTTCGTCAAGCTGCAGGCTTTGATCGGATGAGCGCCGCCAGAAGGCGTTGGTGGTGTGTAACAGGAACGTCGGATGGAAGGAAGAAGGCGTGCGCGGCCTGTGTAGATCAGAGATGCCGCTGAGCACCGTGTAAACTCCGGCGCGTGGGCGCCAATGAGAAGCAATGTATGTTATCCGTCTATCAGTCTTACGGCCTGCCACAACGCTGCAGAAGAAGACCCGCGACGTCGGCGACGTTCGGCGAGCGCGGGGAGGGGGATGGTGTGGTCCCTCCACATGGCAATTGTGCAGGCACGTTGCAACACCACGCGTCCAACTAGGCTTACACGCGCACCTACACGTCTACATGGAACTCCGTCGAACCACATACAGTGACAATGCATAACCCCGCCCCCTATCCCATGCCGGGCTAGGCTCCCGGACCTGGACCTGGACTTGGACTTGGACAGCCGAACCTGAACTCGGACTCGGTGAGGTACCGAGTTGAATCGGGCTCTTCACGCGCAGATCCTTGCCAGCCGCGTCGATCAGACGAGCACGACGAAGTTGTTCCCGCAGAATGGGCAGCGGCGGATTGCATCGAGCAGATCTCGCACAAACCTGCTGTCGTCTGCGGGGCTGGGAAGCCCGCTCACGGCCCCACCTCCGCCTCCGACGGTGCCGGGTGCGGGGATTCCAGCGTCTCCGTGTCGGTCTCCGTCCCCGCGCGTGTCCCCGGCCGAGGCCGTGGTTACGGCAGCGGGCGCAGGGGAGGACGGAGGGAGGAACGCTTTACGGCTGCAGCCGACGCATGTCCGGACCATGGGCGTGGCGAGCAGGTATGAGGTGATGCAACAGCGCGCTGTGGCATGGAAGAAAGCGGTTTGTGTGAGCGGCGTAAGGCAACGGAATTGGCATGGCGCGGTTTTGGAGAAAGGGTCGACGTCAATATGTATAGACGCTGGCGGGAGGAAGGGGGATACGCACCCCAGACGTGGCCGTTCGCGCATACTGCGCCTTCCATATCTGAGGGTAGGAGCGGGATCGAGGCGCCACATGCAGGGCATGGCTCGTCTTGGCTGTCAACGGGCGTAGTAAGGACTGCAGAAGCGTTGATTGGCTCAGGGTGCGGCGCTGGTCGCGAGAAGTGCGCCAGCAGCATTTCGGCTTCCTTCGTCAACGCCGGGGGCGCTCCTGTAGAGGCGGCCTGATGAATGGTTCGGCGGACAAAGGATATGTCGCTCCCTGCACGTCTGGAATCAGCGGGATCCCTACGCCACTGACGGATCGTGTGCGAGGGAAGGCAGGGCTTACGGTTCAGAAGCCCACTTAGGGCCGAGATATGTCGTAACAGGGTGAGCTGGATATGGACCCGGATGTGGGTCAGGAATAGACTGGCAGCCTCGGCGAATTGTTGTTGTACATTTGGCGTTTCTGCGCGACTCTGGAACAGTGTATCAGTACTCGAAACCGATCCCTGGCCCTGCTCTCGTAATGTGCGCACTTGCCTGGCAAAATATCGCGACAGCATAACGTATGCGCTGGGATTGGATCGTGTCCCATCCAAACAGATGCGTAGTCAGGCTTTCTCGTAGTTCGCGGGATACATCCGCAGTCCACTCGTCGGCATACGGCGGGATGTTAATGTCCGCATCCGTGCCGTTCGGTGGGACTTGATACAAGACGTTCAAGACATCCGAGTGTAACCGCGAGATCCTGGTGGAATCCCGCAGGTGTAGGAATATCGGTCGGAGGATAGATATCGGGGTTTCGCCACTGCCTTTATCACACCGTTAGTAACTCCGGGAGGAGATACAGGGCGGTGTGTGAATAGCTCACTGGCCGCACGCCCTACGGACTCCGCCAGATCAGCGACGACCCGCTCGTCAATGTTATCGTGCCACAGCTGTGCTACGAGAAGCGAGCTGATGTGCTTGGCGTCGTGCTTGTAGCTGAAATCTGTTGGACGGCATGCTCTAAGGAATTAGTCTTCCGTGCCGTCATCCCAATTCAAATCAACGTAACGTACTCGTATGTCCATACGAACGTTGCGCGTCCGTCGTACGTGGTCATCCCGTTAATACGGTCGACGTCCTTCAATGTCACCTTCTCTGGCTCGGCCCTAGCGAAAAAGGCACGAGAGGCTGCGGAGAGCGTCTCGGACGAGATGCCGCCCTCCGACGGGGGCGGGTCTAGTGAAGGGTTAGCCGAGAGATTGTGAATAACATGGAAAGATCCGTCTGAAAGCGACACGACGCATATATCGCGTTCAGGGATGTAGGAGATACCAGACGGGGGACTCAGCGCCGAGGAACCCACCGAGCGCTTTTGTGTCTGAAGCAGCAACGCCCGCGAGCCTGACCAAGCGCGTTGGACGGAGGGTGCAGACCACAACAACACAACGGCGGTCTTATGAAATATCAAAATCGGCTATAAAGTTTAGAGTTAGACCTAAGAGGCTTGAACCACACATCTTCAGGACAAGAAGAGAAGCTTACGGCTTGCCCTGCGATCTTTGCCCATTTCATGCCGGTAATAGCTCTTCCGTCTGAGTCGCAAGGTTTTTCGTCTTGCGTCTCAACCTTTAGACCAAAGTGGTGGACCGGAACGAATCCTGTGACCCCAGGCTCCGACGAGATGGTCTGACGGACGACCAGGATATTGACCGACCCATCGGATATTCCGCACGCAAGCATAGCCTCACCTAGAATAGTGTAGATATCAAATGCGCGGCAAGATTTTCGTTTTCGCGTACTCACAAGTGTCATCCTGGGACAAAAGCCAGGGCGACCATGCGAGGTGGGTCACCCATCTATCAGAAACTTGGACCTCGTCCACAGGAGCCATATGTTTGTCGCTTCTGGCATATCTGCGCGGATGCATCGTGGGCGGGCGAGATGTCTTGAGAAGGCCGGCGGGCATACCTGAGAAATGTGACGCAACCGGCGCGATCACCAACCGCCAACAGCGATGCGTCGACGCGCCGCGCGGGTGTGAGGTTCCAACTCGACTGGGACGACCAGTCGAGGCCTGAGAACCCGTCGTCAAAGAAGGAGCCGTCGTCAACCACGGGTCAGGCCCAAAGCGAATCTACGTACAGGTCGACTGGAGTCGCAACGTTTCGTTGAAGGCCGAACGCTGGGGCCTGGCAACCGGAGCAGGCTGAAACTTGAGGGAGGAGGTGACGTCCTGGAGCTATCAACATGCACCGTCAGTGTCGCGACTGGCGCTACGAGGACATCGGCTGACCTTGATCCACTCTCCCGTAAGGGAGTTCTTGGTAGCACCCCATATGGTTAGCTCGAGATTCGAGTTGAGGAGCGCGAGGACGCAGCTGCGGGAGAGAAAAGGGAAGATGCCGCCGTCAGAGAGAGGTGCCTAGAAAGGGGCAGCGCACGGACTTTTGACGCACCCAGCATCGGCGGTGAGATTGCTCGGGGAAAGCGCTGCCGCCTGGAGAGAGGGGTCAAGGGAACCTAGCGAGACTGTGCCCCAATCTGGATGAGTGTGGTTGAGCGCCCCGTCACCATATGCGGCGAAGAGGAAATACCAGCACACTCAGCAGGCCATTGGTGGGCAAAAGACCGATCAAACTCCGCCATGGTCCTCAGCCATCCCAGCGGGCGCGCGGAGCTGTGGCTGGAGGATTTAGAGTCCAAGGTTTGTTTAATGACGGAGGACAGCTCGACGCTGACACCCGGGTCTGGAGTCTTGGAAGCAGGACGAATCAATCACCGAATGACGATCACGGGCCAGGAAACAGTACCAGGATGTAGACGGCATACTTTGTGAGGAGGAAGAGTTGGCCGTCCTGGGAAAATTGGAGGCCACTGACGGAAGGCGAAACCGACACGGCCGAAAGACTCAACACGGTCGGAAGAGGGAGTTCCGTCATCTGTCTGTCTGGCCGTTATGGCTAAGTGGTCGCAATGCAGTCTCGAGTGTCAGATGGCGACACCGGTCTACGATTGACACAGGAACGGACCGCTGAGGCCAGGTATAGCAGGACCAGGCCTGCACCCGAGTTCGAGCCAACGCAGTGGTCGGGATGGTTGGAGAGTACCTGGAGAACACCGCCTCGCTGGGGGGAGGGGGCAGGTGGACGCTGAGTGCAAGTGGCCAATGGACGAGTCGGCGACTTGTTGCTCTGCCTTGTGGACGCGTCGGAGTTTGAACTATCCACGCTCCGCGGATCACCGCTGTGCGGGCGCCTAGAGAGGGACAAAGGAAGTTGGACTTAGCCAATGCCCTGCGTTTGGTCCGCGGTAGGCTTTGATGGCTTGTGGACGCCATACAGTTTGCATTGATCATCGCACACCTACAACCACACAACATGACCGTCCGGGCCCTTCTCCTGCTTCTGGAACAGTCACAATTTCTGACACCGGCTCGTTTTAGGATCTCACGTTCTGCTACTTGCACATGACGCGCCATGACATCGAGGTCCTCGACACCATCGGCACACCCGACTACCTCAACGGCGACTTATCAGTCGAAGGTACGCAGCTTGCTAGCCACATGCACATGGTCTCTCATCGTCTAACGCGCAGTCGGCAGACGTTGATGTCGCCCCCCACATGAAACCCCCAAATCCCGAGGAATCGGAAGGTCCGTCAATCACGACGCCGCTGTGAGATGCGAACGTGGCTGACGCAGTCTTGTGTGCACATAACATAACATAACACAGTGCTTCCCTCCCAAGTGCACCCGTCGTATCCATATGGCAATCCACTCAGTGTCAAGCACCCAGCGGCCCTGCCGCGGCGCCCATACGATCCCGCGTCCCGCGCGCTCTTCGAGGACATGGGCTACGGCGGAGGCGGGGTGAACGGCACCATCCGCTGGAAGGATCTCGCGCTTGACCTCCTGTTCCCGGTCGATCAGGTGCGCGAGGAGGCGGAGAAGGCTGCGCAGGCCCGACAGATGGCGAGCGGCACGACGTCCAATCATCCGCCCGTTCAGCCACAGCAGCCCGCGCAGAATCAGGCGGCGGCGGCGGCGGCAGGAGCAACAGCCGAAGAGGAGGAGGAAGAGAATGATGAAAATGATGAGGACGAGGAGGGCGAAGGCGATGATGAGGAGGGCGGCGAGTCGAGCTACGATGATGACGAGGACTGACTGTTTGAGTTTCCAGACTGGGAAGGGAGCAAGCAGATTTGCTTCCGCGGCCGTCGCTTAGGAACTGTGGGCAGTGTTTGACAATTAGACGCCCTCCTCCAAACACCCACTACGGCAACCGACGTGCACCGTATGTCATCGGTCTCTCTGTATCGCCGTCTGTGTGGGACAGGTCGTGCGACGACACCCTCAAATCTTGCTCGCTGTCGCACACTCGGACGCCGCATCTCACAACATTATGTCAGTGCCGGATGAGTACGAATCGGGAGTGATCGGATGCAGATGCACCTGAACTTCGGCGAACCCACGCACACTCCGAATTCATGACGCACTACCAGGATAAGTACATCATGTTACGATATGAGGTGCGGTTAAAGCAAGACCTGCCGTCAGCGATGAGTCGACAGATCCGGCAAGTGCCAAGAATCTGCAAGTAGTAACCGGGCTTCTTCGACGTGCAGTGCTACTATCGCCAACGTGCCTGGGGTAGCACATGTCGTTTTCGCCTAGAACACAAACGACTTCGAGCTCGCTGTGGTTCTACTGGCCAAGGGACTACGTGGGCCCATGTTTTCACGTCATCAATTGCCTACGAGCTGATACGGCTTGAGACAAAAAAAACCTGGCAGGACGGCGGTGGGAGAGGGCGGCCGCGTGCCTGAGGGTTCTGTTCTTGTTGTTGTGACACTGGAGGGCTGGACTGGAAGCTGGAGCTTTATTCTTGAACCACCGGGCAAACAGTTCGACACAACTTAGGCTACGTCGGGACCGTGTCGCGGAAGGCTTCTGTGATCATCGTCCGGTTCCAGCAGGGGGCCGTGCCAGCAAATCATCCCCCACGAGCTTCCGTAAGCGAGCACGGCGAAGGGCGAGACAAGGCTCCGCTCCCGTGGGCCTCGCCATGCGACGATGAAAGCCTAGGCTAAGGCTTTGCGATCACGGCGAGGACAAAAACACCTAAGCTGTTGAGGATTGGTATGAGACACACAGGTACACTGCACTTGAAGAACCCAGACACGAATTATGCGATTAGAAACACGGATAGAAGGCGCGAGATCTTTCAAGGCTGAACATTACACATGGCGGCGCGACCGGTCAAGCTGGCTTACCAACAGCGCTCGCAGTGATGAATGATAATGAGGACGCAAACAACGACGTACGTACTGACGGAACAGGCGATCCCGCTCTCCGCGGGGCCCGCCGCGTATCCGGGGTATGTGCAGAGGACTAGGCCTACCTTTTGTGAGCGAGGATGAGCATTATCGCGTCCGAGAATTCATCGGCTAGGACAGCACCCGAGATGGGATGAATGTCATGACGGAAGAGTCAGCTGGAAACTCGGTAACCTATGTCCGGAGAACAGTGAGCGAAAAACACGCGCGAGTATCGAAGAAATGGAAGGGAAGTCTCAGCATTTACGCGTCAACGCAGCCAGTGCATGCATGGGAGCGTCGGACCCGACCCACGGCTGTGGCGGGCTCCTGGGAGTGTGGTACGGCGTCCGGTCTTCAAGCAAAGGGAGCGTGCTGATTCGGAAGAAAAGCAGGTAGGATCGGGCTGCGGCTGGCCCGATCGTCAGGGAGAAGGGGTTCGAGAGAATGCGAGCCTCGTGGACAGGCGGCTGGATCCCTGCTGAGATGGTCCCGGGTGATGGGCACGGCGGCAGAAGGGAGAGAAGGAGGGAGGCACCATGGCCACAAGGGACGTCTTCTTGGAACCACGCGCGGAACGCCACAATGCACAGTCCGAACGTAAGCAACTGAAGGGAGGAGGGGCCGGTCGTCCTTCCAGAACGTTTGTCCGAATCCGCGAAGCCCAGCTCAAACCGCAACGCAGCAATTCAAAGCTTAGAGTCAGACTTGGGACCCTCGGAGCCTCGCGCACCGAGTCTGAGGGGCACCAGATCTCGATCCGTCACCGTGCCTCCGATTCTCGAGTCTTGAGGCCCGCGCCCAGCCCCCGGCGCCCTTGGCCAGAAAATCCCGTTCCGAGCCCCGCGGCTTGGACTCACCACACATGAACGCTACCCGAAAGTCGCACTACGAGTCAGTCAACCTATGGTCTAAATAGCGTGCGATAGGGTACAGTGCAGCGACGACAGCGGGCTCGTGTATGTAGGGAGCGGAATCTACAACAAGGGTCCGGGGGGTCCAACGACATACAGCAAGAGTCTAGGTGTGTACGGTGCGAAAGCGATCGACAAGTGCAGACAAGAAACGAACCACAAATTATACGAAAGCTAAGTATATACAGAATTACACGTACATGGCTTCTTTTGGGTGCACGATGACGCACAGATGGGTGGAGTGCGAGGAGGGCTGTGTGCGAACGAGCGCGCGCGACCACGAGATCAGGATCACTTGTACGCGAGGAAATATGCCGATAACGCGGGGAGATCATTCGTCCCTGCGTCTGAGTAGCCTTGGCGCCGAGATCCGTTAAACTTCAGCACGACGACAGGCCCGCACCAGGGCTTCTGCGCAGCGCCCGACGTTATGCGATAAATCGCGCGGTTGACCGGCGCGCCGCGCGGCAGCGATGTCGGGCAGTAGAAGATGTGGAGGGGGAACCGGAGTGGCTCGCCGTTGAGCCCCTGCGTGAGGACGATCGTGTTCGGGAGGCATTCCGTGAACCACTCCTGGATGAGCGGCTTCGGGCACATCCCTTGCGCGATCGTGCCTTGCGGGCAGCACTGCACTGTGGTCACCTTGACGCGGTCTGAAAGCGTCACCGCGTGAGTGGACTCGGTCCGCAGCATGCGTGGCAACGACCGAAGCGTAAAGTCTTACCTTCATGCGGCATGAACAGAAGAGCCGAGACAGACACGAGCTCTGCCTGAGCCGGCGGGGGCGTCGCGATCATGTTCGGGTATTGCGGTTGAGGCGCGTTCGTCGGGATGCACTCGCGCCGATGGCGAGGCCAGTCCTGTAAACGACAACGTGGTCAGACTCGGAGCGATCGGCTGGGCGGAAAAGCCGAGGTCGGACTTACACTCTGCAGGTGCTCGGGGGAGCAATACCACGCGCTTTGGCAGCGGCTGCACCACATAGAGGTGGGTCGGTAGCAGATGATGCAAGGGTGGTTAATGAGCGACATATTGTGAAAGAGTAGTAGAATAGGTGAATACAGCGAAGGGAGCGTATGGAGAATTGGAGAACGGAACGAGGACACTCGAACTCGAAAAGACCGACGAGGGATAGTGGGGAGGTATGGCGGTACATGCAGGGTCTTTTATTTGGGAGGACGAGCGGCTGTGATGAGCGTGCAACGCGTGGGACACAAAGGCTGTTTCGTACGGTCTCAAAAAGATTTGAAGGAGGCGTGGATACGTAAAAGAACGAATGGTTAAGGTACACGACAGCAGGAGGAGGAAATGCTTACTTGGGAACTTGCTTGATGAGAGCATGACACACATATCATCGCCGTGGTAGGCGACTGATCTGGACAGTTTGCTGACGCTTGGTCAAGGTTTCCGGGTGTGAAACAGAGGGAGGGGATGGGCCACGCGGCCGTCGGAGTGCTTTCCCAGATACGGAGGACAAAAGCGGAATGTCCTGCGTCGAGTCAACAAGCTACGTAGGGTGCGTCAGGGTGGGTCATGTATCACGTTAGCTGGGCCCGCTAGAAGCGGTGCGAGACGGAGTCTACCGGAACACTAGTAGAGGCACATCCCGCTGTCTGGCTCTTTCAGATCGTCGGCCTGCTTCTTCATGACAGCAGTACTTCCTGGCGGTAATCTCCCAACCTCGACAGACACACCACAGCTCCTCGGCACACCCCGGGGCCCGGAGCTCTCCCGGCGCCGGCGGCGGTCTCCGACACGGTCTTCTCCGGGGACGCCGGCTGTCGACGGTCCCCGCCCGGGGCCGAATGTCCCAGAATGGCAGTCCGGGCGGCTATCACGTGGCGTCGGTCATTGACAGTGCACGGCTTAAGCTTGAGGTTTGAGATCTGTTCTCGTGCACCGACGACCGTCCGCCACCAAGCATCGACCATGTCCGACGACGGAATGAACATTGACGACGGTATGTTTTCCGACCAGTTTATCCTGGTCTCCCCCACTCACAGCCTGTGTGTCCAGGTGGGATTGTGAGGAGGAAGGGCCGGGGTTTCCAGAGTGCGGCGGGTATGTTCAACTAACATCTGTTTGAGATGAACATCTCGCATTAACTTATGCACACTTGTGTTTGCAGGGAACGAGAGTGCTGTCACCTCCGAGCAGGTCTTTGACAGGGTAGAGTCGGGGCACACCACAGAGACACGCGCCGCGCGATGTGAGTCTTTTCCAAACGTTGCTCCCTCCAAGCGTTACCCCCCTCCCCGCCTTCCGTCGTACTAATACGCGTCTTCGTGGCGTGCAGCTGTCGAGGGCTGGATCGTACTTGTCACCAACGTGCACGAAGAGGCCACCGAGGAGGACGTGATGGACAAGTTTGCGGAATATGGCGAGATTAAAAACCTCCATCTCAACCTGGATAGGCGGACGGGGTATGTGAAGGTGCGCACGTCTGTTTCTGTTTCAAATCCGACCCTTCCATCTGCTCATCTGATACAGATACTCACCTTCATCCCTAGGGCTATGCACTGGTGGAGTATGAGACCATGGCGGAGGCGCAAGCGGCCATTGATGGGGCGTCGGGGTCGACTCTGTTGGAGCAACCACTCCAGTGCGACTTCGCCTTCGTCAGACCTCCACCGGCAGGACCAAAGAAGGGCCGTGGAAGGGAGGGCCGTGGTCGGAGCGCAAGCCCGTCGCGTCGACGTGGAGACTAAAAGCCGTCGATATCGTGTTCTTGTCGGTGTGGAAGCTACATCGTACGCGTCGTGGCCGTGTGACTCTTTTGTGGATTTTGCTCGTTCGTACTCTAAAGTGTATAAATTACTCTCAAGCATCCTCTCTTCGACCTCTGCTATCTCGTATATACTGCGTTGTTGTCCCGTACAATCGTCAGGCTGCGTCTGGTCGTGTGGAAGCCATGGCCGTCAGCGTGGGGGATCTCTGTTTGGGCGCGCATGTCACGCGTCGATTCGCACGACGGCGCTGTTTGTGTGGCTTGCCCGGTGTCCAGCACTTTCCTGTCTACCGCAACCTCCTCCCCCGTCTCCCCGCGTTCCGATCACTGCTGCAATGGTTAAGTCTGTGACCAAGGAAGTCCCGGCCTCTGACAGCGAGTCTGAACAGCCCAAGTCCGCGAAGAAGTCCGCGTCTGCGGCCAAGAACGCATCAAACAACAAAGGACACACGGTGGACGAGGCGGGGGCATCGGGTAGCGGCTCCGGCGAGGAGGACGAGGAGGAGTACGAGATCGAGGCGATTCTGGACGCCCGTCCGGGGGCGTTCGAAGAGGTGCGTGGCACACTTCACGATCGACGCGTCCACCGCCGCGTCGCCGATTGCTGATCGCGTCTCCCGGCGCGCCGACAGGAAAGGGTAGGCTATCTCGTCAAGTGGAAGGGCTATGGCGAGGAGCACAACAGCTGGGTGGACGAGAAGGATGCTGAGTGAGTGTTTGGTGATCCCCCTTCCCCACCTCCCCTTTCCCACCTCCCCTTTCTGTGGCGCAAATGCTGACTCTATGCTGTTTTTCGCGCATGCAGGGGCGCGAGGGAACTCATCGACGACTACTGGAGGAAGCTGGGCAAGAAGGCCGGCGGTCGCAAGTCGGACGTGAAGGCCAAAACACTGGCCAAACCGCGCAAGTCGGTGGTCAAGGACGTTGAGGACGAGGAATCTGCCCCCCCTGCCAAAAAGCGGGGCCGGCCACCGAAGTCCCAGGCACGTCCCCCATCCGAGGAACAGGACGAGGATGTGGAAATGGAGGATATCCCAAAGAAGAAACCGCGCAAGAGCACCGGGAAGGGCGGGAAACGCGCTGCAGCGACCACAGAGGACCAAGACGAGGAGGAGTACACGGACATGAAAAAGTGGATGGAATTGAGTACGTGGGAACACCTCGTCGAGTCCATCGAAACGGTGGAGCGCACAGACAACAACGAATTACTCGTTTACTTCACCCTGTGAGTCTCCCCGCACCTGGTCTCGGACACTGTCGGAGCCACGGACGGCTTACCGTTGTGCGTCCGGCGACCACAGGAAAAACGGCAAGGGCCACGGGCGAGAGACATCGGAAGTTTGCAAGCACAAGCTGCCTTTCAAGGTGCGTCATTGCGAAACAGACCCATTGGTACCGGTAACTCACAGCTTCACGTTAGCTCATCGAATTCTACGAGAGCAATCTCCGATGGAAGCCGACAGACGAGGACGCCATGCAGGAGTGAAAGCGTTTTACATCGTTTTTGTCGTCTCACTCTGCGCTCCGAGTTCACTATGTGCAGCTCCGCGGACCTTTTCCCCGTGTATCTGTTGAACTGAACCTTATCTTTCTTCCCTTGGCTGTCTTTGCTGTCTGTTTGTCTTCTTTGTCGCTGCTGCGCAATGTCCATCGGTCTGTACTTTGCAACTCTAATACCTAATCCGTGTGGGAGGTCTCCATCAGCACCGTCAGCCACCACAAACTTTCATGCTTCCGTAACCCTCCTATTCACAAATCAAAACACTGCGGCGGGTGCACACGGCGATGAAATTTATTGCGGCAAACTTCACAAAGCCCGTGCAAGTCATACTAATCATAACGTATTGATGGTACCATAACAAGAAAGCATGTTTCGCGAGTAGGGTAAAGGAAACGGGAAGGTGGTGACAAGGTGGTGATCGGGATACGTGGTGGTGCAAAGCGCCATCGGGACTAAGCCGTCTGACAATCAAATAAATACGTAGTGCCACAAACGCAAGAAGCGGAAGCAAGGATACCAAATAGATCTCCGGGAATGCCACCGACAGAACGCTGTTCCTGATGACAAAGGCATGTCAGAGTCGGAAGACAATTCGCTATGCAGAATGCTGCAGGTGTGTTGAATGAAACTCACAAACACAGCATGCAAAACAAACTATGCCAATCCAAAAGCCACACGACCTACGCCTAGAGCTCCTGATGCACAGGCGCCGCCGCATCGGACGGCTCCTCGCTCGCAAGCTCGTCGCTGAGGCTCCGGGCGATGGTGTCCGCGTCCACGACGTCCTCCGGCGTGCCCGGAGATGACGTCTTCTGAGCATCCGCCTCAGCAGCACGGTTCAATGCGGCCTCGACCTCCCCTTTGCCACGGCCGACCACTACATTGCGGATCCTGCCTTCCACGGGAGTCTCGCTTTGCTCCAAGTCCTCGATCGGGAGGATAGACGCGGACTCGTCCTCTTGCTCCTCATCAGCGGGCACGGGGGCGCCGAAAACACGAGCCCCGCTGCGCTTGATCTTGCGAAGGCGCGCATTGAAGCCAGCGATCACGTCGTCGACCTCATCCTGGAGCTCTTTGATGGCATCGGTGACAGGGTTAATGGGAGGCGACGGGTGGGAACCGTCCTGAACGCTGTGCGCGTGCGCAGTAAAGTTCTCGCTCCCTGCGAAACAAACACGAGGTTAGCAACCGCGGCCGAATGGAACGGAAGCGTTTGGGGATGACATACGGCGGACCAAATCGTGGTAGCGTTGCCAGTCCTGGTAGGTGACGTCGTCGAGGTACGCGTATTCCAACCCGATGTCAGCCTGGGCGCGCTCCGCGAGGTCTTTGATCCCCGTCGCAAGCTTATCTACCTAAAACAAATATGAACATAATGAGCGGGACAAGCACGGTTATCGCACAGACCTCTGCGAGCTCGTTGTCGACGACGCTCTTGTACCAGCCGTTGACGACTGCTTCCGTCTGATGCAGGCGGTCGGTGAACTTCTCGTCGACCTTCCCGACGATGCGGTCCCAGATCGTCCGCTTCTCTTCGATCTTCCTGCTCTCCTTGCGCAGGTTAGCCAGGTACTTCTCGGCCCCGCGGAGGAACTTCTCCCCGTCCTCGATGAGGCTGTCGACCTCGTTCCGGATCTCCTCGTTCCCTTTCAGCTCAGTGACGGCGGCCTTGCGGATGGCGACCAGGATCTTGCGGAGCGCCTTCTTCTTGGCCTGAATTTCTTCCTCGAGCTGCGCCTCCCACTTGGCATGCCGGCCCAAGAGAGCGGCGCGGTCACGTGCAGTCTTCTCGCGCGCGGCCTCAAGCCGAGCCTCGCGTTCCTCCTCGGTCTCGACGTGTGGCTCAGCGGGAGCCGAGTCCTTGTCAGAGGGCGATTCGGACAGGAGATCCTCCTCAGACAGGCCGAGTTCGGCCTTGAATGCGGCCAGGTCCGGATCAGACAGGAAGTCGAGATCATCATCCTCGGTCGTCTCTGCCGCCGACGGATTCGCAGTGGACGCGGACTCGGCGGTAGCAGACACCACGTTGGAGGACCCCACAAAGCTGTCCGAAGCTGCAGAAGCGGCGGAGCTTACGACTGACGATACAGCCTCGCTCGCCGCGTCGTGTGCTGCGGCGGTACTACTTTCAACCAAAGATGAGGCGACTGGAGGGATCTGCTCCGCAATAAATGATGCGCTATCCACGGAGCCGTGGCCCGTAGACAGGGCATCTTCAGCAAGGGAGGCGGCTGGAGGGACCACGGCATCCTTTGTGGCTGAAACAGAGTGCAATGTGGCCGACAACGACTCAAAGACAACCGAGGCGCTGGACTTGAAAGGACTTGATGCGCTTGAAACCGCTGACGACGCCTTGGCAGTAGCCTCTGCAACAGCAGATTTGACGGAGCCGGTGGTCTGCGCTTGAGAGCTGGACGTTGCCTCCGAAGCCACGCTGGAGGCGGTCAGAGAGGCAGAGCTTGAAATAGTGGAGGATCCAGAGACGGCCGATGACGAAATGGAGGACAAAGACGACGAAACCTTGGCCGTTCCCTGAGAAACCTGGGAGGCAGCCTTGGAGAGTTGCGACGCCAGGGGCTTGCCACTGCTCATCTCCTTGACATGCTCCCAAATCTTGTGGACATGGGGGTCCACAAATTGTCGCCGCTGTTCGCCTACGACGGCCGCAAGCTGGGCAAGAACCACCTTGGTCTTTTCCCACATAGGACGAACATACGGGCGGGCGACTTGATACCCCTGATACGTCTTCTGGGCGGCAAGGACGACGTATGGACGTGCCTGCTCCTGCAGCTGGTACACGGTGGAGGCGGTGCGGCGGACGTGGGGCGCCAGGTATTGCTCGTATTCCTTCTCGACCCGGGTGCGGTATGGCGCCGTCTGGGCGTCGAGCTTTACGAGCTGCGGCACAGCGTATTTGTGATATAGCGGCACGACGCGCTTGTTCCACTGCGGGACGACCCTAGCGTTGAATTCCTTGTGAACCCGCGCAGCGACTGGCTTCGCCGTCCGTACGGCATGGTCAATGTATGGCTTGACTTTGGCAACGTACGGTGCTACCGAAGGATGTGACAGCGCGTGTTCGATTGGAGGAAGGATGTAGGGTTCGATGACGAGAGCCCGGTATTGCGCGAGGCCACGACACACCGGTGATTGTAGACTCAGGTCTTCCGGACAGACCGCAAGAGTATAGATCGTGAACCATAGCAAGGATAGGCGAAAAACAAACTCCATGAACCCAGTGGAGCGCTTGGATTTCTTCTTGGGCAAGCGGTCAGTGAAACCCACGGAAACCTGTGAAACCCTCCTTACTTTCCCTCCCTTTTTGGCCTTCTGTTTCCCTTTCGACTTGGCAGATTTGGACGCAGCGCCGGCCTAATGAAACTCATGACAGTGAGTAAACGCCCGAAGTTAATTTGTTGAAAGAGGAGCAACATATCGTGGAACGGGCGTCCTCTCATTTTGAGTACCGGAGATCATTAGCCCGATGATGATTCAACTTGATGCATCATCCTAGTGGAAGTACGTATACCCAGCGGTGAGGCCACAGGCAGAACCCATCCGGGGTAAACCGTAACTCAGTACTGGAAAGTTTTCCATTGAATTGATGACATCACATGACAGTGGGTACCGAACATCGGCTCATATCATGGTTGGGAACTCAAACTGGGCATGGAGGGCCCAAGCAGTGCACGAACGAGAGTGGGTGTCTCACGAAGAGCGGCATACGGTGGGAGGTCGGAATGAAGGGAATATCGCCACGCCGACTTTCCAGCCGGATGCTACGCATATCTTGCTGGAGACGACAGAAATAGACATACAGCCACACGCAAGTGGCTTAACCAAGACCACAACATGACTGGGGCCGGGGAAAGAGAACACTCACTACTTTGTCTAGCTCCACATCGTTTGCCCTATTACTGGAATCGAGTGTACTTCCATTAGAGAGCGGGCTTGGCTTTCCGGGTACGTTAGGCGTGTCAGGATTGGGCTTCTTTGGGACACGAGGAATCGGCTGAGAGGAAGGGTTGCGCGAGGTTGGGACGGGCGCGGCAGGGGTGCGTCGTGTGACGACCATGATGTGTGTGGTGAGTAAGGAGGTGCACCAGGCAGATTGTACGAGTGAGCGCGACGGCAGACGTGAACTAGAGAGCGAGGGACATCCAAGAAAGACGGGAGAGCGAACGACGATGAGTGCAGGCGGGGAACAACTTCAAGGTGGCCACTCGCGCAGGCGCTCTGCAGACGTGTAATGTGTTTGCGCCAGTTTGGCCTCGCGTCGTCATCGACACCAACACTCGCCTCGTCCCTGCTCCTCTCCCTCCACGTACCCTTGACATCCTGCACGCATGGCTTCCTCCTCACGCAGACCTCTCACCACCTACTCGCGTCGTCGCGCCCGCAACAGAGAGGTCCAATCCACCATAACTCAGTCCTCGCCCATCCGAGCCCTCAGTCCCGACAGAGACGAGGTCGCTTTCTCTGTGATGGCCAATAGGATGAACAAACGCGCGCGCCTGGTCTCACGTTCAATCAACGCCGCCGACGATGCCGAGAAGACCGGGGACAAGGACGGAGTCGCGGAAGGACGCCCGCACAAGAGACAGAAGCCTACGAGCTCATCGCCCGACCTCAATGCGCCTTCAGACGGTGACTATATGCGCGACAACCATCCGCCCACAGTCTCCCACATTCATACTCCTCGCCTTGCAGCCCCGTCCGACCACTTCATGGTGTTTTCTCCTGCTGTGTTAGCCCCTGCCGCACAAGACCAACTCTCACCCTTGCCAGTCGCCAAGAGGATTCTTTCACGTACCAGTTCCCGCAACTTCAAGGAGAACGTCACACAGCTTGGCTCTCGTTCCCTCGCCTCTCCTTTTAGCAGCCGCCCTGGCTCTCGTGCTTCTTCTCCCACCCGCAACACCCGCGGCGTGCGGAAGCGCTCCGTTCACCACTCTCGGGCGCTCTCTCAGCTGGATGCTCTCCAGGAAAAGGTCATAGACCGCAATATTGTCCAGGCGATATATCCTAGAACGTCTCAGGTCTCTCCGGCCGTCGTCGGAGGGTCGACGAACTCGGCAACTCAGGGTAAACCGAGTATGCAAAGCAATCATAATCGCTCGAGCTCAACTCCTACTTTGCCGCCAGCGCTGGGTCATCTATCTTCTCGCAATTGGCTTGTTCCTGCTAACGCGGCGCTCTCCCATCCACCGCCAGTCGCCCACTCCGATGCTGGTGTCGATGTCGAACACGGACGGACAGACACGGCTGTCGAACACCCATCATTCTTCATCGATGCGCCCATGCAGATATCTACACCCCCACGGAGGCGGCGAAGTTCAACAGTTGGGGCGTGGGTGCACGGTCTCATGCCGCAACTGGACGCAGATCCCCCTCCCCCTGTGAAGAGCTTCCGCTATGACAGCGATGTTGACATGTCTGATAGTAGTCTTCCTGGTTCGCCGCTCGACTCCCGTCCTAGCCGACCCGACCCACCTCGCCGCCGCCGCCGAACTATTGTCCACCTCTCAAGTGACAGTCTGTTCTCCTCTTCGCTGGATTTCTCCGCGCTCTTGTCTGAAACGAAACAGTATCCTCGCCCCCCGGCCTCGGAAGGATCTTGTTCCCCTGAAATGCAGTCGCGTGTCTTAGAATCGGACCTCGGGCCTGCGTTTTCACTTGGCAGCTCACCAATCGGCTCGACCTCCAGGATCAGACCCAACAGGATGGCCACTACTCATTCTATGCGGTCTGCATCTTCTCAGGGTTCCTCCGACAGTCAGAGGGACCTCCCAGGACCTCCGTCGTCTCCTAGTTCTGGTCTCCCAGTCCAAGCCAACCCCGACACGGAGGGCGATGAACTCTTGGACCTGTTCTCCATACTTGGTCTGGACGGTAAGTGCCGGCTACGCACCGATCCGTCTCCGTGGCAGAGCCTTTCTGACGGAAACGTCCTGTTGATCCTTGCGCGCTGCGCGATCTAGAGGATCAAAAGTGGTTGAGCTTCCATAGGGCCGATGACTCGGGTGTGGTTCTATCCTCGTCACCTCGATCTGTCGAAGCACGAGCTTCCACTGCCAAAAAGGGCGCTAGGCGCAAGCGTGGCGATACCATCCGGGCCTCGGATTTCACAAAGCTTCCCGCGATAGGTTCCTCGGCTTCTTTTGACTCTGCCCCCAAGCAGCTTTCTGCGTCTAGGCGTACTCGTTCTGGCACCGTAACTCAGGCTAGTAGCTCTGGCGGCACTCGGCGCAAACACGATGGATGGCCGACCATCAAGATGCGAACGAACCCAGAACCGCTTCGTGCCGATGATGCCGGGGACGACGAGCTTCTTTTGAAGGACGGAGACGTGATTGAGTGAACTTTTCCGTGTCGTGAGTGGCCGATACTTCTGAAGACTCGTGTCGCGTACTCAGTTCATCGTCTGCGTGTAGTCGCCCGCATTTCGTATACCCCGTCCGTAATGGGTTGTCCGGATACCCCCTGTAGTCGACAACTCACACCCGCTTTGCTTTCGCTGTCTTCCGTTGTTTTTCCGTTATCGTGTATGTCGCCGGCGCAGTATACCCCGATCCTTGTTCGCTGTGAGGTTTAATTGATAAACTTTGGTTGTAAAAATGTTGTGCGCGAGGGTGTGAGGTTAGGGTTACGGTGAATATTGATCACCCCGGTTCCCGTGACTGTATCCGTTTTGGGCGCCAGCGCTGGCACCGGCGCCGCACCGCGATCCTAGTCCAGAACCACCACCATCTTCAAAAGTCTTATCACACCTTCCTGCCGTTTTGCCTGATATTCACGCCAGGTTATTTGCAGGTTTAATTTTGTCACCACATGTCTTCCGCGCCGCCAACGCCACCAACACGGCCTGCGAACGGTCCTCCGTTGGGCCCGCGCCCGAACGCAGCGAACAGCCTGTACGGGCTGCAGGTGCGCGCGTTCGTGGAGGCGGCAGAAGTGGTCGACGCGGACCCCGAAGTGATCGAGGACATTCTGGACGGATTCCCGCTCGACGGTCCGTCAGATGGTCCCGAAGACCTGGACGAGGACCGAGACGTCGATGTCGAAGTGGAAGGCGCGCCCGGTCCGGCAACTGCGGCCCGGGGCGAGGAAGTCGGCAACGAGGCAGATGCTGACGATCCGGAGCAGGACGAGTTCGCAGCGTACCTGCAGGAGGGTAAGATGCTTCTTCGCCTGGGAATTGCACGTCTATTGTTGCTTGGCGTGCGCGAGCTGTGCCTTGTGTCTGCCCGGAGGCCTCTCCTCGCGGGCGAACTGGGAAAGACGCTTGGCTGCTTCCGCACGGGTGCGAAGGCGCTGGACAGTGGTTCCAGATGCTGACTCTTTGGCTTCCCCAGCGCAAACCGCATGGACGCCGCAGGAGGTGAAGGAGATGAAATACATTCTAAAGGAACATGGTAAAATTTCACCTCCCTTCTTTCCATTCTATGTGGATCCCTTGATTCTGACTCACCTCGACCATTAGGAATGGCCGCCTTCATAAACGAATACGTCGTGCAGCGCGCCATCCCAATCCCGAAGCTTCTATACGCATTCGGTGTCTGCCTCGTGAGTAATATCGCCATCTTGGCTACGCCCGACCCACATCGGAGGTCTGACGAGTACTGGGTGTCCGCAGTGCAAGCAGCTCCGTTCGAAGCAGCGCCGGACGCTCATCTACTTCCTGCGCGTAGCGCTATCACGAGAGTGCGTATCTTCCCGGGTTCCCATGTGCCATTCCGTCACCCACAACCACCCTCATACACCACCCTGCCCACGTTCCGCAGATTGGAATCGCGCGAGCGGTTGTTGACGTACAACACGATCGACGACGTGGTCAATCTGATCAAGGCGTCAAAACGAATCCTGGTACTCACCGGCGCCGGAATCAGTCAGTCCTTCCCGCTCCCCGCTTTGTGGCGTCCGGAAAGAGACGACGCTGACGCTGACCACTCCTTCCCTACCCACGTTCCTGCCGCCTGTGCATGGGGCCGTTATCGTTCTGATATAGGTGTCTCATGTGGGATCCCTGACTTCCGATCGAGGGACGGGCTGTACGCATCTCTACAGGAAAGCGGCGAGTACGACCTCGACGATCCGCAACAGATGTCAGTGGGGCAGAGATGTCCCGGTCGAGCAGCTAGCTGATCGGTTTTGTCTCTAGGTTTGACATCCAGTACTTCCGCGAGAACCCAGCTGGTGAGCCTCCACTGATCGTGCCTTGTGTGCCAGCGAGTTCCGGGCTCTGCTCACATGCTGCTCTCAAAATTTCTAGTATTCTAGTCAGTGTATCGTGGGTGCAGGGTTTCCCGTGCCGCGCGCTAACCAATAAGGTTCCATGCGCAGTTCCTTTGCAAGGTGTGTGTCCTTCCTTACGTGCGTTGATATGTGGTCAATCATCTGATCGACCGGCGTTCTGCAGCAAAATATACCCTTCAAACTTTATACCCTCTCCTTGTCACCGGTTCATAAAGCTAATAGAGGACAAGGGCAAGGTATGTGTTTCACGGCATCATGGCCGATTTCATGAGTCAATTCAGACGATGATCCGTGTAGCTCCTACGAGTAAGTCTCTCAATACGATCCATTTTGAGCACCATAGAGACCGCGGTGCCTGTCGGGTGCAGAACTACACGCAGAACATCGATACGCTGGAGACGCTAGCCGGCGTCCAACGCGTCGTGCAATGCCACGGCTCCTTCGCCACAGCCTCCTGTATCAACTGCCGGGTGCGCGTGCCCGGAAGTGAGATTGCGGACGACATTATGAATCAACAGGTGCCCGTTTGCAAAGTGTGCAACGTGCCGCGGCCACCTGTAGCAACCAAGACCGGAAAAAAGAAGGCCAAGAAGCGCAAGGACGGGTGGGACAGCGACGCTTCCGACGAACCGGAACCTCCGCTGTACCCACCCGGTATCATGAAGGTGATTCAACTCGGTGCTAGTGCCGCTGCGACTTCGAATTTCGTGTCATGGGAACCCGGACTGACGCGTCCTTCTTCGTCGCCACCCAGCCCGACATAACTTTTTTTGGGGAGAAGCTCGACGACGTATTCGACCGCTCGCTGCTGGAAGACCGGGGGCAGGTCGACCTGCTCATCATCATCGGCACCTCGCTCAAAGTGTCGCCTGTATCAGACACCATCTGTGAGTTTCACGCACCCCCATGGCCGACGACAGGTATATAACTCACGAGCGTCCCGGCCCAGCCCATCTACCGCACTCTGTACCGCAAGTGCTGATTAACAAGACGCCTGTCAGACACATCAACCCGGACGTGAGCATTCGTTCAGCACTCGCCTGGTCGTTTGTCAGTTCCGTGCTCCGGCAGAAGAACTGACGCGCGACATGTCGCACTCGCCCCAGGTGGTCTTGCTTGGAAACGCAGACGACGTCGTCCTCCATCTCTGTCACAAGCTCGGATGGGATCTCCCAGAACGGCCACCTACGTCCACCCCGATGGCCGGCGGTGGACCCAGCGGCATCGGCAGCAGACTCGACGCGCCGAGGCCCAACCTGAGGAAGCGACCGTCGGCAGAGTTTGAGATGGAGCCTCGTCGAGTGGGCAACAGGTGGGTGTCCCGGCCTGTGATTCCATTGCTTCTTCGCAACGCTTTACGTGCGGTGCTGGCATACGAACACGGCACGCTGACATGCACTCCGCAGCCATGTGTGGCTCTTCGAGGGCGCGGAAGGCGGCACATGGGTCGAGGAGATCGAGCGCAAGTGTCAACAGACGACAACGACGGTCTCCGGGAGCACGTCTGCGGCGTCTACCCCTCTGTCGAGCCCGCCGGAGTCCGAGGCCGGGGACACCCGCCAGATGAAGAAGGCGAGAGTTCATTGACGACCAGCGAAGGGAGAGGGGTCCCCGTGGCCCGTCACCAGCGCCGGAGACGCAGTCGGAATGCGTTCTTGGACTGGGGCGAGTTCGGGTCGAGGTAGTCCTCGTAGAAACCGACGATGAACTCTTCCGCCTTGAACCCAAAGCGATTGTACAGGAGCTATCCGGATATGCGGGTTAGGTATTTCATACACGCCTAGGAAGGAGAGGGCAGACAGGATACGGACCATGGCCGGGTTGTTTATGGATACATGCAGAGTGATATCTTTATGGGGATTTAGGTTAATGAGGTAGTAGAGCATAGAACTATAACGATTGGCGAAACGAACATGAGCCATTAGTCCATACAATCAGAGAATTTTCCTTGGTGCCCATTCACTCACGTCGCGATTTGGGAGTACTCCCAACCCGAGCGGACCGCTAGGTAGGTGATGTAGGTTTCTTGCGGAGAACTGAGGAATGCAGCCCCAACCACGAGCTGCTTGTACATCGCCACGATAGTACACTTCTCGGGCGAGTAATCGAGGGAGTCTGTGACTGAGAATCAAAGTATTTCATCAACAAGCTCTTCTCCATACCGGGACGGACAACGGACGCACCATCAATACCCTCCCAGAAAACTCGTCCCAGTAAGTCATGCACTTGATCCAGGTGGCTGCGCTGCAATGTGCAATAAGTTATAGGTGCCGTGCTTTCCTCCGCCTGTTCTCGCTCGGGACTATCACAATCCACGTCATATTGTGCATATACTGGGGCAGGAACGCAAAAACATACTGTGCGAGACTGTAATGTTCCCGTATGTCCGCCATGAGGTCCATCCACGGCGTACGGGCATCCCAATCGACTGCGATGATCCCAGGTTGATGATAGGGTTTGAAGCCTTGCAATCGAGAGAGGAAAGAACTTTCGTATGGCGTCGTCTTGATGGCATATAGAGCATCGAGCACAGCCGGGTTAACCGCAGACATCGCACGTGGCGCACGAAGGGGTGTAAGAGGCCCAGATGCAAGATACGACGGGGTGCGGTCTAGTATCACCCTTCGAAGAAGCCTCTGAAAAACGAATTTTCAGAACGGAAGCTTGGAGCATATAACTAATGAAACGCACCGAGTGGGACCTCGACTTCGCGGAAAGCAAACGTTCGAGCACAGATTTCGGAGCGTCCTGAGCGGTATGCTCATGGAGCTCTGCTGCTTTTGATCGTGGGAGGAGGTGCGGAGTTAACTGGATGGTTGTTCAGACCATTGCATCAACAGAGGCGCCAAGTAGGGACAACTCGCCTTCTCGCTCGCATATTCTCCCCACTGGAAGAACGCGCTCTCTGCGTGAAGTAGAGTAGGAAGAAGGGGCTCTATAGCGGATTCAAATGGCTCCCACAAGTCCTGATCGTCTTCCTGGTCGTGTCCAGTTTGTTCTTGCAAAGCCTCGAGAAGAGGGTCTAGAGACCACTGCGGCGATGGCGGCTCTTTGATCTTGACAGTTACTGCTCTTGTGCGACCCTTCCGTGTGACCTTTCTCCGCTTCGACTTGCGAGTCTGTAATCGTTGTCCATGAGCCCTGGGGTTACAAAACAAGCGTGAAATAAGGCTCACCGGGCGCGCGCTTTCATACTCGTCGTCTCCGGAACTATGCCACTCGGGGTCGGAGGGCATAGTGACAACAGGAAACCGGCTTATAAACGGCTCCTACGTCTTTCTGGCTTGTTTTAATGCCTGTATTTGTTGTCGACTGACGAACTCGCTCAACTTTCGATTTGAGCTGAGGGTGGAGGTGACGTAAGAGGTAGCAATTGGCGCCCTGCTTGTCACGCGGGGTCAAACTTCTCATGCACCCATGGTCCCGGGGGCCTGCAACCTGCCCCTCGAAGACGGTACACCACCTTCTGAGTTCTTTGCAACAAGATCCGAGGGCCCATTCTTGAAAAATAGCTCTATCAAACACTGCGATTATTGGATGCGACTGTTACGTTCGTCTTCCATTGTCCAGGCTCCCAGGAACGTGTAAGTACGTAGTACAAGTTGCACAACCTGACGTCTAGATGTCTGCCCTGGATGCGTGGAGCACCATCGTGTTTACTACTTCCATATTGCAAAGCTGTTTTAGTGTGGCAGAAACCCTTAGTCATCTGGAAGATGCTATGAACAATGGGGGGTGTACACTCCGCGACTATTCGTACATTCCTTCCTAGGCTTAAAGGATCTCTTGCCGAGCCAGAAACCTGCTAATGTTGGACCAAGAAATCTCTTGGTACACCTTCTTAGTCCCCGTAAGTACACTACATTGACTGGCATTACACTTGGATAGAAGCAGATGGGGTTACCAGCAACGGATAAACTATGGATGGCATGTGAAGTCGTGACTGCATTCACTTCCCTATGCTTGCATGAGACTGCTGAACACGAACGGCCGGAACAACGTACCCAGTACAGCTGGGAGAGAAACCTGCTCCAAGCACGTGGGACTCTTGCATGAGAACCGAATCGATACCCAACCGCGTTCCGCTTCACTGTGTGTGGCACCTTGAATGCATTATGGGGCTGGCGCATGAGACTTTGCGCCATGAACTTGGCGAGCCGAGTCAGCGCTCGTTGCCCGCGGATGGCCGTTGGATTCGCTCATCCCGCACCGAGCGCGGCAAGCTTGGGAACACGGCCAATCACTAACCCGAGGCCCTACAGATTTAAGACCTTGGTAAGCCACGGAACCAGTGTACGTACTGACTGACCGACCAACAGCAATCGACTCACCCCCTCGCACCCAAACCATGTCTCTACCCTTTACCCCCCTCTTTATCGACGGCGAGTGGCGCCCCGCGAGCGACGGCGCAACGTTCGACATCTCCAACCCCGCCACGGGGAAGGTGGTAGGTACGTCTGCGTCCGCGTCGGTGAAGGACTGTGTCGCCGCGATCGAGGCGGCCGCCCGGGCGTTCAAGACCTGGGAGCACTCCCCGCTCGCCGCCCGGCGCGACGTTTTCCTGCGGGCCGCGGACCTGGTCGAGACGGAGAAGTACAGGGAGAGGGTGGCCGCGCGGACGAGGGAGGAGCTCGCTGTGGCAGCGGACATGTTCGTCTTCAACTATGCGATGCAGCCGAACCACCTGCGCAACTACGCGGGGGCGGTACAGCTGCTCAAGGGCGAGACGTTCCCGTCTGTGATCTACGGTGGACAGGTGTTTGCGCAGAGGCGAGCTCTGGGAGTTATGTGAGTAATAATGCTATTGAGATATTGGTGAAAACCTACCATTACTGCCCTATCGGATAGCTTTGCGATCGCTCCGTGGAATGCGCCTACAGGGTTGGCCATCCGAGCCATTGCGATACCCCTCATATGCGGTAATACTATCGTGTTGAAGTCGTCCGAAGAGTGTCCTGGGACAAATGCTACTATTGTGGAGCTATTCGAAGAGGTCAGTTACAAAAATATCTGCTCTCGCGAACCGCTGGATAGGGTTTCGCAATGCAGGCAGGGCTTCCCAAGGGCGTCCTGAACTTCGTCTCCACATCAAGAGCTGATGCCCCGGCGCGCGTGGCCCAAATCATAGCCCATCCTGCGGTCCGCAAAGTCAATGTGAGCCCAGTTCCAACATCATTGATAAATGAACACCGCTCTGAACCCGGCTGAAGTTCACAGGGAGCGATCGTGTCGGCAGAATCCTCGCCGCCGAAGCCGCAAAGCATCTGAAACAGTGCGTCCTGGAGCTAGGGGGCAAGTCGCCTGTCATCGTATGTCCCACCATGTTCCTGGCGCGCGCAGATCCCCTCATAGAACACGTCTGTTCAGGTACTTGAGGACGCCGACATCCCGCGGGCAGCACGGGCTATCACGTCCTCCACCCTCCTCCACTCCGGGCAGATATGCATGTCAACGGAGCGGGTCATCATTCAGCGAGGAGCCGCCTCAGCCCTCATCGAGGAACTGGAGACCCTCTTCATGAGGGGCAAGGCCGGGGACACCTACTCCGATCCCACAGCGAACCTAGGACCGCTCTTCACGCAGGGATCCGCGGAGAACGTCTTGGCCATGATCAACGACGCTGTCACACAAGGCGCGAAGGTCCTCGTCGGGAACCTCGACAGGCAGGGGACAATCGTGCAGCCACACATCGTGATGGACGCCCGACCTGGAATGAAATTATGGGAGCGGGAGAGTTTCGGGCCAGGTACGCACCTTCTCGTTCTGGCAACACACACTATCGGTGGCTGAACGTGGAACATGGGTCAACCTGGGCCCGGTCTTGGACAGTCGTGGCCGTGGCAGTCGTGGACACTGTGGATGAGGCAGTGGACCTGGCGAATGCTTGCGACTACTCGTTGACCTCGGCCGTGTGGACGAGGGACATTTATACGGCATTCGACGTTGCCGGGAGGATTCACGCCAGTGGGTGGCCCTGGAATTTATCCATTCCAACCTCGACTGACATGTCACTGTAGGTTGCGCGAACATCAATGGTCCCACCGTACACGGGGAATTCATGCACGACCTGGGGGGACTCGGGTAGGCATTCTAGCATTCTTAACGAAACACATTGTCGGAATCTTCTTGCAGCGGTTCGACAGGGTACGGCCATTTCCGAGTCGACGACTGGACAAACGTGAGGATGACGGTCCTGCACCCCGAAAAAGAGCCCCCATATGTGGTGCTTCGAAGCTTGAATGCAAGACAGGAGGTCAACGGGGGGTCAACGGGAATGGAGGACGTGAAGAATGGCGTAAATGGGTCTTCTCTCCGGAATGGCGCGTCGCATGGCCCGAATGGATCGTCAGTGGTGTCTCGAGCGACAGCTTGAGGTCACAAAGGGGAGGTTTTATGAATATTCCTGAATCCTCTATTGTGGGAGAGCATTGCTGTCAAGGAATGGGATAGTTTGAGAAGTCCTGTATGTACGATGAGCTGGCATCAAAGCAAATGCATGGGTGCTCCTCGAGCTTTAACTGTATATCTCGTACCTTCACCAAATTCCGACCGAGGGTGGTAACAAATAACTATAGGTCATGGTGACCCTGATGGATGTGGTGTAGGATTTGAGACAGTCTGCACGCGTTCGTACAGCTCTCGCTTCTCTGATGACCGTTGCAGTTCCTCCTCTCTCTGTTTCATTTTCTCGCGTCGTCGCTCATCATCCTTGATGATCCCTTGGAACATAGTCTAATGGTGTTCGCCATGAATACCGGGTTAACGGGGTACGAACAAGCTACGCACCTCGCGTTCCGTCATCTGCAGATGATGCACACCCCATACAATGAGCGCCGAACTGAATACGGCAGCTCCGAGCGTGAACTTTGCGACACGCGACATGGCGATGACTGAGGATCACTGCCCCGGCCAGCCGTTATCTCCAGAGACCAAGAAGCGAGTCGGGGAAAGAGGCAGCAGGAACACGAAAGTCCCAGTCAGAGGCAACTTGCAAGGGAGAACACGGAGACAAGGACCAAAGGGGATGATCAACGCCCGGTCCGATGAGGTCAGCCGCGCGGCTGCACATGCAACCTGGGCGAGTACCATGGCGGCGCCCGGCCTTCTACCCTTGCAAAAGCCTTCGTCCATCCATCGACATCGCAAGCCCCCCACACCTTACTAGTACACTCAGTGCACAATGGCAGCACAGCCTAGCATCCAAGACATCCTACAGGTACGCTCCGCCGCTCCGAGAGAGCCGTTCAATGCATCATGTCTTCACACAAATGTCCTGACCCCTTCTAGAATGAATTCTCCCCACCCCTCGATACCTCCCTCATCGCAGCCATTGTAGCAGACTACGTCTCCGGAAATGCTGCGAAGAGGCAGGATGAACTCTTCCAATTGCGCGAAGTTCTGGGCAACCTCGCCTCGGAGGCGGAGAAAGAGCTCTTCGACTCGGACTCACAGTCGCTATCAGGCTTCTCCTACCTGCAGACCTCTTCTACTTCCCTTGCCGACGACTCCTCGAGCTTGTTTGACTACTCAAATACAGACATCTCTGGCTCTACATCCACTAGTTCTCGTTCAGATGCATCTGGGCAACCTTTCAGCCACCCCCTCGGCTTCCTGCGCGCTGTGTTTCCTCAGGTCTCCGTCGATAGGCTGAAGAACATCCTGGCCAACCATGGAGGGCGTATCGACGATCTGGACATGGAGGTGTTGGTCGAGGAGGTCCTCACCGCCGAATACGTCCGCGAACTGGAGGAGCGTGGTTTAGATGAGTCCGAATCGAAGGTAATGGGGTATGAGGGGCCTTGGGAACTGGTGGGGAGGAAGAAGAAGGGAGTGGCGAAGCAAAAAAAGCATTTCAAGAAAGGTGCCACTTTCACGCTGGTAGACGTTCGCCAACAGCAGCATGCTCGTCCGATTGCTTCGAGCTCGAGCCCACACACCGGCGTCCCAGATCCATGGACGCAGCTAGCCTCTGTCGCATCGCACCTAGCTATGCTCATCTCATCGCAACCCGTCTCCTACTTCCAGTCGGTGTTCCATTCCCCGAACTACTCCTCCCCCGGCCAAGCCCTCCGCGCCGCCCTGGTCCAAATCTCGCGCCAGGTCTCGAAGCAATCGAGCGACGAGCTCACCGAAGACGAGAGCCCCCTCCTCTTTAGCATGTTCGAGATCCTCACCACCTCCCAGCCGTACTCAGACCTCAACGTTGAGGAGCGCGACCAGCTCCTCGAGGACGCGCTCTTCGCGCTCCGCGCGACGGGCCGTGACCCGAACACCGCTCTCGACGTCGTCCAGATCCTGGTCGAGCTCGACGCGGACCTCACCACCAAGGAGTACGCCTGGGGCGTGTACCACCAGAAGGCGCCCCAGCTCAAGGCTGCGACGAAGCTGCCGGCCGGTCCCCCAAACATACCACCGCCGCCAAACATACCGCGCCGCGCGCCGCTGCCCTATTCCCCCTCCGGGTCCGAGAAGGCACGCGCGCCCCCGAATGTGTGGAAGACAATCCCCGCTAAGCCCGCACCCGACGGCCCACACCCGCTGAACGGCGTCATCCGCGCGTACACGATCCAGACGCCGACGAAGCCCGCGCGCAAGGTGCGCGGCGGGGGGAACGGGAACGGGAAGGGCGGGAAGGGCGACGTCGGGGAGCTCCCGAGCCAGGCGTCGCGCAAGGTCGCGGCGGCGAAGCGGGAGTGGGAGCTGCAGGAGCAGCGGCGGGCGGCGCTGCGGGAGGCGGGGAAGGCGTGGCAGAAGGGGCACTCGAAGAACCACGGGGGCGAGATCGCGTTCTACTTTGCCGAGAGGGTGAGTGTGTCGAGCGTCCGCGCGGTTTACGCCGTTGGGGCTGAGCGATGGTTGATGGTTGACGTGGGGCTGTTCTTCTACGTGTTCGTGCGCAGGCGCGGGAATTGCAGGAGGAGGTGCAGAGGGAGCAGCTGAAGCGTGCGCGCGAGGTGGTCATGCGAAACCGGTTCGTTGTTTGTTTCCACTGCCAGAAGTCGAGATGCGAGGCTAATTCGATGGCATCGGTAGTACGGTCTCCTCCACGAGCGAAACCATTGATTTGCATGGGCTCATTGTGGCCGAAGCTGTCGCCATCTCGCGCGAGTACCTTGGCGAGCACTTCAGTGGTGCGTAGTGCCTTCTAAGCAAGCAGAAGATCGTCGTTGATTCTGTGCGTCTATATAGGTAAAGTGGTGAGGATCATAACTGGCCGTGGCAAGCACTCGGTGAACGGGGTTGGCGTATTGGGCCCCGCCGTGAGGAATGCCCTGACCTCCGATGGCTGGATCGTTGACACCGTCGACGGTGGCCTCATCGTTCGTGGCCTCTCAGGCCCGAGCCGATGACCTTGCCAGTGGCACATGATACAGATATCCCCGTGCGTGTCAACTCTTAAATAAGCATCACTGTGAACGTGTAGACCCCGTTTTACTCATCAGGGCCCCGCTAGAACCAGCATTAGGTCTGTTATACCCCCATCTTGTGTAGCGATACATTATTTTATTGGTGTATTGAGTACTTTTCTGCTTACCTTGTTCGGTCTGTTGTAGTGCTCCTTATGTACGCATCTCCTTCGAGTACACCTGTAGAAACACTGCTGATCTCCACAGTGCTTTGGCCGCAATCCTCTTTTTGCTCTGGTCATGGCCGGAACATAGCCCTCGTGTTGTAAACTTGGGGCGCGGTGAGGGCTTCTCTGCCTTCTCTCAGGCTCTGACCCTCTGTCAGATGCACCATTCCGAAGTTCCGACGGTCGCCCTTACGCTCTTAGCTCGCCCACGTGCTGTTCCATCCGCGGCTCTCTGGCGACAGAGCATTGGATGGTCCAGGATGCAGGGATTCCATCGTACGGCAAAGCGGTCACCTCACGTAAAACAGGCCAGCCGTTTAGTGCCGTGCGCTCTCTCCTACCCACCTAAACCGCGTTCAATTGCGACGGTACGAGTCTTTTCAGAGGACATGGGCCGTTGAAAAATAATAAATGGTCATTCTCAGAGACATAGATGCCATATCCATTCTGCTCGACCCAGCATCAGTCTGAGGTGGCAGGAGGCTTGACTGGAGAAACGGTTGATCGGCGGCCCGAGCGACCGGCCTTTGGAAGAGTGGCTAGGCGCCCCCCTGATTCGAACGGCGAGGCCTTGTGCGATCGCAAAAAAGCCCCCCACAAGCGAGAATATCAATCGCGCCATGACTCAGAATCTGATGATACAAGAAGCCTGCCCTCGAGCTCAAGGTGCGCCGTCTGATTCTCCCCTGTCTCGAGCCCCAGTCACTCAAATAGTCGTCGCCCGAAGGCAAGGGTCACGGTCTTGTTGCATCCCCCGGCCCCGACCTCGCTTCTCGGCGGCAAAAGCCTCAAGCTCTGTACAGAGATCGTGCACTTCCCTGTGCTTGTAGGACAACGAGGACATCTCTGGGCACGTCGCGAGCCCAGTTTCGTCGCCAATTTCAGGCTGTATAACGGTGGCTTAGAGGTCGTGTAACCACAATGCCCGTCAACCGCGTCGCGGAGAATGTGCTCGGGACTATGGGTTCGTTCTGCTTATCTCTCAAAAATTGTAACGAGCTCGCTGACGCGAATATCTGGGTCTCTGTGCAGGCACCATCTGCTGGACCATCCAGCTAGTGCCACAGATATGGCACACATATCGGAGCAAGTCCGTCGAGGGCCTCTCGGAACATTTCATGTGTGTCCTTGAGTCCTCGGTTTGTCGTGTACGGCATACGCTGACATCTGCTTTTTCCCGCTCACAGGCTGTTGTGCGGCGTTGCAGGCCCGTTCCTTGGGACCTATTCCGTGGTGCAGAACCTAAACGTTCCCCTTATCCTCCAGCCGCAAGTGTTCGGCGTGCTCTGTCTCATATCGTGGGCGCAGGTTCGTGCCTATTCTAATTGGAGTCATACGTACACGTTGGTGCTGACGCGACCGTTCACCGGATGCAGTGCCAATACTACGGGCACAGACGTTCACGGACGACGAGTATACTTATATTTTTAGCAGCCCTGGTTGTGTTCGCCGGCTTCGAGGCCGGTATGATATATGCCGTCAGGGTGAGCGGCTCCCTTTCTCTTCCCCGTCGGCTCGTGGCGCGAATAAATGCTGATTTTAATGTCCGAAAAAGCCGTCCTTCAATGCTGGAAATATGGCGCCAACTATGTTCTTCGGGATATTCAGCACTGTGCTAATTGCATGCGGTTTGATGTAAGTGCAATAGCACCCCCTGGGTATATCCAACCACACACCGCACGCATCTGATTGCGCAACGCGACAGGCCGCAATACTACGAGATCTACAAGTACAAGGAGGTGATCGGAATATCGCTTCTCTTCATGACCATTGACGCGCTCGGCGGGGTTTTCAACGACCTTTCCCTTGCGTTCAAGGGCGATTTCGATGTCGTCGCCGGCATAACATACTCTCTGGTCGTGGTGCGGCTCATGTCACATCCGGTGCATTGTGTTCCACGCTCTGACAGGCCTTGGATATTTTTTTTTCAGGTGCTCGATGGCGGGATCCTCCTGCTTGCGCTGATCTTGAATCCGCTCGCGAGGCGCCGACGCAAAAGGCTCGCCACCGAGGGCACGGTGGTCCCAGACGTGGAGGCACCCGCAAACATTGGTTACGAGTCAGGTCTTGAAGCACTGGAAGTGGTTCCTAGGATTGAGCCAGATAAGGGCGAGAAGTTGGACAGCAATATAGACGATAAGAAGGAAAAAGCTGAGGTAGAAACCAACGACGCATGAAGCTGGGACAAGCTTCCTTATTACGCTCAGGTTTACGAGACTCACGACTTAGATGCCAGTGTAAAACTATCATCATATAGAAATCTATAGAGACAAATAGGCATAGGGGCTAGCCTCATGGATCTCTTCGCTGTGCAATGCAGCCGCCTTGGAAGGTCTATACCAGCTAACGCGGTGTCGGCCATTGTCCGGCTTCAACTGTGATCACACTGTGTCCTGGCAGCCATTTGCCTCTCGGCAGTACAAAAAGACCGAGGTACACCTGCAATAAATTCTAATGTGCGGGCATATGACCTGACCTAGCTAAGACCGAGAAACTCCAGCTGCAGTAGATCCACCCTTAGCAGAAGTTCAATACTCGTGGGAGATCGATCATGTGGTCGGAATACAGCGGCGTATAATAAGAAGCAAGCTTTACTTCGAACCCTAGTAGAGTTAGGGTGCCGAACTCTGTATAAATAGGGTACGATGTGGTCGTCCCAGCCCCGTCCTTTCCCATAGGACCTTCTTGCTTGCGCCGTCCTCCTACGCAGGTGACATCGCTCCCCCAATATATCCGCACATGAGCTGACGATAGCCTCTCGCCACTGCCCATGCTTCTCATGAACTCTTCCCGGCGATCTCGTGTATCTACCTCGTGTCGATAGCCACCAGGAGGCTCGACGCGTTTGCCAACCATGACCGATAAGCAGACCAAGATATACATACACAACGCCCCCGATGACATCCCCAAAGACATCGGCCCCTCCATCTTCCTCGCCGGCCACACCGCCGACGACTGGCGCACGAGGATCATCGACCAGCTCGAGAAGTTGATTGAGCGGCCCATTACCATCTTTAACCCGTTGCGGACCGATTGGGACAGCACCTGGACGGAGCGTAGCAGCAACGCACAGTTCCACAAGCAGGTGCAGTGGGAGCTGGATGCGCAAAAGCGCGCCGATGTTGTGGCGGTATACCTGCATCCTCGCACCCTCTCTCCAACCACTCTTCTCGAGCTGGGGCTGGCCATCCAGAGGCGTCGGGCGGTGGTATGTTGCCCGGATGGGTTTTATTTGAAGGGGCACGTGGAGATGGTCTGCGATCAATACGACATTCCACTGGTAGAGACCTTCGAGGACCTTGTACGCCATATGATTGAGAAGCTGAGCCGTACCTAGAGCCCACAGCTTTGTCCCCGCCTCGGCTCTGCTCGACTACGATAACTAGACGTGTATCGACAGTTGCTTTCGTGTAGTACTGGATGGCGACAGAGCACCGCAAAATGGAATATATTCTTTCCTGTCATACCAAAATAGATCAGTTTCAACAGTAATGATAATTGGGTTCCAAATATCGCACACCTGATCTTTATGCAAGCAGTGCCGCGCGGAAGTGGCAGTTGAGAGAAGGCTACGAAAGTTCCTAATAGTTTGGGCGCTGAGCGTTCTTTGGGGCGGTGCTGGGGGAATGGACGTCGGACACGCGGTGAGCCACCACTGCCGCTTCGCCGCGTGTATATTCCGTTTGTCCGACCAGGTAGACATGAGCCGAGTCAGCATAAAGCGATGACCATGCACTCCTGCTATAACTTCCGCCGCTTGCTGTGTTTCCCAGAACGCGGGGCGTACAGACGCGGCAGGACGGCGGCACAATAGGACATATTCTACATTCCAAGGATGGTCGCCTAGTGGCACGGGCGCATCTAGACATACACTGGCATCCACATTACTACAGCTGGGCGCGGCGTTTGAAAGGCACAGGTACGTCATGGGAAGGATATAAAGAGGGAGTCCTACTGCAGCTGCAATCCCCATCACCTCCTGAGCCCCAGAAGCCTCTGATAACTGCCCATCGATCCCCCAGCCACCGTCCTCCTCACACCACTACATCCCTTGACACCAACAACCACCCGCACCTCTCCCATGACCACCCAACCCAAGGAATCTATCCCCGGACCATCTGAATCCCAGCCCGAGGGTTCTATCCCCGAGCCCTCCCAGCAGGACCACCGGATCGAAGGCAAGGCCCATGTCTATATCGCCCCTGCGAAGGTGCCAGCCGTGACCCCTGGCAGGTCCGTCTTCCTCGCGGGCTCGATCGAGCAGGGCGCGGCAGAGCAGTGGCAGGCGCGCATCACGGAGCAGCTGAAGGATATCGAGTGCACGGTCTTCAACCCGCGCCGCCGGCACTGGAACCGGGACTGGGAGCAGCGGAAGACGAACCCGCAGTTCAGGGAGCAGGTCGAGTGGGAGCTCGACCTCCTCGAGAAGGCGGACGTCATCGCGATGTACTTCGACCCCAACACCAAGAGCCCGATCACGCTCCTCGAGCTCGGGCTGCACGCCAACGACAAGTCGAAGGATGAGCTCGATGACAAGAACGAGAAGAAGCCGAAGCTCGTCGTGTGCTGCCCCGAGAAGTACCACCGTCTCGGCAACGTCGAGATCGTCTGCGAGCGGGCCGGCATCCCCGTCCTTGGCACCTTCGACGAGCTCGTGGCGGAGGTCAAACAACGTTTGAAGGACCCCAAGCTTTCGCCGACTCAGCAGCCCCCGGAGACCAAGCTCTCGTAGGCTAAGCAGCCACAGGAGTCCAAGCAGTGATAGAACGGAGCAAGGATGATCGAGGATTTATCCCGCACTGCGAAGCTTTCCATATACCATACCCGTAGCTCTGGATTCGAATGCTTCTCCAGGACTGTTGTTTGTACGCTGATCAGTGTAGCAAAGAAGAATTGTCATGGTCTCATTCTCGGTCAATATATATAATAATGTCAAGGGAACATCGTCAATGCGAGGCAGAAAAAAATGTACTGTCAGAGCCCCTCAACGAGGCAGAGAAAGTCCAAAGTCCATAGCCTTCCCCGCCCCGAGGAAACGAACGTGAGTGTCGCGCGCGGTGGAAGGTAGAACTAAGACGGCGCGAAGTGTGAAGGGGAAAGGCGCGCGCGGCAGGGGCAGGGAAGGCTTCGTGTCTGCGAAGTGATAAAGATAAAAAGATAAAGTTCGAACGAGGATGCGCGCGTCTGTATGCGTATAGCGCGTATTACGCGCGAAGGCGGTCATGTCTAGGTCGTCGCCAGTCGTTGCCGCCGGGCCCGGTAGGTCACTAGCACTCCTAGCGTCCGCGCTGCAGTAGGGTAATCAAGATCTAAGCATCCTCTCTCCGTTTTCTTGCGGGGTATCCGACTCGTCTCGTCGCTCCTCGTCACCGTCGTCGCACATGTACAGGCGGGCGCGTCGCGGTCATGATGCCACAGCGACTGGCCGCCGCACGGGGGCTTCCATACGCTGGTGGCTCGCGACCACCGACGCTCGCCGCTGTCGCGATGTCCACGGAGGTTGCGCGTGGGGCGTCTGGTGGACGGCGCTCAACGGAGGCGAGTCTAATGATGGTGGTGGTGATGGGTATGAATCCACCGGTGAAACTGTGTTGTTCGCAGGCGGCGGGGTGATCTTGATGTGCAGATTCGTTTGGGGATGTGACCGCGAGTACGATGGCGGCGGAGTCTGGTCGAACGGACCGGATGAGTACGTCGACGGTGCAGGCGCACGCGGGTATGATCCATGCGGAGGATGATGATGGGAAGGGTCTACGACGCGGCCGTATGCCGAAGTGACGCTGACTTCTGCCATCCCGGAGATCGGGGCAGGGGTAACGCTGCGAGGCGGGGTAGCCTCACTATCGCTCGCTAGGTCCGCCTTGGTGGTGGGAAGGACAAGGTCGCGGGCAGCCTCCACCCGGCGCATCTTGTGCTCGCCCTTCTCCACGTCTCCCTTCGCGTTGTTGTTGTACATGTACAGACCGACGAAGGTCATCGTGATGCCGACCGCTTGGATCGGATGGACGGACTGCGCGAACCAGACGATGGCGATGCAGATCACAGCGACACGCTTGATGAGCGACGCTATCGAGTAGGTCACGGGGGACGTCGACGCGAGGATAATGAACGCGATGATGTTCTGCGCAAAGTGGACCGTACCGTTGGCGATGAAATAATACGTGACCGAGTGCGGGGTCTCATGGCCGTGGGTGGGATGCACGATGTGATCCTCGCTCGCGGCCAACAGGACGGGGAGGTCGTAGTACATCCAGATGGGGATCATGAGGATGAACGCCATGCTTGACGAGTAGAACAGGAGGTTCAGCTTGTCGAGTTTGTGGGATGATTGGCCACCGTTGGAGGGAACGACCTTCTTGAAGTAGATGTTCTGGGTAACGAAGATAATCGCGGAGCCGAAGGCGCACAGGATACCAACCGCGCTTGACCTATCCACATCGAAACTGCACGCGAGCATAACACCGAAGGTTAGGGGGAGCAATGAGATGTACGTCTTGGACGAATAGCTGACGCCGAAGAGGAGCGCATAGGCGGCGACGGTGAACAGGGGAGATAGCGCCTGTGCATAAGATTATGGTCAACATTCGCCGCCGAGACCGGGGTGAAGATTCTCCGCTGGCATAGGAGGAAAGACTAACCTTGATGGTGTGGACGGTGCTAACGTGTATGCGCGATATGGCCATACTCGAGAAGATGTGTCCTCCAACCTGGAATACGCCCATTGGGAATGTGGTCTCGAAGATCGCCTTGGTTGGCCAGCGGAGCTTGGAGAACTGGACGACGGGGGACATGAAAAGGAGGCAGTATGCGGCGACAAACCCGAACTGGACGAAGGTGAGGGTGACGGGGTATCGGAAGGTAGTCATGATCGACTTTCCCGTGTTAGACGAGAGGGCGGAGGTGGTGTACCAGAGGCAGCACATGAGGATGAAGCGTACGGTAGCGGAGGATGGCACATCGACGGAGGGCTGGCCTTGAGATAACGACAGCCTATGTCCCCTCTGGCGCGACCAGCCCATGGCCGGGAGGCGTCGGAAGAGGGTGCGCTTGAGCCCCCTCAGTCGCTGCGAGAACTCGGATGCTCCTGACGGCTTTTCATCCAGGTAGGTGGGGAGCTCTGAGCTTACACCGAGCAACTTGGCCAGCCAGCTCGCGCTTCCAGAGCGACGAGGTCTGTCCGAGTCGAAGGATGCCCATCCTCGATTGTCGCGGTGTTGATGTTGATGGTGAGGGGTCCAGGAGGAGTCGACCATAGCGATGAGGACCGGGCGGGGAGTGGATTAGCGGATTAAATGGCAGAGTATAGTCGTCTATAGTCGCATGGAGATTAAGAGGGACTGATAACGGGGAGACAGCGAGCGTCGGCCGCTGGACGATGGCTTGAATAGGGGCTAGAGGGAAAGCCTGCGCAGACGTGCCTGGCTCTCCGCTGTTTGGGTCAAAAGAACTTCCCCAACTCATGGGCGCTACCTATGTTTGCTTCTATTTGCTCCGTCGTCAGTCCGGCTGTTCGGCGGCAAAATCACAAAATTGGACACCCTCCTGAACGCTCCTGAACGGGCCCATTGCCGTCCATAACAGCACTTCTGAAATTCACGTTATACGCCCTAGCAAAGGCATACAATACATTACAATCTATCGCAGCCTCTGCCGTCCCTCTGGAACATACGCTCACGCTCCCCGTAGGCGCAGCACCTCACCCTGCGCTATAGAAGTCTAGAAGGCAGCGCTCACTGTGCAAGATGAAGTCAAAAGTAGACATCCCTCACCCGCCATGACCTCCCCAGTGACGTAACGTCGCGTTGATTGTCCGGCCAAACCGTCATGTTCAAACCTATCCCTGCAACAAACCGCGCCCACAGAAGCAGCAAAGCTCTTATCTATATAACCCGACATCAGCGAGACCACCACAATCTGCGATACGTCCATGTGGACCATTACTGACTCTACCGTCTCAATTCCGCCTTCTCTTCCAGCGTCCGGACGCAAAAGGTCGTCTCGCGCCGAGGGCCATCGCCGGTCCCGCCTTTAGAAAAGAAGGTGCCCCACCCGATCGTCTTCAGCGACGGCAGCGCGTTCCCCATGAGACCGGTCGCCAGACGCTCCCGCTCCCGGGCGGCTGCAGCGTGCTCGGTGACGCAGGTGACACATCCGTTCGGCCCAAAGGGTGGTGGGGAATAGAAGCCCGTCCGGGGAGAAGCAAGAGCGACCACAGAGGCACAGCGGTCGAAGTGGCTGATGAGCACATCCGCATCCGAGAGGAAGATGCCCAGGAAGAGATGTTCGAGCCTCTTGAGAGGCTGCAGTGCTTTGCCGAAGGAGCGCTATAGATGAGGATGCCAAATGCAGGTTAACGACACACCGCGCGGGGAACTGAAATGCGCACCGCGAGGTGATCGACTGACGGGAAGGTGTCCGGAATAGGCGAATGGACAATACAACTGGCGGATTCTTGGAAGCATAACCAGCAGCACTGTTCGTCTAGTCGCTCGATAGATGACAGCTCAAGGGTCGTTAACGAGGGAAAACGTGAAGCAACAAGAGAGAGCAGAGCAGTGTCGATTCGAGGTAGAAAGGTCAGCTTCAGCGTTGTTAGGTCCGCAGACAGACTCTTGAAGATGAGCAAGCAGCGGGTGCTTTGGGTGGAGAGTCCGTCTGAGAAGAAGTCCAGCTCAAATGATAGAAGTGAAGTGAACTCGGACAAGGCGTCCAATGAAAACTGTACGGAGGAGGTTGAGATCTTGAGTTGCCTGTGTGTATGCGCGCATATAATCACAACGTGCGATCGATGTCACTGAGAAGCTTACCTGACCAAGGACGGTACACCCGCAATTTTGCAAACACGGTCGCAATGCGGCGCAGAGCGGATTTCAAGGGTGGCGAAGTATTTTCTAAATGCTACCTGGCGGAACCCATACGAGACAAGAGAGACGGCCGCGATTTCTGAGAAAGAGTGCGTATCAGACAGTAAACATGCCACAATGTGGTCGAGTATCTCTTGTGGAAGAAGCGCCACGCCCTGAAACATGCAAAGTGAGAAGGTGCATACAGTCAGGTCGGGGCCTGTCCACTTACCATGTCGTAAGGCCGGGCGCGAACCAATAGTGACTTGGGCGACAATGTCAACTTGTAAGACTGTTCTGATGCCCCAAACACCATGCGAGAACTGGGAAAAGAGGTAAGCAGGTGGTGGTACGAGAAGAAGACGCAGCCCCATCACTCGAGAAACTCGTCCATAGATGAATGTATAGTACACGTGACCGCGCCTCGAGCCTAAAAGAACCCATCCAAAAGTGGTGATTACTGATGGGGACAACGTACATACCTACACCCGGACTTATGTAGATAGACCTGATATATATGCGCGTATCTAGACGTGTAAATGCACTGGAACTTCCAACGTACCAGCCCATCTCCAGAACTCACGCTAGCGTTCACACCATCTCTATGTCGCTCGTAACTTTGCTTCCATCCGCCTGGAGCTTACCTTCCACTTGATCCGTCGACGGACGAACCTCAACATCTTGCATTGCAGTGCTTCCCTGTTCGCCGGCTACAGGCTCGACCCGTTCCTCGGGCACAACAGCTTCCAACTGCTTGCGGCGGCGCTTGGCCCGGGGGTTGAGTATGAGCGCGCACAGCAAGACGATGCCATCGAGAACCTAAACATTGCAAACACAGAACGTCAGTATTATCTGCTGGAAGGGATAGAATGTGTCAACCTGGAAAACGTACGACGACGAGGGAGTATGCGACACCTGCGATGACATCGAAGCGCTCCTTGAACGCCAATGAGAGGTCGCTGAACACGCCGCCCATCATGTCGACGAACATGAACATGAGGGATACGCCTATGACTTCCTTGTACTTGTAGATCTCGTAGTACTGTGGTCTGTCGTGGGGCGTCAGCGTGAGGAACGCGTGGTACCGGGTCGTGTGCATGCGTACAGCAGTCCACAGGACAGCAAAACGGTGCTGACTATCCCGAAAAATTTGACTGGGGCCGTGTTCCCTCTCTTAAATGCGGGCTGCAATGCCATTGCACGTCAGGCCGATTTTCGACAGCCATTACACGAAGCGAAGGTGACGCACTCGGATGGCGAAGACCATCCCGGCCTCGAAGCCGCCTGAGACCATCATGAAGGTGAAGCCCATGAGGATGGCGGCCGTCTTTGACCTCTTCCTCCCGTAGTACTGGCACTGTAAAGGGCACAGACATCTAGGATGCTTTCGGACTACCTCGCGGAAGGTAGCTTAGGTACTCGCCTGGGCCCATGACGTGTAAGACAGCACAGACATGATTTGCGGTTGCACAATCAGGGGGACGTTGAGGTTCTGGACGATCGCGTACACCCCGAGGAAGACACACGAAATGCCCCAGAGGAGCCTGATGGTGCGGGATTAGGTGAGACGAGAGAGAGAGAGCAAAGATGGATGCACTCACATCAGATATTCTGATAGACCATCCGTCGACTTCGTGCGCCAGCTCTTCCACACCTGAGGAACGAGCTGCACTGTCCAGCATATCGTACCTAATAAAGACAAGACGACGGGATTAAGGTGCAGTTCGCGCATGCTATAACAGGGGAATATCATAAAGAGATCGGTGAGATCGTTCTCACCGATTGTCCCGAAAACGTTCTCTGCCACAGGATTTGCTGTCATCTTCACACAACGATACGACAAGCGTGAGGTTAACTCTTCCGTTGGAGAGTAGGTGCAAAACGTTGAGAAAACTGCAATCAGCTAGTGGGCCAGAGCATGGTGGTGCCGGACAAGGAGCTGCCCCGTCTGAGTCAAGGGAAATGAGCGCCTAGGGCAAACCTAAGCCTGCTCCGAGGGCATCCGAGACTTCGGCATGCTATGGCGGACCAGTGTAACAATTTCCTACTAGTACGGGACAACTATGATAATGCACCAACTACAGCCACCCACGGAAGTAAGCTCATAATTTTACTTGCAAGTAAAATACAAATACACCTATACCAAGGAAAACAACAAACCAATATCCCGGTGCGTACAATAACAATCGTATACATTTTGTTCCTGTTCCTGTTCCCGTTCTCTCTACATCAAAGTTCCGTGCACGCCCCAACGGCGTGTTTTTTGGTCGTGTACAGATACCCCAAAGCGTTGCAGATCACAATTGATACGTCCGTGTGCTTTTAAAAAAACTATGCCGGCAAGGTGAGGATTCACTCAGTGCCGCTGACGCTACCCGTACTTGCCGTCGTAATGGCATACTCGTGCTTGCTGGGGTCCCAACTGCGCGCCCACTCCGGGCGTGCCGTCGTCGCTGGACGTCCCCCGCCCAAGCTACCTGTGCGATGTACCCCAATCCTGATTGAGTGCGGACTAGAGTACGCGGGCCGAGGCGGGTAGCCTGATACGCTCAGCGTACGTTTGCTACAAGCGCGAACGATCAGAACTCCCATCCTATTCAAGAGCGAAAGATCAAACATACCCTGGTTGGAACGTCGGAGCCAAGCTGAGCTGGCTGAAGTTGCTCGGGAACAGTGGCTGGCCCGGCCCGCGCTCGCGGAGCACATCGTACGGCATGTCCTTATCGTTCGTTCCCTTCAACGGTTGCATGAGCGGGCTGATGTCCTGCACGGGCGGCGTCGAGTGGTCGCGCACGAGCGCGGGAGCGCTCGGAGATGTGATGATGCGCAATCCCTGGATTTCCTGCTCCTGCTCCGCCTTCTCATCCCCATAGTCCGTCTCGTCTTCCTCTCGAAGGTCTCCGAGCGAGGACCCAAGCCCTCCAGACGGCTCCATCATTCCAGCTGTAACTTGCGGCGTCTGGTTGGCGAATACCGGTTCGATGACGAGCTCGCGGTCGAACTCCATATGGGCGACTGCGACAGGCGAGTCCGGTTCGAATGGACTTGACTCCAGGGACTCAGAGGTCGCGGGAGGTTCCGATGACGCAAGTGCATCGACGTCTTCTTCTGCAACATCAAGCTCGGGCGGGACGCCGAGCGCGCCCTTAACCCGCTCCCAGATGAGCTCGCTGTGGGTTATGACGCACCGGCGGCTTTTCCGGACCCACAGGGCGTCCTCCGCGGCGTCCCGGTCAACCTTCTTCAGCCAATACTCGAGGTCGGCGTACGTCCACTCCTTGGGGTCCGGCGCAGCCTTCGACGCATCGTATTGAGAACCCATGGACGCACGTGCATCAAGTGGGAACGTCTGCTGAAGAAGAGCGAAGAGCCGTGCGTTCGGTTGCGTATCTATGAGCGAAGCGACTTCCTCGGGCCGGTTGATGAATGGGAGATAGACAGAGTCCGGGAGTGGGGTGAACGAGACGGGATTGGCGTGGATTTGTGCAGGGCTGAGCGGTCCGCCGGGCGAGGGAAGAGGGGAGCGCGGGTTCACGGAAGAACGGGCGACGTTGACGAGCTGGTCGGGGTTGAGCTTGTTGTGGCTCGGCAGCGCAGAAGGGAAGCGCGAGCTGGTGGGGGAAGAGGGGCGAAAGCGAGGTGAACTGGAGGGACTGGCTGGACGACCGGGGCCCCCGCTCTGGCCTCCAGGCGGCGAGAACGAGGTGAACGCAAAGCTCATCCTCCCGCCGGGGCCGTCGCTCTTGCTGGACGTGTTTGAGTTCAGAGAGGCATTGCTTCCGTGCCGCCTGTGGCGCCTCGGGGGCTCTTCCATCTCGGGTTGCGGAATGCGGACGATTGTGAGCCGGCTGGTGAGGGTGCGAGAGGGGTTCATGTTCACGTCATTGTGTTCGCCCCAGGGGTCTGCTGCAGCGACGGAGCCTCTGCGCGCGGACAGCCTCCGCGCGCGTGTGGGGGGACCGAGAACGGGGCTAAGGTCGGGGTCGAACACGGCGCTCATCGTGAGCTAGCTATAGTTGGCGGGCCGTTGCGGTGCGACACCGAGATGCCTAATTAGCAAATCTAATCCATCGATGGGATAGCGTGAGGTGTTCACCTTGACAGTGGGCGAGGGCGACGAATGAATACGGAGAATTATTGGGACGACCGAGGTCGAGAGAGATGGTGGTGGTGAAAGAGAGAGAAGGATGCGGGGTCAGTTTGTATGCGGGGCGAAGGTGCGGGGGAGCGTTGAAACAAATGTACGTCAAGTCCTGGTCAAGTCTCCCTTGCCTCGGTCTTACGTCCAGATCACATGACGCAACCCACGATCGGCAGCAGCGTTAACCCGCACAGGGGCTGCCTTTCTGCGGAAGAGCCGGCCCATTGACCAGTAGAATCTCAATTCCCATGTGTCCGAACCCGCGCAACTGTTGTCCAGGGCATCGCCGATTTTCTCGCCCACGTAAAACGGTGCTAATGATTGCTGTAGCGGCGCTGATGCTAGAGTCACCTGTTGGGATTCTGAACTCAGTCTCGACGCTTCGGTGAAACTTCCAAGAAGTTGCGTACCTGTCCTGATGGCCAAGAGACTCGACTGTTCATGCTTCAGCGCCACCGTTCAAGCCAAAACGGAGAGGTTCGAGGAAATAATCATTCACATACAACTCGTAACGGGCAACGGTGAAGAAATGGGGTGAGGCGCCACTGGACTACTTACAACTCTCTCCACGCGACAATACAGTATCGTACAGAGACGCCACAGATGCAGATGACGTAAAGCAAAGAAGTATTGAAAGTTCGGCGTGAGCAGTGGAAAGCGGACGCGTAGATTACAAGCAATAGCACGTATGGTGGAACAGCAGGCAAGCAAACACGGAGCGGCACAACAGGCAATACAACGGGATACGGAGGATGAGCCAGAACGGAACATCTAGTGAAGCATACTCAGCGATTCAGTGAAGTCGTAGGAAACGGAACCCGGTTTCGTCCCGGTAGCAAGACGAGAAGTCTCTCGGGATGGAAAAGAGGCCATCAAGATAGGCAAGATTGAAGAGGGTATTCAGCAGCCGGCGCTTTCTTCCTCCCCCAGCCCATGTGGACGGCACGAGGCCCGCGGTTACTCCACGAGCTTGTCTGCGACGTTCAGCAGCTGGTCGAGGGTGATGAACTGCACCCACGACTCGAGGCCCTTCGCCTCCGTCTGCCACACGAAGCGCGTCTCGCGCGTCCGCCGGAAGAACGCCACCGCGCACTGGTACACCTGTCGATGGTGGCCCTCCGTCTCCGGGATAGGAAAGCCAAGCTCGGACGACCAGACGCGGAACTCCCACCCAGCGAGCGGCCGCCCGTCGCCACTCGCGGTCTTGTTGGGGATGTTGAACTCGAGTCGAGACCAGTCGAAGCCCATGGGTTGGCCGATGGCCTTGATGTATGCTTGTTTGAGGGCGAGGAGGACGCACAATCGGCGCATGACAACTTCCTCTCCGAGTTCGGGGGCGATGTGGGATTGTTCAAGTGGTGTCAACTGCAGGAGGCGGCCCGACGATCAGACAACATCGTCTTGAATAGAATCTGGCACGTGTACGGACCTTGTGGTATAGCGAAATCGCGAAGTCATTGGCACTCATCCCTGGTGGCGAAATGATTTCTTTGATGCCGACTCCAATATTGACAACGTCCTCTTTGCGGCCTTGGGTCATGGCCATTCCCACGAGGTTATGGTCGTATGATGTGTGGTATCCGATCATGGACCGTGCCCTGCTTGCGGCGGCGACAGGGTTATCGTTTTCGACGTTGTGTAACTGTGGGAGAGGAAAACCGGAGAGGACAGGATGGTCTGAAATGGGTTTGGGATGCGCGAAGAGAACAAAGAGATGTACGCGCCTGCTCAATCCAATGCTTCCCAACGGCGGTGATGTTGTCTTTCCAACGAGATCGTGGTACTCGCCGATGGCGCATCATGAGGAGCGGGAGGAGGAACGCGACTATTTGCCCTGCGGTAGGTTGGGATCGCGTTGGTCGGTCATCCTGTTTAGACAATACGATGCGGGACGCAAGGACACGAGTGAAGGTGAAAACTTACGCATCGTCTCAGGATTGCTCGGGGCGTTTTGGACGGGGGCGTGTGGAACGCATTCGCGCAGAACATTGAAGCATTTGGTGTACTCCTACCAAAGCGGGAGAACGCGCCGAACCCACGACGAGATGAGTACTCGGCCGTACCAAGGATGAGAACTTCCGCGTGCGCTCACTTCTTGGGTCATCTCGCGGTTGGTGAACAGACACCATACTAGAATAGGGCAGTCCATCGGCTTGCATGAAGCTAGATGGGCTTGATGGACACTTGCAGGTCAGACTCCGAGTGTCGGGTTATGGGTGGTTGAAGAATACAAGTAAGTGGTATCAGTTCGAGATGAGTAGCGTTTGAGAAGCAGGAGATCAGACGAGGGTAGAGAGTAGACCGGGTCTGAACAGGGACATATATATGGACAGCTGGCGGGAGGAAGTTCAAGTTGTTTGGAACGGGACATTGCAGGGACACGTTGTGGCGATTGCCGCTCAGGAAATCCTCGAATTTGGGCCGTCTGCTCCCGTCCAGGGATAGGCGCCCATCCTTCGCCTCGCAATGACCACATTTGCAAACCATTGGCCTCGCTTAGATCTCCTCTTTGTTGGACAGAATAATACCTCTATTGAAGGCTATTATCGAAATGGCCACTCCTGTCGCTAAGCGACATGCGATATTTGTCTCACTCGCCCGTTTGTCTCCCGCAAACGCGAACTTGTTCAGATTCTTCCCGTCAGAATGTGTGACAAGTTGCCACACTCGGATACACCATAGCTTTAAGTACCGCCCATAGTAACACTACACTTATGAACACCTCCACGGGGTTCCGCCCCTATCCAGATTTCGATGGATGCATCCACATATCGGGATAGGTTACTTGGGATGGATATTGATTGGCCCTCGCGCGTACAAGATATTCATGCTAGCTTCGCGCTGTGTCACCTTCCCAACACATGCGCACAATTGTCCTCACAATTGGAACACCTACGCGATCCCTGCCATCGTCATTAGCACATCAATGACCTTGTTGGTTTCCTGGACACGTACTGTTATTCCCGACCCCTACTGACGGGCGCGGCTTAAACCCCAACAAAGGGAAACACCCAAAGAAGCCCTTCATATCTACAGAAGTTAGGGCTCAGACCGCGACCTGTGCCGAATGCTTGCGGATCAGGAAGAAGCTGCCGGTACCTACAGAATGAAGACCTCGAGGCAAGACATCAGGACAATTACAGAACAACACCGTTACGCGCAATTTCGCTCGTGAGGACTGTTTACAGCTTCGTTAAGCGTGTATGGCCTTGTCTAAGTGAAACTACGGCAGAAGTACGTTGCGAAGAGATCAGGTATCTATATGGTATTATGTTTAGTGTAGACAGTAGATATAGACGAAAGTAAATGTGCGAGAGCGTGTCTCCCGGCCATTGGCCGACCAAACCCGAGCGACCGGACAACACGACACCCACAAACGAGATCCAAATTCCCTCCAACACCGACGATGGCCGGTCGATTGCCCTAGTCCCTGCTCCTACTTTCTCTCCTGCTATGTGAGGACGACGATGGGCGAGACGCGCTCATGAGCGGCCGCCTGTCCTCGGGCTTGCCGTCCTTGCTCCCCACGCCATCTGACATGTCCCCGTCGAAAATGAGCTCCCCCGCCCCGCCTGTGCCTGCAGGATCACTTGCGCTCGCAGAGATATTCAGATTTGACCTGCCCGGCTTCCCGCGCCGTGCACGTCCGGGAGCGCTCACGAAGTCGGTGAAGTTGGAGAGAGACGAGGTGGGCGTGTGTCCGCTGCGCGCGGTGCCGTTTTGTGGCGGCGGCTGGGCACTGGTGGGTGTGCGCACCGGGAGGCGGTAGAACTCCTCAACGTCATCGTCGTCCTCATCGGGGAGGGCGGACGTTGAGTACGCGGTGCCGTTGGCGGCGCCATTTGGCGAATACGAACGGGAGTGGGGGAGTGATCGGTAAGACCCTTTGCGGAGGTGGATGGCATAAGAGTACAGCAAGGCAGCGAAATAGATCTTAGAGGGACCATCATGTTGGCCGTTAGAATTGCGGTGAGGCGGAAGCCGGAGACTGTGATGCGCACCTTGAGTATCCAGCCCATGACGATCATTGCAGTTGCGATGCCTTTCTCCGCATTCCAAATGATCATTGCGGCCTCTGCCCGCTCATCCGCCGTCATGTTGTGGCCTGGTCCACTCTCCTGGACGGCTTTTTGCGCGTCCGAATGGATTTGTACGGTCCCGTCATGCGGTGTGTAGACCCACCAGAGGACCGCAAAGAATACAAGCCAGGCACTTGATAGCATGTGGTCTGCGAAGAACAGATGGGCAAAGTAGAGTGTTTGCCTTGGATCCTCCTGCGTGGAGGACAAGCACGCGTTGCCACGACGCACGGCATTAGTGTAGAACCTGAATCCAGAAACACTGGGCATACATGAAGAATAGCCTTGAGCCCCCATACTAGCGCAACGAGCCCAATGACCGAGTAGATGTACAAGCTCAGTTGGGCGAGGGATCCGCCTGCACCTGTAAGGACAGCGACGAGGCCATACACGCCAGCAACCTTGTTGAGGAGCTGAGGAGAGTCGCCACGAGTGTCAGTTATGGAGGGTGTATTCAAGAACTCACACTCGAGACGACTCACGGCAAAGAGGAGCGCGATGGTCACGCCTGTCTTGATATCGAGAAAGCCGAGGAAGGAGGAGAGTGGCCGAAGCCTCCACTCCGGGCGAAGCGTGAGTTTCATCAGGTAAGCGTGCGGAGATTACACGGTCGGCGCGGACATGAACAGCAGAGGTGCGCTCGACGACTGACGAAGAGAAGGGTCGAGGGGGCAGGCCACAGAGAGTGTGTGCAGGCGAAGGGAGGAGGGATTCGGAGACTCGGAGGTCAAGGTGTTGAAGAGCGGCAACGGGCCGCGCTGATCTCCTTTGCCGCCCCGCGCGAGATTTGCCCCAAGCTCTGCAGTCCACCAACGACGCTCATCTCACACCCGCCCCACTTGCTCATCTTCCACCCCTCGTCTCTCGTATCGACATCAACTGTCCCCGCTGCACATTACCAGCCCATTTTATTGCCTATTGTACACTGTGCTCTGTCGTATCCCTACCCAAGCCCTCGACACCCAGTCTCGTCTAAATCTTAGTCGCTCGCGCGGTCGCTGTTGAATTTGCTTCATGGCCGGCTACTTTTCGAACCACTCCCAGTCCCGCTTCCTCGCCAACTCCAACGCAACTTCTCAAACAGCGACCGCAACAGCGCAGGCCCCGGCTTCGGCCGCCCCCCCTGGCGCGCCCCGTCCGCGCGTCCCGTCTTCTAAGCATTTCTCGACCTTTGTCTCCACCTCGTCAGGAGACGAGAAGGTGCAAGGAAAGGATAAATCCGCTGGGAACGGGGCCTCCAATGGCACCGCCTCCGTGCATCCCCTCCGAAATACGTATGTTCGTATGCTAACGTCCCCGCGCGTTGCCGGTTCCTGACGTTCTGTTCCTGGCCTGCCCGTCCTCGGGTGTGTTCAGCTGGGTGTTCTGGTTCCGCCAGCAGCGCGCACCGGGCAATAAAATCACAAACTACGAGGAGGGGATCAAGAAGATTTCCGCGTTCAGCTCCGTGAGTACCCGCGAATGCTCGGCTCCAGTTTGGTCCTTCTAACTTCATGACCTCATGGGACAAAGGTGGAGTCCTTCTGGTCCCTCTGGACGCACGTCCACCCACCGTCATCGCTTCTTCCCACCACCGACTACCTCCTCTTCCACTCGGGCGTGCGCCGTCCCGTCTGGGAGGACCCACTGAACCTCTCTGGCGGCAAGTGGATCATCCGTCTCCGCAAGGGGGTCGCGGACCGCCTCTGGGAAGACCTCGTCCTCGCGGTGATTGGGGACCAGTTCGACGGCGTGATAAGCTCCGGGGAAGCGGGCGGACCGCAGGCAGACGTGGGCTCCGAGGCCGTGCCTCCAGGCGAGTGGCCCGAAATCTGCGGGTGTACGATTAGCGTGCGACAGAACGAGGACATCATCTCCTTGTGGAACCGACACGACTCGAGTGCGAAGTCGAAGGAAAAGATCAAGTGCGTGGCTTGTCTTGAACGGCGCAACGACATGACTGTGAGCTGACCGTATGCACCATTGTTGCAGGGAGACGATCCGGAGAGTGCTGAACCTCCCTATGACCACTATTATGGAGTATAAATCCAACAATGGTACGCTTCATTACTCACCTTTCTGGTGTCTACTTCTTGCTCATATTGCGCTTAGACTCGATGCAGGACAAGTCCAGCTTCCGGGTCACTCCCACAGACCGCGCGCCACTCTCGCCACTGTCATGACATGACGCGGGCTTTCCCATGCGGCCGGACTCTCGTTTTCGTTGTAGCTTCCTCCCCGCTTAAATGCTTTTGTTGCCCCCCGCCTGTGCTCCTTGTCCCGCTTCGGTTTCTGCGGCAAAGCGGCATCTCTTGTAGCTCTATCATCTTATATTGCGAAATCTGACAATGCGTACCAATGGGGTTCAGCGCTGGTGTGTTGTACCATCCGATTTTTGTGGGATATCTACTAAGAGGGTTAGAAATACCGGTATGGAGTACATGCGTTGGAGACGAGGCGGTCACAGTTTGGATTTCTCCCTCACACTAACCAGGACGACAAAATGGGGAACAGGTACAACCATGGACGTAATGGCCCAGTGGAAGAGTAAGTCTTCCAATAGAACAATGCAAGGAAGTTGCTGAAATTGAGTCGCGTCCATTCGTTCTCAGCGATCGTCGTGTCAAGGCAAGCAAGGGACAGGTGATCCACGGCCACATGTTCAGATTCTGGATCGGCATCGTCGAATGCCGTTTACGGCCTATCGTTAAGATGCCGCATTTCATACGCGTTTCTGGAATGGATTTTTTCTGCTTCCGAACGGAATGCAGGCCAGTCCCGTCCGTGTGTGCGATGTCTTAAGTGTCAAGAACAAGCCATTCAAGCGGCCCTTAAGAAGAATAATGACAGCATAGCATGAATCAACAAAGGTAAAAGCAGCCAAAGTAAGTTGATTACACAATGAGCTGAAATCGGCGAACAATGGTGGTCACTGACGCTTTGCTTTGCAGAGGCACCGGCTGGGCGTCTGCTTGACTCCCAACCACATATACACCTCCGACCTCTGCCACGATCACGGTTGCATCGGACGCGTCGCCTGTGCCACCCCAAGCCCAAATCCTTCCTTCTCGCCCAGCGACACCTACCTCGGCGCATCTTTGACGACTCTACGATTATGACTAGCACGACAACTCACGCTCCCCCTATTTCTGGTAGCCTACCCACCGAGCAGCTCCGTAACTTCTTCGACCGCCTCGCTGCAGGCGACTATCAAGCCCTCGCAAAGGAGCTTCACATCTCAAGCAAACCCACCTACCGACCTACCACTGTTCCAGAGAATTCGTTCCGCTCCACAGACGCAGACACCTCGAGCGACATCCAAAACCCCAACGCGTCTGTCCAGTCCATCGACTCCACCGACTCCTTCAAGTTCCGGCCAACCGCCGCAGGCCTCCACCGCGCCATGTCGCTCATCCGGGGCGACGACCCGCGGCGGGACGGCGCGCTGACGCCGGAGGAGGACGAGGCGTTCCAGTTCACGTTCCGGCTCATGATCCACAAGCTGTACTCGATCGCGGACTTCGCCGCGATGGTCGACGACGTCGTGCGCACCTCGCGCGACAACTACCAGCCGCTCGCCGCCGACGTCCTCCCCCGCGCGAGGCGGCCGTCCGTGGCCTTCTCGTTCTCTGGGCTCTCGGATGGGGTTGACGGGGAGTCTTTTGTGGATCTGCCGGCTTCGCCGGCGAGTTCGGTGTTCCCGTCGTCGGACTCTTCATGGACGCTCGATCGTATGTCTAGTCCGCCGTTGGAGGATGACTCGGACGCGCGGGCGGTGAAGAAGAGGATTGTTGGGAGGAAACTCTCGGTGGTTGAGGGCGCCGCGGACGAAGAGAACGCCGGCTTCTCGTGGGTGTACGACTCAACGATCGCTTCTGTCGACGTTAGTATGGCCTCCTTTGAGCCCGATGTCTTCATGCCGACGAGTATATCCTCTCCGTCTCGTGACAGCTTATCAGGAAGGGGGAATGACATGGAGCGCGGCACACGCAAACGGCGGCTCTCTCTGCTTTCCGCGAGGAACGCCTAGTTACCGCTGCATGGCGCGTTTTCTCTCCTATAATCTCCTATAGGTTCTTCTGTGATACCGTCCTCTACAAGGTTGTGCTTCAGATAACTCTACTTAATCCTCCTGTCCCATTACCACTTCCGATCCTGCGATACCGTCCACATCATCATGCATCATCGATTTTTTTTTCGCTGCTAGTTTCCACAATCGCCTCTCTTCCCCCTCCAGTCTCCCTCATGTTGTAACAATCTGTCTTAACGGTAGGGCCGCTTCATGGCCCTCTCTTGTATCCTGCTTTGTGTTTAGATGTCTTTGTACCTCGGGCTTTTGCCACTCTCTCTCAAAGTTAAACGGCCGCGATCTTCAAGTTTGATCGGATTGAGGACTGCCATGAGGATAGTCAAGTTACATAATAAAATCATCTTTGCTTGTAAAAAAAATGTGTGTTGTAATGTTGGATCGGGTTTGGGGTTGGTACCAAGCATTTGGGAACTTGGAGCAACAACTCGCATACGCTTGAAGGTTTGCAGGGTATCCACGGACGACCGGCCCGAGAGCAGCGCCACTGCCACTATGGACTGTGACGCCGGCTCTTTATCTACCCACAAATTCTTGTACACAAAAACTACCAGCTTCCCAAAAACCTAGCCAACTTGCAATTTCTGCTGTACAGAATCTGAATGGGCCCTCTCAACTTGACGGAGGATCCAAAATTTAGACCTCTTGAGGTCTAGAGTCACTGGAGTCTTCCAGTTTCCCTTAATGGACAAGTTGCCTAATGGGTGGCAAGTGCGATAATCTCCATTTTCTTATAATAGCCCGACTCAAGACCGCAAAAGACCGTGTCGCCAGCACCGGCCAATAGATAAAACAGGTTGGCCCTGCCTCAGGTATGTCAATGCACTTCATATCACCACGTTGCTCCGGCAAAAGGTCCTCAGATGAAATTGACGCTTCGATACCTCAGGACCGTGACGTATCCATTTCAGGTAGCCCGCAGTCTAACGTTTATCGCTCGTTCAAGTTAGTTACAAGGTCAAAGCAGATCACTCTCCATTCCTCCACACAGCTGACAGGACGGAGACTTGCCGCTTTGACCTCCACAGCAGTGACTTGTGGTTGTGGATGCTACGCGAGTGACTGTTAAAAGCGCCGCCCCTCTGGCAAGTTGTCTCATCCCCCCAACTCGAATTTCTCACACCCGTGGACAAGGCGCACTGACATGTCACTGCAGTAAGTCGTCGATACCCCAGCCTTTGCAATCGTGGTTGATTTGAACCTTCGTTGCCACCAGCATGCCCACTCCGCGAGAGCCATCGCTCTGCCTCGACATCCTCGTCTCGCTATTCGATCTGCTCCACAAGCGATCGGATGTCGTAGCGTTAGCGAGCACCTGCAAGATCATGAACGCCCTCGGATCGAAGCGCCTCCTCGCGATGGGCGTCGAGATCGAGGACGATGCCGCCCTGGTGTCCTTCTGCCGTTTCATGCTCGCGGACCTGGAGCGCCGCGGCCCCCAGCTCCGCAAGCTCACCGTCTCGATCGAGATAGAACCCCCCGATCAGGACGAGTGGGGTAGCACCGGCCTCGATCCGCCCTCGGATGACGAGGAGTGGGAGACGGACATCGACCCGGACGCGGACGATGTGGATGTTGAAACGGAGATCAAGTCCGAGTTTGGGGACGGGGAACCACAGATTTCGGGACTCGATGGTCCGCGTCTGCTCGCCAGAGTCCTCCGCGGGGCGACGCGCCTCGAAGACCTCGATATGGACTGCACCGACGAGCTCATCCAATGCGGTGGCGAGGACCTCAGACGTGCTCTCGTCAGCCTACTGGCACTTCGGCGCCTGCGCACGGCCACCCTCGGTCTGAGCACGCTATCAGTGGTGCGCGGCATGGCGGCGCCGCTCGTCGAAATCGACCTCAACCTCCAGTATTTCAACATGGTCGCGTTCGCGGACATCTTTGATGTCCTCAAGCTCCCCGCGTTCCGGTCGACGCTCGAGAAGATCACCGTGTGGTACGCCGATCTCGGTGGCCGGGGCTTCGTCTGGGACAAGCTCGAGGAGGAAGACAGGCCGCGGTTCCCCCGCGTGCACACGCTGGCTGTGAGGTTCATCGACCACGGCATCCACCTCTCCGCGCTCATGGACGCCTTCCCCAACCTCCGGACCCTCGACCTGACGGATACAGACCCCGATGGCGACGACCTCGACGTTTTTGCCGAGCATGCGCGGAACCGCGCCGTCTCGGTGGGCAATTCCTGGAAGTCCTTGACGAACCTGTGCGGCGACACGGACGCACTGTATGCGCTCGGGCTGGTGCGCCCCGTGCCGCGGTTGGATGTCAGCGACGTGCGCTTGACGCACCAGGGTGTGACGCGGCTGCACGCCGTCATTTGCGGCACCATGCCGTCGCGGCTGCTCCTCCACATCGACCAGGAACTGGACTCGTTGGAGGCGTATGCCGCTCTTCCATACCTCTTTCCTCCCATGGCGGCTGAGTGGATCACACATCTTGCTCTGGACTTCAATGCGGTGCCGGGGGACGCCGTGTGGAGGATGATGGTGCGTTGCGTTGTTACCCACATACCCAGCGAGAGCTAACCGCCATATTACACCTACCAGAGCGCGTTTGAACACCGAAACTACAACTTCCTGGCACCCTTGACATCGCTCCAATGCCTCGTGATCCGCATCGGTGACGACGAAATCCTCGATGGAGACCCCCCAGACCCGCCCGGGACGCCCTCCTTCACGCTCCAGACACCGACGCTGCGGCTCATGGCCGCCTACGCATGTCTGATATTGAGGCGGTTTCCCCGCCTGCTGCTGGTGACCCTCGACCTCGCCGCCGAAGGGCTCGGGCCGCAGGGGACATCGCACACCTTCTGGAAGCAGAGCTTTGCAACCGGGACGGGGATAGCGGCCCGGACTTGGAGGGGGGTTGGACCGGGGGATGTCTCGCCGTGGACCGTAGGCCAGGGCCTGCAGTGGCACCGTCGCCTTGCGTATCCCGAACCGCCCGAAAGCTATTAGCATCCGGAGGGGTTTTTGGAGCTGTATATACAACTAAGAGGCAAGTCGCACCAGACTGCCCCACTCTAATTGACGAATACTCACGGCGCCTCGTAGAGTTGTACGTCCGAGCCGGGAGATAATTGGATTGACTGTAGGGTAGCGGATTCTGGGGAGTACCCTATGGTGAGTGTAGTGGCTTTTCAGTACGACCTTCGCTTGATGGTCATTGTTGATCGTAGGACTTGTTTGACGATGCAGAGCACTTCAGGACCGTGTCCATCTTCCGTCGGCTGCCGTGCTATGAGTGACGATTGACAAGGACGATCGGACGATATATATGGAACGTAGATTGTTTCTCAAACGTTGCCGTCAGAGGGTAACCACGGTCCAAGTTGGACTTCCGAGTTGGGGAACGAGCATGCTGTCCATCTGACCAGGAAGTATGATATCGCCATTCATGACCGTCACGATCATACTACTGTACTACATACCATGTACCTCTCAGATACGATAGTTATGGGCGATCGGGTAGTGCGTCCCAGATTATTACGACATACGTAATGGTCTACATTCCTGCTTCCCTGCCAAGATGTCGTCCAAGCACTGATATTGTATTCCATCATAGGCGACCCTTGTTGGATAATAGCTGCCCAGAACGAGAACATGGCCCCTCGGGTGAAACCGCAACATGAGCACGTATTGTGGGGTTCTCGCACAGAGGGTAATGTGGATAGCAGACAAATGATCATTGTTAGACCAGTCCAGCACCCTGCGGAGACCCTAGGCAAAGTGTCTGGAGCGGATCCGGACAGAGTCATGGGAGGCTGTGCGAGACGCTTGGTTGGACCCACGCCTTCTTCGGAGTCGAGTTGTGCCAGATGTGATATGATGGTTCCGACGTTGACAAGGGGGACAGACAAGGCAGACAATGCTGTATGGACGCGGGGAAAGGGAGGACAGAAGTGCGGAAGAGGGATGGGGTGACAGGCGGGAGGGGCGTGGAGCGGTGAGTGGTTTCCGGATGACGGCAATTGCAGGATTCTGGGGGCGGAGAGATGGCATGCGGCGTCATCCGAACGTTCGCTGCATCGGATGATAACCATGTTTTCCCGCGGCCAGATCCCTCGCGCCGCAGTCCCACGCCCAATACGCGCACTCTCCATTTTCGCGTTACGGTCCGTGGCAGACTGGCGGCTAGCGGCGGACACACCAGGGGTGTGTATAAAATGCTGCATGCCTCCTCGCCGCCGCCCCCACACACAACCAACAACGCATGTACCAGTAACCCCCAGTCTCCAGTCTGCCCAACTACAATGCCCTCCTTTCACAAACGAGCATCCACTTCCCCCTCCTCCTCCCCCTCCCGCCCTTCCAGGCCCCTCTCCACCCAAAGTCAGACTCCCCCATCCCCGGAAAGAGACATGCAACTCAAGGGCGTCAAGCGGATTGTGAGTGGCCTCAAGAGACGGATCAGTTCGATTTCCCTCAGAGGACACAAACATCACGAACCCGGCCCAAGCGCCCACCTCGATCCCTCCTCTCCCCTCCATCTCGTCCCCGGCCAGTCCCACCCTGTCACTCTTCCCGTCTCCGCTCGCTCTGGCCATAGCATCGACACTCTAGTGGCACACTCTGTCCCTGGAGCTGGCATACTCAAGCACGCGAGCGACGACACAAACACCTGGTCGCATTCGCGGTCTACTTCCGAAGAAACTTCCTCCTCCGCCGCCTCATTCCACGAGGCCCACTCGGTGCTGCAACCATCAGAAGCAGGTTCGTCGTTGTCGTCACGCAGGCGGGTTGTCAGTCTTCCCGCATTCGCAGGGGGAGCTGTTAAGGGGGTCCGAACACGTCTGTCCAAACGCTTCCCACCTCCACAATCCCTCACCGCGCCGCTCGAGACTCTCATCGTCCAAGAGTCCGACTCCTCTTCATCGCATCGCTCGCGCAAATATTCCCTCGCGTCTTTCGAGTCGCTCACAGCGCCAATTGAGTCTCTTGTTCTCTCCGAGGGCGAGACGAGCTCACCTGTGCTTGACGTGGTGCATATTCCCGTCGAGCCTTGGCAAATTCCTCTACCAGACTCGCCTGCGATCGAGCCCCGGGACATCCCCATCCCAGATTCAATATCTGTCTCTCCCTCCATACTCCCAATGGATCCCCTCGGAGTCTCCCAGCCGGAGTCGTTACACCTCGCTCGGGAGGCCGAGGCCACGTCAAGTGACGTGCCCACGGTTCTTGTGGAGGGCGTTGCCCCTGTCGACGAGCCGTTGACTGCAACGCTCGACTCTCAGCTTTCTTCCTCCATGGAGGTTCCACGCGACTCTCCCCTTGTCTCTCCTCCCGCACCTCCGGGCGAGCCGGAGGTTCCAAACCCGTTCATCGAGGACCCGGATGCGCATTCTTCGGGCGAAGATGCGTCCGTCGCCTCAGAGGAGCCTAGGACAGGCTTGGTCGTCGAGGCCCCTGCCTCGGAGATTGAGCTTGCTCCTGCCGAGCCCACCCCTACCACACCCAATGTCAATAAAGCAATGCCCCCCACTCCTGCCCTGCCCAGTGACGACGAAGATGAAGAAGACGTTCCCGAATTGTATCTACCTGGCCTCACGCTTCCGACTATGTTCCTGCCCATTCCGAATGTGCGCTATCCTCTCTTTTCCTCGCTCACGTGGTGGTTTTCTAAGAGCGCGATAAATTATTCGTTCGCGTTGCACCGTTCTTGTACTATTAGACAGACCCGTTGAGTACGCTTTTGACGAAATACATTCCGCCTGAGAGGCGTCCGCCGCGAGACCTAACGGGTGACCATGCGCGTTCCGGTGGCGAGATCCACCCGCTCGTCGTAAGTCCGAAGCATGGAATATCTGCGCGCGACGTCAGAGATAAGTTGACATGTGTCCCCCCGCATCTGTACAGATGACGAACAGTTGGAGGGCGATCGCAAGACAGGCACGAGACCGCATCGTCGAGGCTGACCCTGAAGAAGTCTCGTACATCCTCTCCGTGAGTCGTACGAGCTCTGAATCCTCCCCCCGTGGCCGACCCATCTGACCTGCATGTGGCCACGCCCCCTCCCGCCCGCGTTCCGAATAACCCAACCCCCCGACCCGCCCCCGAAACCCGAACCCCGGACCCGGACACGAACCCGAACCCGAACCCGAATAATCCGCCAACGGAACGCCGTCGCGCCCCGGAGCAGTTGTGGTACCTCCGCCTCTCGTCGCTTGCGCGCATGCGGCTCTTCAACCAGACCGCGGCCGAGTGCACGAACCTGTTCACGGTCCTGCACGCGGTCGAGCCGCCCGAGGCGCGCGCGTTCCTGCTCGACCGCGAGCTCCCCTTCGAGCTCGACGTCCTCCACGCGAAGCTCAAGTACTGGGCTGGCGACCACATGGCGTACCTCGACGCGCTCGCCGCCCTCCTCGCCCGCTGCAAGCGCAAGGCGCGCGCCGCCGCTGCCCGCGGGGACGCGCCCACGCAGGCGATGTGGACCGAGCGCGGCGCGCGTGTGTGCTTGATCATCGCGTCGCAGCTCATCGAGATGAAGGTGCGCGCGCATTTCATAACTAGGTTGGGAATTTGCTGACTGGTAGGGCACATACAGGACTTCACGGCGGCGGCGCGCCTGCTTGAGCCGCTCTGCGTGCAGAAGGACGGCAAGACGTCGCCGACGCTGCGCTCCGCCGTCGCGCGCGTGTACCTCCAGGGCGGGCACGTCGCGATGGCGGCGAAGCACCTCGCGGCGGTCGCGGACGACCCGGGCGCGGACCCGGCGCAGAAGGCGATGAACGCGGCGCTGTTCGCGTCCGCCGAGGGCGACTGGCCGCGCGCGGAGGCGGAACTAGCGCGCGTCCTCGCGGCGGACCCCGAGAACTTCGTCGCGGTGAACAACCTCGCGGTCGCACTGCTCAACCAGGGGAAGCTCAAGGAGGTGCGTGCATGCACGTTCGCACCAGGCCCGGCCCTAGGGCGAGGGGGTGCGGGGAACCTAGTCTCCAGGACGCTGATCACGCTTCTTGCTTCTGTGGCACCGCAGGGAATCGAGGTGCTCGAGAGGGCGCTGCAGGCGTCCCCCGCGACGATCGTCACTGCGGAGCCGTTCCTGTTCAACCTCTGTGAGTGCACTATCTCCGTCTGCGCTGTCTTCCATCTCATCTCCGGGTGTCTTCTCTAGCTACGCTGTACGAACTCCGCTCGACAGCAGGTGTCGACAAGAAACGGGAGCTCCTCATAGAAGTGGCGAGATGGGCTGGTGACGGCCTTCGCACCACTTGCCTAAAGATGCCCACCAATTGAATGCCCCCCCCCTCCCCCATTCCACGTACCTATTCGCTTCCCGGACCCGTCGTTATCGGTCGCATGTAGTAAATATTCGGGAGCATCGCACACCACCCGAGAGTAGTGTTGCGCGAGGCATGTTGCATAAACGAACGTGAGAGGATGGACATACGCCAAGAGATTACACGGTACAAGACCGCGATTAGAGTAATGTCACCGATTACTGTCCCTCTGTCCACATCCAGTTCCACTGTCACTTCCTTCCACATCCACTGACTCCATACCCATCCGGATAACGCAAACAACAAACGCAGCATTACACTCTTATGCGGCAGATTGACGGGTCATAACATAGAGTTTGAGGTCTTGCCAGCCTGTGGACATTCAAGCATCAGTATTGGTAATGATTGTTTTTGCCACACCCCCCAGTGCCATGGGGGTGAAGACAAGGCGGTGGAGAAAGAGACAAGATAAAAGCACGCACCTCCACCAACACGGCACATAACCTTCTTGGTTGTGCCCTTGCCGGTGCGCGTCATCGTCGTCAGCTTGCAGGTGATCACCTTCCTCCCCAGCTGGTTCGAGAACGCGTACTGCGCCCGCACCTCCTCGCCCTCCTTCGGCACCTGCCGCAGCGGCGGGTCGATACGCTCTACGATCATGCTGTGCGGGATCGAGTTCACGATCGTCGCGACCTCCATGTCCAGCGGGTCGCGGTGGTTCCCGGGGGCGTAGTAGTGCAGCGGCTCCCCGTACCAGTCCGGCGTCTCTGCGCCTGCACGCGAAGAGGGGCGCGAGAGAGGCGTACGGGGCGTGCCGTCCTTGAAACTGGACGGTGGCGCGCGGGGCCGTGGTGTCATGCGCGACAGGCCCTCGGGCGTCGCGACGCGGGCGGCGGACGCGCGGAAGGACATTGCGCTGTCTGGGCGGTAGGACATCGCGGTGCCGGGTCGTGACGCGGATTGGACGTGGACGCTCGGTATGGGGATCATTGAGCGGCTGGGAGGCCGGGGCGGGAAGGTGCTCGCATTGCCGGAGATAGATAGTGTGGGAGACAGCGCGCGTGAAGGACTCGAGTCTGCTGAAGAGACTGACGACGATAGAGACCGAAGGTGGCTCGCAGGAGCGGGGATATGGCTCGGGGTCCTCGGGCGGTTACGCGAAGGTGAGACTGTTGTGTTAATCTGAGATAGACCTGGCGTGCGTGCACGCGAAGGGGGCCGATACATAGAGAATGGCGTGTTCGAGGACTGCGCCGTTGAGGTTGATGTTACAGGCGACCATGGTCGACTAGAGGCCATAGAACTTCGCGATAAACTCCGATTAGACAACTGAGGAACAGGGGGTATGTCGTCCGATAGGCGTGGACGGGTAGAAGAGATAGAAGGTCGACGAGGCGATTGCTTAATCGTCGCAGACCGTTCGTCCTGTTCCACCCTAGTAGAGCTATTCCACGCCGGACGGCTCTTCAGCGTAGCATTCGCGTCAGCTCCCCTCCTGGATGGTGAAGAGTCTGGCGTGAGACTAGCACTGTACTTGTGGGAGGGACGGTCGGGGGTGGTGGGTGTGGGGGGTTGGCCACCATTCATGAAATGGAACATAGATGACCGATGTCGGAGGGTGCGCGTGGGTTCCGATGAAGGCTGACGGGAGAAAGCTGGACTCTTGGGCGGCGGTATCGGAGTCACCTTGCCAGAAGCGGGAGAAGGTGACTTCGCTCCAGAACTACCCTTGAGCTTGCGGGCAATCTTGCGGAACGGCGAGATGGATCTAGAGAGCGTATTCGAACTAGGTGAACGTCCCATCTTCTTCCCGCCGCTCTGAGGGGTCGCAAGATACCCGCCCCTGGACATCGAGGTTGCACCTGACTGGCTGGAGCCTCCTGAACTTAATGCCGAATCGTGACCGTGCAAGAAGAACAGACGTAGGTTCTCCATGTCGGAGTCTGTCCTCGATATTCGCTCCTTCAAATTGCGCCAGCGCTGCGTACACTCCGCATGTCGTCGCAAACATTCGCCATTCTTTGTAACGCGATCTTGGACTCCTTTGTCAATGATCGAGAGGACCTTCGTAGTAGCAGGCATATAATGTCTGGAACATCCGTTACTGTGACTGCGGTGAAGGAGTCAGAGAGATCAACGTACTTTTTCTTCGCTTCGAAAGATTCCAGAAGTGCTGTGAACGTTTCGTAGTTCACCGACGTTCTGTCAGCGCGTCCGGTTGACGAAGAATTTGAAGCGTTGAGGTTCTCGTCCAACCCTCGTTTCTGCACTTGCCACATAAAATCCTACGAGGTTGATGAGATATGCATCTTGATGATGGAGTAAATAGCTCCGCACCTGACATCGATTGACTGCTTTCTCCAGGCTAGACATCATGCCGTCTGCCTGGTCCGTCACGGTACGGAACACGGTCAACCATTTGTCTTCCTTCAGCTCTTCTCTCAAAACTTGGATATCCTTCTGAACCGCCTCCCAATCTGCCACCAGGGCCGCGTGGATGCGCAGAATTGCCGCTCCCTCCTCTTGCTGGAAATTGTCTACCAATGTCGGCACCTGCTCAACGCGGCTTAAGAGGGGCTCCAAGGAGTCATTGACAATCTTGATGCCAGTTGAAACCGATTCCAGGCGTTCGTCGAGGGTGGCCAACGACTGATCAACGGTTGTGGCGTTGGACGCGTCGCCAGATGATTGGGACTTATGCCGTAACTCCTGGATTTCTAGACATATTGTCAGGTCGTGTTATTCGACTCGTTTATAGCGACGTGATAAAAGAATCGATGTGAATCCGAAGCAGGCTTGGAGGCAGCCGAAAGACCGGTCTGCTAAAGATCAATTCAAAAAGCAGACCGAACCAACCCCACTCGAAACCCATACTCTTGTGGCAATGCGGCATATGTATACTGAGAAGACGGTGGTTTACGTACCAAAGATGCGAGTCTGGATATCCGAAATGGTGTAGGTGAGTTCCGTCATGTGGTGCTGGGCCGCGAGGATCCGCAGATCCCTACGACGCGTTCAGATATCTTCTTAGGAGTCGAAAAGGCGGGCGATTGACGTACTCGGTGCTCCGTTCCTTCCCCTTGGATATGATAGAAGCCTTGGACATGATAGATGCGCGTTTGAAGGTGACGGTCGCGTCCTCTGGTGGCATAGGGCAAAGCGTGTCAAACGCCGTCTTAGCAGCCACAGTGGAAGCGCGGAGGGCGGCGTACCATCGTCGGCTCTGCTCAGCCGGTCGCTGCCGCTAGACGAGCTCGAGGTGGAGGGGACGGGCGAAGGCGAGACGGGGGTGGAGGGTGATTGTGGAACATGAGTGATAGAGTTTCTGGACGAAGGAGACGAGAGTATGCTAGAGGACCGGTTCAAAGGAGACGTGAGAGCGAGAGAGACCATAACAAGGAGCGAGGCAGTAGAGTTGCGATAGCAATAGGGATAGACAGTGGACGCAAAGACGTATCAGTCGGGAGATGGTGGAGAAGAGGAAAAACTGGGACGCAGAGAATGGAGACCAGATTCGTGCGTGCCTTCAGAGGATCCGCCGGTTCGAACTAATGTCGCTGGTTGTCCGGGAGGGGGTATAGGCAACAATTCGCAGGAAAAGACACGACGGATCCTCTGCTCGTCAACGACCAGAGACGCTTCAGAGGGACAAACGGGTTGGGGATCGTCGTCGTACGGGTGAGATGAGCAATGCCCAACCAGCGCCCTGACAGCGCGCTCTTGCTTACCCCACTAATTAATCCGATTATACCTCAACAAGTCTCCAATAAGCCACAATACTTACCCGACTATGTACACTTTAACTCATCATTATTACTTGCAACAATCATCTTCAATCATTCCGCCACGGCGGCACAGTCTCAGAGTCTGATAGAGAGAGAAGACAAGAACTCAAGCAACCAACCAGTCCCTTGTTCTCGCCATCGCAACCAGTACAAACAACAGCAATACAAGCTCAAATCACGAATCTACCTCCATTGCCGCCTCGTTATCCGCTATAACGCCCTTCCAGTCCACATCCGAGTTCTGCGGTGGGTGCAAGCGATCCATCTTTACGACCTCCCATCGTTCACGGAACCGACTCCGTGCCTCCTTATCTGCCTCCTGCAGCATCAGCATCCGCGAGCCCCGCCAGAACCGCGGATCCATGGACTGATGTACCCCAGGCAACAGGCCTTCCATCGCCCACAAGTGTCGGTTTCGGAAGAGCCCACCCTCCTCACTAGCTAGGCTGATGGCTTGGTGGACCGTTGGTCGCATGAGTGGATGGTAGAAAAGGCTGGGGTAGTACCGTCCGCTGATCAAAGACAGGGAGATGACGACTTCGTGCCCCGGCGGTAGGATCGGCCGGAACTTGAAGCCATTTGGTGGTGGAGGGAGAGGGTATGGAGTCGACAGGACCGGGTGGGACAACTGTTCGCTGACGCTCCGTGTATGCTTCGACTGTGCGGCGTTGGCCTCAGTAGGAGCGGGGGCGGTGGGTGACGTCTGTTCTTGAGTGCTTGAAGCAGGTTCCGCGCCTTGAACGGTGCCGTCTGTATTTGGGGGTGGCGGTGGCTTGGGAGATGATGGTTGCGTCATGGGCGGCGGCGCACTCGTGTCCTGAACCATCGGATCTAGCACCAACGCAACGTCAACCTCTGGAGGATTGAGGATGATCAGTGTCTCACCATCAGACGTCTCCCAAGCCTTCCCTTTGCCCTTGTCCACGACGCCGTTCCCCAGCCCATTCACCTTGTTCGCCTCGATGACCTCCTCCCAGTCAGCGTCCGCGAGCTCGTACACCATCCCACTCGCCCGGCACTCCTTCGTCGTCCCGTTCCCATCCGCAGTCGGCACGTCCACGATGAACAGGCCCTCCAGCCGTAAAAACAACCCCTTCTCGCTCGCGCCCAGCCGCTCCGTTGGCGTGTCCGCGATCGCCGGGTTGCCCTTCATCTCGGCCAGGCTCGACGTAGAGGGCCCAGCGGGCGGGAAGATCACGTCCGTGCCCTTGGGCGCGAACTGACACCGCGCGATCTTCAGCCGGACGAGCTCGTCCGTCCAGATGCGCTCCGTGCCCCACCACACGCCTTGGAACCGTGTCTGGATGACAGTCTGTGGGGGAGGTGGCTGTGGTATGGCCGCGGCCGCGCGGGGGTGACGACCGGCCATGCTGATGCTCTCCGGTTGCTTGGACTGCGAGGAGCTTCCTGATGAGCTGGCGTTCAAGTTGAGGGACTGTTGTAGGACAGAATGGAGGGCATTAGGTTGGGCTTGGGGCTGAGAACTGGTAGGTGAGCGTCGACTGGGAGTCTGAGGGCGCGACGCAGACGCAGATGGTGGAGGCGGTGGTGGTAGCACGAACTTGCAATCCCATTCATCCGTCGGAAGCCAGAACAACGCTAGATTCGAAGCAATCTGGAGGGCGAGGGTATATGACGGCGCAGCTTGGACGTATTTCTCGAAGTACTCCTCGCCCCGTAGTTCTGGCTTCATCGGATCGAACTCAAACATGTTCTGTTCGAGATCGCGATCCATCTGCTCGATGGGAACGACCCGCAAGTAGTTGCTGAGGGCATCCTGAACCCTAGTGAGGATGGGGTCCGACGGTGCATAAGCCAGGTACGGCAGCACTTGCTCGTCCGTAACGAAGAAGTGGACATGCGTTCCGAGAAGTTTCACCTTGTACTCGTACCATTGCTCTACGACCCACGGAGCGAGGCCTGGTGCTTCCACTGGGGCGGTTGGAGGCAATCCAGATGCTCCCGCAACTGGAGCTGCGCCAAGGACGGGGTTGTTGTCTGCAGCCTCCGCGTAAAGGTTAGTCATGTCCACATCATTGCCTGGCTGAGATCGAGGAACGGCCACCGTTTTGGTGTGAACGTCGTCGACGAGACCCGGCCATAAGACAATATCCTCTTCCGGAATCCGACCACGAATGGGCGGTTGGATACTACACCAGAGCAACTCCCCTTTCCTGAACCACCGTGGACGTTGGCCCTCCCCATAGCTGAAGGAGGTACGGATATCGAGATCACGTTCAGGGGATATATATTGATCTGGACCAACTTGGGCTTTGGGTGGTTTCGGAGCGTGACGAACGGCGGCGTAAGGTTTTGTTGGTGGAGGGCGCTGTTGCTGCCGAGGCTCGCGGGGTTCCCGACGGTGACGGGGAGGACGAGAGGCAGAAGGTGGAAGTGTGCCTGTGACTGACGCGGATCGACGATGGACGGAGAGACCCATGGTGTCTGAGATGATACGCTGTGGTTGCTTCGTGCAGTATTTGCACTGGCAGTTTCCACGGTTCATGGTCTCGTCCTGCATGAGCCATAACGCGTGCGGAATGAACTCGTTCGTCGAGCGGAACCGGTTGACGTTCGTAGACCCTGTTCCATTCAATATGATCAGAACGATCGTCAAAAGCCGTTCAGTCAATACATGCGGAGGCTAATGATTGTATCGCAGCAAGAAAGCCGGTGAGCCCAATTACATGCGTGCTAGGAGCACCGCATAGTTCAGACAATCAGACTGAGGGTGCGCCGTGTTCACAAAACTATTCCGAGCTCGCAAGGTGCGGAGTATGCTCGCGCTAGAAGTCGCTTGTCGGGGGCATTGGGGGGCCGGACGCAAACTCCTCACCCGTCTTGTTGTCTTCCTGCTTTCCTTTCTAGGACGGGTGCCAAAGTGTCTGGTCTCGAAACTAGCTCGTCAAGCTCCAAGGAAAGTTGCGTGCGTTCACGCCCTCTCAATGCCACATGGACCCGGAGACCTCACTACACCTCGGAACCCCACTATCAAAAATCAGTTCGCACCAAGTTACTGTTTCTAAGGATTCACAGACTCTGATGCGAGTTGATTTTTAAAAAAGGAGGTCCACGAAGAGGAGATAGATTTCTAGTTTCACGTGGCATCTGGAGGGCGTGAACGCGCCCAACCGCAGAGCTCTCGGTCCGCTTCCTGCACGCGCGTTGCTGCCGCTGTTGACTGCCTGAATCGTTTCAGAAGAGAGGTCTGCTTTCAATAAACGACCTCGCGTGTTATTCAATCAATGCAACGTCTGCTCGCGCACTTCGCAGGCATGAATCTCTTCGCGCACCACGCTCAACGTTCTGAACTCGCGCTTGCTCGTGCTCTTGTTGTGTCTCCGGGCTTCGATTCATGCAAACGCGCTTGCTTACATGATCGACTCCGGCGCACTCCAGATATCTTGGAGTACATCGGAGTCAATAGCCAACACTGCAGCGTGACTCTAACTCCAATGGACTCGTAGCTGTTGTACCTGGAAGGGGACACTTACCGATTAAATACGGGTCGTGTCGAGGAGCCGAGGCAGGCCCTTTGTTATGGTCGAATAACTGGTATCCCTCTGGGAAATCCTTCAAAACATACTTGGGTCCCTCTTCCCAGTCAAATTGAGCGGCAATGGAGCTGGGGTCAATCGACTGCACTCACCTGGAAGCTGCATGCGTATGGCGAGCTGAGAGCCTATAGTGACGCGCCAGAGGTTGGCAAGGCTTTCCTCCATCCCTACTGGCCGCATGTAGTTCACTTGTCCTTCACTGTCAACGACTTTGGTTGTGTTCTTGGGTAACTGAGCTGGGTCGCCATCGCTGCGCGGGAACTCGAGCCATGACGGATTATCGGGTAGAACGTGTCCACCTGGGTGCCTCCTGGACATTGAAGGTTACAGTTGGAGCAGCTAGGCCAGACAGTCAGGGGAAGGAGGAAAGCCGAGGAGGAGATGGAAGGTGCAACAGCCGTGCAGGACTCGGAGCTGGATGCTGGGCGGCATCTTGACTTCCACCCTCAACAATTCGGCGCTAACCACGGTCCCTCCGACAGATATGCGTGAGAAGGGTTTACGTCATCCATTGTCTCATATATATTGGCTCACCAGACACGACTCGACACTCCCTCACTCCCGGCTCTTCCACGATATATTATGGCTCGCCTCCCTGATAGACGTCTGTGCTTGATGTCCTACGCAGCCCCACGCCTTCTTTTGAACCACTGCCGTAATTATCAACGTCTTGTGCGGGCTCTATCCCCACCGCTTTGGCGTTAAACTGTACGGCAAAATTGCTCGCGGTCACTTCTGTGTTCGCTCATCCCGCAGATCGTCCTTCCTTGTTGCGCGACGGACCGGATGTTTTGAAGGGGTGGGACATGATTATCATGTAGGTACGTATCTTGTCCTTGTACTTGTCCTTGTCAGGCATCGTACAGATACTGTATATTAGGATTTTCAAAGGGTTCAACGTATCCATGTATACTATACCAATACATTTTTCTTCCCCAAACATCCGTGGCTAATTGCCGCGACTTTTGAAGCCAAAATATGTTTCCAAGCTGTATAAAGTCCGTCCTCAGCCTTCAGGCGTCATTCCGTTGGGATCCTGCTTGGGTTGTAGGGCACTCAAGTTCAAACGACATCCTTATGTACCTCGACCTCAACGGCCGCGGTATGCTGTCTGATTCCAAAGAACATGAAGAGAAGAGGCAGCCCGCCTGCTTGTAATCCAGGGTACGGTATGAAGGGGGCTTGGGACGGGGAAGATATGTGGGGTGAGTGTCTTAAACTCCGGGCTGCGGCCAATGGAGGGCATTCTCATCAACAGGGAGAATATTCCCAGTTTGGACTCTGGCATGCAGCTGCTCGCCAGGCATCTGCCACCTTTGAATAATTCTCTACTCTTACAGCCGTCGACGACCGATACTTCCATAGGTAGCGCATAGTGGCCCGCGGTGCTCGCCTCCGACGACCTTGACTCCTGCAAAGCCTGAGGGCCATCTTGATATCATGGCGCTCACAAGACAGGCACGAGCCTGTAAGCCTGAGTAGCCCTGACAAGTCTCCTTCCATGCTGACTGTCAGTCTGCCATGTACAGAGACCATGCCCTGGATGAGATACTTAGGTGACGGGAAGCCCTCCTATCTGACGGATGTCCCAGATTCCGATGACGCTGATCAATGACATCATGATTCATCAGCGTCCTTGTTCCAGGGTCTTCGCTTTCCCGGAGCGCTAGCGCCATGCGTTAGGTCGAGCTCCGAGTGTCGACGCTCATATAGACATCTAGCCTATGCAGATTTCGGCAGGACTGGATGTTTTTTGAGCATTCTACTACGTCAGGCAGCGGCTTCGGTTCCGAGGGGTGTGGTACTTGTCTCACCGTTGTTCCTGTCAGAGAGCTAACACGCCGTGGACGGAAGCAGACCGTAGCCAATCGTGGCCCAAATCTGTCGCCGCTTGTACAATACCTGGTCGCACGAATACACTGTCAATTTCAGACAGCGTTTCCGGTGAAAGTGGGTCCAGTGCCCGTGATTTGAATCCATGTCAGGCCTAATTGTCCCGCAGCGTGGTCACCTCCGCAAATCTAGACGTTTGATCCGAGGATCTAAGTATTATTTGAATCTCTAAAGATACTTACGCTTCGCGGACTCCCAGGGCAAGTTCAGCGGTCCATGGCCGTGACCAGCTAACGAACGTGCTCCGATTGGCAGACAAACTACCGGACAGCAAGTCGAGTATACCTTGCTTTCTTCCCCCACTCGCCATCTTTTGTCTGTGTAGGCTGGATCCATAATCTCAGCGTTAGCCCTCTGAGCTCATGAACAGGTTGGCAGGAGAAATTGATTGAGGATGCAATGCTTCATGATGCACGGAGGCTCGATCCGCCCTAATGTGCAGGACTAATGGGTAATTTACAAATTACGGGGCTGGCGTCAGTGGCTTTTCTCCCAGTCGACGACTCTACGCCGATACTCGTTTCAGCTAACGCCGCCCCTCGAACATATGGACGGCCGAGACAGTCGGTTTGCCGCAAAGGTACCGGCCGGACGCTGCGTTCCTGCGCAAAAATGTGGACACCGGCCACAGACATGTCCTGTTTAGTGAGCTTCCCCTAATTGATTCGCGTCTCCCCAACTGACTCTCTTTTGGGTTCAGAATTACCGATCCTGTTTGTCATACCATGCATGGATGCACTTCAGAGAAGTTTGGCGAAAAGACTGCCCGATAGAAGGACGGGGCCGCGGCGGCCATGGTCTATAAAGTCCTGCAGTGCAGGGGTACCCTCTACTCATTCCCCAGGACTTCGAGCCACATTCGCCCCCCATGCCCACTTTACTCTCGTCTTTATCGGCTGCGTGGTCTCGCGTGACTTCTGACAAACGCGCTCGCGAGGCAGTCGTCAGGTCGGTAGACGGGCCTATCTAACGCAATTGTGCATGTTACTAATTCCTCTGGTTATTGGCTTAGCAGTGGCTTCTCTGCTAAATTATCTACTTCGTTCAGCGCCTCGTCATCCGAAGATTCTGACTTCCATTCTGTACGTCTTCAACCTCGACCACTAGGGTTGCACCAACTGACGTCAGGATTAGAACCCTTCTCACGTTAGCAGTGCCCAGGTACGCGAGGTGGTCCATGCCTTCCTATCGCGCTCAAGCTACCAATCGCCCAACACGCCCCATGATTCCGAACTCCGGGCCAAGATTGCTGCCGAAATCGATGACTGGTCACTAGACATCGACCCCACGATGGTCTCCAAAATGGTCGAAACGAGCTGCTCGTACACCGAGACCGCATACGCCCACACATCCGTCGAGCACCGCTACTACATCGCACTCTACACGGCCTGCATGCTCTACGGGGAGGACGTCGGGAACGACGATCCTGACGCTATCTCGCAATTTGCACGTCGCCTCATGAGAGGGGAAGACCAGGTTCATCCGATCTTCAACAGACTGGCCACCCTTCTGAAGGACGCACATGTGTATTGGACCGACGTAGGAGCTGATGCGGTCATCACTGGCACCATCGACGCTCTCTCGGCGACTTCTATCGAGTTCGCTACGAGCGGCATGCGCATATCCCCTTCGGCGACGCGGTATCCATACTATCTGCGCACAAGAGCCGGGGGCGGTCCTCAATACACGCATTTTATGTTCATGAGGAGTTGGCGAGAGACTGCGGAGACCTATCTGCAGATTCTGCCGTTAGTCACTGTTTCCTGGTTCTTCCCGTGCGAGACGTTCTGATTCACTTTCATACGTTTTAGTGACGTCGAGCATTGGACTTTGGGAACAAAGTGTGTCTATTCTCTTTGTCATTTGCTAATCGAGCTATCCTGACTCCCCATCACCCTTTATGTACAGCGACATGTAAGCGTCACCTGAGAGCGATCGCACGAGCGAGCACCGCGTACTCACAGTTGAATGACGAAAGCCTTTCCTTCTACAAGGAGGAGATTGCTGGGGAGACGAACAATTACATTCGTCTCCGCGCCGCGGCGGAGCAAATACCTCCTCTAGAGGTTCTACGCCGACTGACGGAGGAGGTCCTCGATTCAGCAAGGAGGATAGAGGAAATTATTGGCCACGACGAAGAGCTAGCGGCCCTATGGCGGAGATATCTCCAGGTGCGTACCTACCACCCGTCCTACAACACCCCAAATCCAATGAAAACCGCGGTTCCCTCCCAGTCCTACCTCGAGTTCTCTGTCCGCACTCCTCGATACCGGCTGGCTGAATTGGGGGTGAATCCGTAGCTTGAGGAGACTATCATCACGATGGGAGTTAGATCTTAAACTAGAACTATATTGATATTGACGATTGATATTCGTTTCTCTCACCGAATGGGTTGGAATGATCCGGTTGGTAGATGACATTTGTCGAATGTTGGAAGTGGTTCAAGGTCCTTGATCTTCAGGATGCCCATATGCCCGTTGTTTCCGATCGCGTTAGGATACTACTCATGTAGTTTTGGTGCTAATAGATCCTTTTGGTATTCTTTAATCGTATGGCATCTAGGGCTAGCATGGAGTCGAGTCGAACCACGAGTGCTATTTTTGGCAACGCTACTGAACGCTCGTAGGGTTTGCCTTTTTCGGCACAACAACAGAGTTCGCCCGAATTGGTAGGCGTGAAAGATATTTGCAGAGGGCGTTCAAGGGCGTGGCCGCAGGACTATCGGAAGGCAAAACGTATAAGAAATACATCGGACATCTTGTGAATAGCCGAAATGATGACAAAGGTGCTCGCACGTTGCATCATAGGATATTCATGACGGGCTTGGAAGGGGTTCCATGAGTCTTGAAAACATTCGCACACCTATATATCCACAATACATGGGGAGGGCAAGGAAGGGTCACGATTTGTTCTGCTTATCCTGATACGCCTTGAGCCTGCGTCGACCGGTCTCAGTCAGAATCCTCTCGCCATGCTTCAAGTGCCACGCTCACCTCTGGTAATCCCTGTCGACTTTCGCTTTCGTGTCCTTCTCACTAGTGCCACCTCCGCCACCCGCCACCTTCTTCTTCTCTTTCCTTGCTTTCCTCTTCTCGGCCTTCTCGACCTCATCGCTGGCGGCTAGGAGGTCCTTGATCGACGGGACCACGGAAGACGAGAGGGGTTGTAGTCGCACAGGCCGCTCTTCCTCCTCCTCCATCCCACCCTCCTCTTGGTCAGATACGGGACGGTGGGGCCCTTCCGGTCGCCTTTGAGGAGACTGCGACCGGGGTGCGGATTTGGTCTCGCCAGCGGGAGGCGGAGGGGGGGTTGGTTCTCGTTCGTCTTCGGAGGTCACGAGCCACTTCCCCGGGCGTGGCGGGGTGTGGCCCCGTACCTCCCCTTCCTCTTCGTCGCGCTGTATTCGATCGGAGGGGCGAACGGGCCCCTCGTCATCACTGCCCTCGTCGTCGTCCCCAAGATCGATGCCGGTATATTCGCCTGCATCGGCGAAGATGTCGAAGTCCTCATCTATCGGTTCCGCTTCCGGCTTTGGTGTACTTGCGGGTTTGTTTGAAGATGGGGCCGCGGACGGTCCTACTGCAGGGGTGTCTTGCCCATTCGAAGCCTGGGCGGAGATTGATGGCTCGGGAGAAGCGGCCTCCACCACTACTTTGCGTTTCTTCTTCCGTTCCCCGTTCTCCTCTGACGCTCCCGCCTTTACCTTCTTCTTCCGCTTTGCATTCCCGTCTGCCGCCCCGTTGCTTCCTACAGGCTTGAATCCGATAGGCTTGAACTTGCCCGCCTTCTTCGCCTCCACGAACGCCTCGTCTGCAGGGGCAGGCAGGTCGGTCGACGGACCGGCCGTACCGCGCTTGCTCTTGAGGTCGCGAAGAATCTCTTCGCGCGTGCGTTTCTTCGGCTGTGCAACCGACTCGGTGAAGGCCTGTTCGAGGGACACGTCGTCCGTCGCTGCAGCTTCCGCGGCGGCGCGTGCACGGGTCTGTTCGAGGAGCGCGAAGTCGAGACCTTTGACGAGGACGGTGTGCTGACTATCTCCACCGAGGTACTTGCGTTGCTCTTCTACCTGAAACGGAGAGAGAGGGGGCTCGTGTATAAGGGAAATGGGGTGAAGGCCATAGGGAAAACACGCACCGCTTGACGGTCTGCATTCTCCGCATTCCGACGCTCAAAGTCCTCCGCCAAAGCCTCCACCTACGAAGCAGCCAAACCCGTTCAGTAAGCGGCTGAATGTGGGGACTGCCTGTGAGCCAGAATGCATGGACTATGCGAGATGAACCGCATATCCTGCTTCAATTACGCAAGAGCCTGGCAAGTACCCAGGAAGCAGAGACAGACGCATACCTGCGCGTAATCGTTGTTCGTTCCCAATCTTCGCTCAGTTGCACGATCGCGATACTCCTCTCCCTTTGGGTTCTTCTTCAGAGTCCGCGGCTTGAACGCGGGTTGTGATGCATCGACCGCCTTCGCTTTCTTCTTGCCCGAAGGAGCGGTGGAAGCGGCGGCGAGCAGAGAGCCTCGCACGTGTGTAGACGAACTAGTAGAGGAGGAAGCAGCAGGCTTCTGGAGCAACTGGCGGAAAGAGTCTTGGTCCATGGGGGAGCGTCAAGCACGATAGCCACGGCAGAACGTTGTGTACCTCGAGCTGGCAGTGGCCACAGTTTCAATTTGGCCACACTTCCCGCTAGCGCCGAACATCAACACCTACTAGATTCGATCGGGCGCACGACATGCGACACTAGTGGTCCACGGGTACGTACTGCGGTACCCTTGGCATGGGCATACATACGCATGCGGCTTTGGTCGAAATGTAAATGTATCCCAAGGCACGCTGAGCGCGGGGGAGTTTCAAGACTTCTTCAATATACATTCTTCTCTTCTACTTAATAACTGCCACCCCCTTCTTTCGTTGTATGTACGGACCGCGGAATATGTAACGGACGACGGATGATGAGCGGTGCTGGTAGGGTGAGGGAGCGAGGAGATGATGACGACAACTACGTGACCGCTGAATCTGGAGAGCCGACCGGTGCAAGCCAGGGAAAGACAAGAGACACGAGTGACGAGAGACGCGTAAGACCCGGGTCGGCCCACGTCCATGTGCGGCGGCATACAGTAGTACGGTAAGGTCTGAGAACGGTTGAAGTTCGATGCCAAGCGTGATAGACGTGCAAACGCGTGAGAGAGTGTGGGGGCACTATTAGGCAGACTTGAATACACTGAGCGGTGCGCCCGGCACGCCCGGCGTGGGCGACGAACAGCGCTGCAGCGTGTACATACAGTAGATGGGAGGGAGGAAATGTGGGGGGAAATGGGAATCGGGGAGGAGTGGTCGATGAAGGGCAGGGAGAGGGATGTAATGTCCATCTGTACTGTCGCTCTGTGCGCCTTGGTCGTCGGTCTGGGCTCCACATGCAGTGGCAAGTATGTCGTGCAACAAAGCGAAGGTGGGAGGTATGCGGGTGTGCGTAAGAATAGGTAGACGAGGAATTGGGAGGACGGGAGGGTGAGAGACGGGAGGGTGATGGGAAGGGGTCATGCGCAGAGCAGGATAGTCACGTTCATGCAGCGCTGTACAAGAAGAGGTTGTTCGTGGCAGCAATCTGGTAAAAGGGGTAATTAAAAAAGACTAAGTGCGTTGACCACCGAGTAAAAAATACGTTACTCACGGCGATGGTGTTTTCCCGCGGATGCCAGCTTGCGTGCAAGATCTTCTTGTTGAAGTCTAGCGTCTCCAGCGCCATGTTCTCCCGCAATCCACTGGAGCGCCCGTTCTTCATGCCTGCCTTGTTGCCCGGCAGCGGGCCACCAATCTTCTTCGCTTTGAATGCCGACTTGTCGGCTTGCAATACAACGTCATTGAGAGTCTCGCAGTCGAATATCCGGAAGTAGTTGTGGTAAGACCCGGTGAGAACGTGCCTGCGGGGAAAGAAGACCGCAGTTAGTAGCCATCGACGTCATACGAGACATGGAATTGCATCCCAATGCAACGCGCGCGGCATGTAAAAACGAGGACTCACTTGTCGTCACCACTCCACACGCACTCAAACTTGTCGAAGATGCAGTCGTTCTCATACAAGTCGCACAGCTTGCCTCGAAGGTGGTCGTGAATGGGGATCGTCTTCAATGGCCGGTTCTCCATGTTGATGTCCCAGATCTTGAGGTTGAGGTAGTCGCGCGAAAGGATGTATCGTCCATCATGGCTGAACTTGACATCCGATATGGACGAGATGATCTCGGAGAAGAATGAGCGGTTTGTTGGGTCCTCCTCCTCCTCAAACACTGCATTATGCGCATCGCCACGCGTCTACGTCAGTGACAGACGCGATCAAGACATGGAATGACGCACTCTTTGCATGCTTATCGCATAAAGCAGAGTCCCGCATATCAGCAAGTTTGATGTTGCTCTTCGAGCTGCTGTACATGAACAAGTTGCAGTGTACGGGGTGGAACTCGGCGGCGGTGATGACCTCGGTCAGCTCCTCCATGTTCACGGGCTTGATGTCCACGATGTCTTTCCAAGGCATGAACATTCCGACGAGAATGTGAGAGTGTGAAAGCGAGGGCTACTCACTGAAGCTACGATCGCTGATATCCAAGTTCCAGAGGTTAATCCGGAGGTCATCCGCCGAAATGTACGTCTCCTGGTCAGAGTTGACGGAAATGGAGTGGATGTGATAGGCATGAGCGTTTGAGTATACTTTGCGTGGGACGGCCGCGATAATATTGTCCTGTTGCTGCATGCGAGGAAGTCGAAGATGTTGTGAGGATATTGGTGCGGGTATTGATCTTTGGCCTTCGAGCAGGTTGCTCTCCGATACCACTCGTAGTTGCTTCTCAAACACTTTCCATAGCTTAATCGTTTTGTCTGGGAGTAAAATGGATCGACCGAGGGGCCAACAGAGCACGATCGCAGGATCACGCACCGTTGGTGGATAGTAGGAAGTGGGCGGCATTCTGTCGTTTGCACCACTTGATCTTATTGATCTTCTCCTCGATCTCCAACGACTTGAGATAATCGAACTCTGGTTCGTGCGACTGAAATTCCGTGTAAAACTTGTACTCGCAAGTCTTTTTCTGCCAGGGAAGGCAATATGCACCAGTCAGCATATCGCAGTCCCGACTCGGCTAACCCGATTACGCGGGAGACGCGTGGCGTACCATCTCATTGCGCTCGAACAAGACGACACGACCCCCCTTGTCGCCAGTGGCAAGATAATTGCCTGTCGAATCGAACTCGACAGTTGAGATGATGTCAGCTGCAAGGGGGAACACATAGGACGTTAGCCGGAGGTGTGGTGGCTCCCGAGGGGGCGCACGACATACCTTCGGTGATATCCTCCACCTCGCCCTTGTCGCCGAAGCATTGGGCAAACCGCCATCCTCCTGAGCTAGACGCGTCCTGATCCATGATCGAATATCGAGAGTACGGTACGAAGAAGAGTGTGGGGTAGGATTGATGGAGGACTCGGGTGTGTAGCTAGTAGGGAAGGGTCGTGGATTGGCGCAGCGTCGGAGTGGATGGGTATGTGTGGGTGGAGGGTAGCTGGGGCTGGACTGGGAGAGACTCTGCGGTGAATTGGTAGCGTGGCGAAGTCGATCAAGAGGGAGAACGGAGACTGGAGCAGAACCAGCCCACGCCCGACCGCCAGCCAGAAGACGCGCCCGCCTCCGTGTTGACGTGTGTTTGGCCCGTGGCCACCTCCATCGCTCAACCCGCCCCGGCGCCTCCGCTCCTCTCTCATTCCGACTTTGCCCTGTCCTTGCAACTCGCCCCCGTCCTCGTCGACGCCCCTCCGCCCACCAAAACTCCATTATGCCCATCGCACCCATCACCGGAAAGCTCAGGAAGCGCTTCTGGCTCGACCTGACCACCGCCCTAGGCCTTGGTGTCAGCGCGGGCTTCACCTTCTGGTCAGTTCCATCCGCATTTCTCCTCTTACATGTCAGGTGAACTCACCACCCCCCGGAAACAGGTATGGCATCCACATTAAGCGTGGTAAGCATTCTATCCATTTCGCAGATCCTTACTAGCGCATTTCGCGCATCCGCGCATCCTCAGGTTGATCACTGGTTCTGTCGCTAACCCCGTACATTTTCTTCGTTCACAGTCCAGCAGCAAGAGGAGTACTATCTCAAGCTCGAGCGGGCTAAGCAGCAGGAGTAAAGTTGGGATCGTTTTGTAGCCCGTTCACAATCTCATTCCTTGCCACATCCCCTGCCGTCGACTGATTGTGAAACGCGGTGTACCTGCACGCGCCTGTCCCGGGTCGCGACCGCCAGCCTGGACCGGACCCGGCGCGTTCTCGGACTGTCTCCTTGCTGCATCATGTATCTGCTTTCCAACCTCCAATAGATCAACGACGCATAGAAAGGAATAAATACACGATGAGATGATGTATGTATCCTGAGGTCCATATCGTATACGATATGCTCCTATCCCGGCGCATGGGTGATGACATAACATGATATGGTTACTTCAACAACCCCAACTGCCGCAGCTTGTCGCAGCTCTCAACGGGCTCCTGGTCGATTTTCTTCACCTTCTCCCAATCTGTTCCAATTCCGAAGACGCCGACCTCCTGGTCTTTCCGCCTCTGTTTCTGGTCTATTGCCCGTTGGCACCGCCCGAACAATTCGTTGGTGTACGCACGTTCGACGTGCGTCTCGAATTGCTGAAGCTGAGGTCCTGGTTGATTGGCATTTCTTGCCAGTTCTGCGGCGATAGGGTGTCCTGAGAACTCGGCTGAGTTGACGTGGTATTTCACGTGTAGGCCGCCAGTCATGCGTTCGACATTGTACCGCGAGGAGGCAGAGAACGAGAAGCGAGGATCAGGCGTGACGGGTGTACTGAAAAGATTCGGAAGCGCATTAAGGATGGAGAAGGCGAAAAGGAGGAACAGGGGCATGAGCTGCATCCATATTGAGCGGGGTTCTTCAGGTCGCTGCTGCTGGGCTGCTGGGTTGGCACGCATGCGCGTTGTCCGGAATCCACCAGGTCCAAACGATGCCGTGAACACTGGATAAAAACGTCAGAAAGGCGACAATTAGCCTAATTGAGTTCACTCACTTGGTCCGCCAAACGGCCCACCGCCGAAAGATCCACCGTTCATCCCCATGCCACCGCCGAAGAACATATTGAACAGCTCCTCGGGGCTGATCTCGCCTTCGGGTTGGCCTCCACTGAAACCTGGTCCTCGAGCGAACGAGGGGCCAGACGAGGACATGCCACTGAATCTAGACTCCGGATCTGACCCATGCTCGTCGTACGACGCTCGCTTTTGCGGGTCTAAAATATGATGTTAATCAATATCCTGTCACAAAAATCGGGATGGAGTTATTACCTGATAGGATCTGGAAGGCTTTCGAAACCACTGTATGGGTTGCGGACTAAGACGAGGCGCGGAAGGTTGCATGGTACTCGCAAACACTCACTCTTGAATGCCTCATCTGCCCCTGGCGCACCGTTCTTGTCCGGATGCAATGCCAAAGCCAGCTATGTTGCCCCAGACCAGTACGTCAGCACCTCTAGCGAATGAATATAACGGCCACGGAAGACGGACCTTGCGATAAGCCTTCTTCACCGCTACCTCTTCGCAATCCCGTTTCAGCGACAGGATCTCGTAATAATCCGTTACCTTGCATGCCCGCACGCGCTGCACAACAGCAAGGTTCTCCGGGGTGTAGCTCTTCGTAGACGTCTTCGCACTGGGTGCGTCCCCATTAGCCGTCACCTTCCCACCCGCCGTGCTCTGTGTGTGCCGGTGCCGTGCGCCAGCGGCGGACGGATGCGTCTCCGCGGCAGACGTGCTCGCGCTGGCCTGTCGCGATGGTCCCGAAGACGAACCGGACTCGGACGCCTCTGAATCCTTTGCCTCGACTTCAATGACCTCGAGGAGCTTGACAGCCTCTACGGTGGAGAAGAGGGAGAGGGATTTCTGGCAGAAACGCTTGGCGGAGGGGTAGTTGCCTGCGTTCCGGTGCTTCTGCGCGATTGCGAGGCACTTAATGGCCTCGTCTTTGTTGCTCTCCATGCTGACAGATGCCAGGTATCGAGGTCGGAAGAGACGGGAGAGGCCCGCTGGAGAGGAGGGGATAAAGGACGGGAGCGAGTGTCGTGGGTGAAGAGAAGCGGTGACGGAATGGGTACACGTCCCTTGGCGCTTCACTTCAGTTATTGATCTCAGTTAAACTGGGTGTTATTACTCCTGATAAGTGTCCTTTCTTACGGATTAGCCACCACTCTCTTATCCCACGTAATGATACACATTGCACGGAGTTCTATGTAATCAGCTCGTAAAGCGCTTACAGACTCACTATCCCTTCATCAGGTCCCACCACTTTGCCAGCTGCCCGAAGCCGTGCGTTATGCAGGGGTCCAAGAGCGGCGTCCAGACAGAGGATTTTGAAGAGCTCGCCCGGTTTAGGCAGCAATGGCTTGAGGAAGTCCGCAAGAAGAAGGTCCACGCGAGCCAAGACGACACTCTCGCATCCACCTCAGCCCAGGTTCACGTCGTTGAGGCTTCAACGCACTCGCCCCCTCACTCCCCGCCTGGCCACCGCACCACTCACGGGCGGCCGTCCCAGCATGACCGTTCTCCTGTCGAGAAGAAGGATGGACCGCCGCATGAGGTCGCTGTGCAGTTCAGCTCCGCCCTCCAGCGCGCGGTGGAGGTGTACCGGAAGGCCATCCAGCACGAGCAGAAGAGCGAGCTCGACGACGCACTGCGCCTCTATCGTACCGCGTTCAGACTGGACAACAATGTTGATCGCGCGTATCATCTCATGGAGGACGAGCTTCACCGGAAGGCCGCCACTTCAACCGAGAAGCAGAGTCACAAGAAGACGCCGTCCCGAACCGTACCCACTGCTGTAGATGGGCTCCCACAGGAGCTACAGGGACTGGAACTGGGACCTAGCCGCATCCCTGTGGCGCATGCACGCGGTGAAGGATTTGTCACTGGAACGCTCGCGAACTTGGTCTCGGCGTGGCCGCCAGATTTGACGTTCGAGCAGGAGAACGAAGAGGAAGAAGTTCCTATCAAGATGCTTCCAGACGAACTGCTCGTGCTCATTTTGAGATTGCTCGACCACACCGCCATTGAACGGTTCGCAAAAGTGAACAGGAAGGCGCGGGTAATCACATTGGATGCATCGATTTGGAGGTGAGCCACCCCTTCCATTATCGCAGTATGTGTGTGGACGGCATCTGACATTGGTTCTGCAGACCTATTGTGCAGGCGACATACAAGCCACCACAGATTTCGGACGAGGACGAGCTCGAGGCGTTGGTTGTGCAGTACCTGACGGATTACCGGCGAGTCTACATTGAGCATCCCCGTGTGCGGTATGATGGGGTTTACATCGCTGTGTGTCATTACATGTACGTACCTCGGTTGCCAATGACATTATTTCCTCTCATTGAGACCGACGACTGGCATGCCACAGTCGTAACGGCATCGGCGAGAACGTCTGGGTAAACGTGCGTATATTTTCAACGCTACTTTCGCACTTCGAGCGGTTTTGACGTGTTGTTGCTTTACAGTACAGTCATCTCATCACGTACTACCGTTACTTGTGGGTCTTTCAGACCATTTCCAGTCTTCAGGTCATTCATATGTATGGCCGCAGGAGGTTCTACCGGGACGGCAAGGTCCTGTCTCTTCTTGCAAACGAAGAGTATGCCCCTTCGCAAGTAATCCCACTCCTCAAACCCACTTTACGTATGAAGGCACGTTACACACGTCCCCTCCCCCACGCAGATTCGCTGACAACGTTCTTTGACAGGGTTTCTTCGTTGGCACCTGGTATCTCGACGGCACAGAGCTCCACATAGAGGACCTCCTGCCAAAGGAGCCTGCCGCCGCCGAAACACGCTACTCGTTCCAGATGGTCCTCGACCTGCGCTCGCGCCCAGTTGGCCGCTGGAACCGGTTGGATTTTCGTGGTTACGACTCGGTGCACATCGCCAGCGGAGAGGCGACACCACTCGCGCTCAAGAACGAGCGGCCGTTCTGGTTCTCCAAGGTCCGGTCGTACGCATAAGCGCAGGATGATGGGTTGGGACTTGAGTCTCGTTTGGAGGTTCGTAGGGCTTCGCAACTATTGCGAAGCTGATTATTTATCCAGGGAGGGCAGATACGATGATGTTGTGCAAGGAGATTTATACACCATATACTTGGAACGGAGGATTCACTGAATGTTTGAGTGCGACATTGCAGTCAGTTGGGAACGACACATGGTAAGAGGGTAAATGATGACCGCAGCGGATGGGGACAAGAAGTGCATCGAATACTCTCTAGACAGGCAAGACATACAAGATATCATGACGATGAGACAGCTTTTGGTACAATGCCTGCCCGCTGCAGGAACTTGTCGAACGACATACGTAGATCCCCTTCTTCTTCCAACGCACTACTCAACAGGTTAGACCGCATGCCCGGTGACGAATGAAGCTGGTTATGCACCCACCGACGCTTCATCTCGCTCCGCCACGTTACTTCACGCAAGGAAGGGCTGCGAATGGTTGCTCCGACAATAGCCAGGATGAGGGCTATCGCTGCCTCCACAACAATCTGAAGGCACATCTACCATTCAACGCTCGTCGTCCGCGGGTGATATGTGCAAGGCCTCACGTCGTTTGGCAATGAACCTTCCGGACGGCCTAGAGCCTTGAGATGTGAAAGGTCTGCACCGCAGATGCCAACCATCGCGGGTCTCCATCCGTCAGCCATACGGTATGTTACAAAAGATATGTGGCACTCACGTTCATACGTCGAATAGGCGGCTGCGAAATACATAGCCAAGCCGCGGCTGCATCAGCGCCACGCATTCGGCAGGAAGGCTAGAGTCATGGGTCCTGACCATGTAGGAGCGCGATCGTCGCGACGAGCAGCATGAGTCCCCCCAGCATCGTGAAGAGTCGAGCGAGCACAAGCACCAGAGCGTTGTCCTGGACGGAGGCAGGGCGGAGGTGGTGACGGAGGCAAAGACGAGAAGGCTGGAACGCGGTGCAGGCGGCCTGGGTGGGCGGAGCGCGCACGCTGCGGCGGGGCACGTGGGCGGTCGGATATATGGTCTGGCCAATAAGGGGGGCCCGTCTCCAGTCTGAGCGCGCCCCCCGCAACTGCCGCAAGCGATAAATCCCCCACGAGCACAATGTACTTCTGGTTGTCCGTGTTCGCCCTCTCAGCATTACTGGTAATGTGTGCGTATTCCCCTTCCCGCCTCCCTTCTTCCCCCATCGTTCCCAGGTGCTCACGAATGCGTTCGGATGATTGACTGAACTGTCCGTCGACAGTGTCGTTCCGGTACCGAGCTGCGCTCCTCAACCCCATGCGCTCGTTGTTCCCGCGCCTCGGGCACTACCAGCCCGTGTCAACGTTCGCGGAGCAGGCCGACGCAGGGCTCACGTCCTCGACATTCGACATCGAGGCGAACATCCGGGATGGCGACGTCAGGGCTGGTCTCGACGAGCGCGGTACTCAGGAGGTGCTGGACATCATGCGCCGGGAGCGTGTAAAGTAAGTCCTATGTGCTTCCTCTCTATCTTCATTTCCCCCTTGTTGGGGATGTTTTGGCAGGGTGTGAGGAGGAGGCGCGGTGTGGGGGAAGAATCGAAGGGTTCGGAGGTACTGAAGCTGTTGCTCTTCTAGTTTTGACCAGGCACGGTTGATTCGGCAAAACCAGTGGCTTGCAGCCAACGGCATTGACCCTTCAGGTGTGTATTCTGCTCCAGAGACTCCTGCATATTGATTGAGTGATGTCCTGTGGGAATCCCAGGAATGCCACTGGACGCAAAAGCTGTTACGCGGCTATGATCTCCTGGCTTTGTCTCCTTTCCTTCTACTAATTTCTTCTAATCGACCCTGCTATCGTCGTGCTTTCCCGACTGGGATATGTTCATCGTTCTCAAATGTTGCTTTCTCTTACACGTTTCTTCTCGACCGGATAGGGATGCTTTTTGCGTCCGTAAATAACCCACAATCCTTGTTGTCCTTGTTTGTTTCGTTAACTTCACCTCCTGGGATCCGTGTAGCAGTCGACCCCATCGTGTACCATCATCAATCCATCTGTTATTGCCTTTGTTAGGCATACATACACACCCAGTTCTGACTTGGTATCGCTTGGTTCAGGGTCTCCAGTGAGTCGTCCTTTGTACCCGTTGTATTTGATGCTTTTTCCCATGCATTGTAGGTCTGGAATCTAGAAGCGCATGTTTGCGACGCGCATGCCTCGCAGTTTTGGGATGGCTGCAAGGCGCGGGCATATAACCTGCCGATGGAGTGAAGACATGCGCGCTTGTCGCTTTCACCTTCAAGCGCCCGATAATTATGCTGCCGCCTGCGTAGCTGCCGTCTCCCAGCAGCAAATAATCCTATGCTTCCTCACCGTATTTCCACCTCGACAATGGCATTGTCCCGGATGATGTCCAGGATCTGGTGAGTATGATATTTCGGAATTGGTCATACAACTCATTGTCAAACGCAGAGGAAGTCGACGTTGTGCGAGGCTCGTGCCGATGTGAAGTATTAGTATTTCGCGTGGCACTTTGCCTCTGCGAAACAGCACATTGCCTCGCTTACTTGGGACAGCATTCATTTCGCGCCTTCGATTGTGGGTTTGCTTCAAGGTTGAACAAAGACCGTTGACCTATCACAGTGGCACTGGTGGTGATGGGGAGTGTATATAAGTTACTGCTAGCCCCCAAAGCATCACTAAATTCAACACCCGAAACAGATCGTCCGAAGTCATCTTGAGTATGTCAAACTTATGTGTCTCGTCAGACTCTTGACTAACTTGGCCACAGAATGCGTATCAGCGACACCTCATCCCGGACCAGGGCCGCGAGCGGACGTACAAGAGATCAGCTTGGGTGTATTGAGGACATTGCCCTCGTCGACCTACTCCTTCCAGAACACCTACGCCTCGGCGCACACAATTGGCTCGAGTTCAAGCTCGCCATCGAGACCATCCTTGAACTGCGAGGGATATCCATCATACATTTGCGGTGTGCGAAGTGTCCCCCGCCACTTCCCCCAGTGCTTACTGCCGGGAGCGAAGCTGATAAGGCGGGGAGGGAATCTCTCGCGCGACTCAAGTGGACAGCGGACGACGACCTGTGCAAGACGATCATCGTGCTCAACGTTCGCAGCGACCACATGCGGCTGGTGGAATACAACCACAGGCTATGCTCGGCGGCGGAGCTATGGGCGTTGCTCGTGCAGCGCGACGAGGAGATCCGAAAGGAGTGGGAACGGAAGGTTGCGTGGTTGTGTTGCATTCGGACTCTGGCTCCGTGGGTGTTCCTTGTGATTGCGTGTGTTGCGTGGCTTGTGGGTGCATGACCTGGACCCTCCTGGACCCACGGCCGTTGTGGCGCTCGAATGGTTTAGTTAGTCAACCGGTTCAACAAGATGCCCTTTTTCTCCACTCCCACCTTTGGCCGCTGACGAGGAGATGCGGCGAAATGACCCTAAAGAGGCTAGGCGAGGAGACGTGGACGTGGTCGAGGCTGAGTGGTTGAACTTACGATGCCTTTTCTCCGTGTTCCGGCTTCTCGTTATCATGCAAGGTTAGGGGGTTGGTAAGAGTGATGACACGGGCAAGGAAAGGTGACCGGGGATGCGATGACGTAGCGCGGCGCGTCGAGGGGAGCGCTCAGCGCGCGTCTGGAGGCTTATAGCTGCTGTCCTCTTACTCGGACGCGGCTGCTTGGTCCGCGTCCTGCCAGTGTGTCCGCTTGACCATGGCTTCTCCTCCCTCCTCAGCGTCCTCCTCGCCACCCCTCATCTCTCCAGACAGCTCCACCACCTCGTCAATGTCCTCCTCAGTTTCCTCCGTAGTCGCCCACGGCGCCATCTATGTCTCCCAGCCCTACCGCTCCTCCGCACAGAACAAGCTACGCGCCATGGTCGCCTTCGCGCCCCGCAAGTCCCTCTTCGACATCTCTAATGAGTCTAGCACCTCCAACCAGTTCCGCGGATTCTTCACTCTCTTTTGGATATCGCTCTTCCTCTTCACCGTCCGCACCTATGTCCGCAGCATGGAGACCCACGGCTGGCCGCTCAACTTGGAGTTCGCCTCCATGATCACCAGCGACGGGCTCACCCTCGCGCTGTCCGACGCACTTCTCGTGCTTAATACCGGCCTCTGCGTGCCCTTCGCGAAAGCAGTCTCGAAGGGTTGGATCAAATACTATTGGGCGGGGATCGTCATCCAGCATCTGTGGCAATGTGCAGTCCTATTCGTCGCGATTAAGTGGACGTTCAACAGGTGCGTAGTATTTTCATCCATAGTACGATTGTCACTGACGATGAGTCGCGGAGCAGACACTGGCCTTGGGTGCAGTCTGGGTTCCTCACCCTCCACTCATTTGTAAGTCTCTTTCTCTCTGAGTGGCTCATTGCCATCCTAGCCTTCCTCTCGTCCGCCTTCTCGTCCGTCTTCTCGCCCGCCGCACCGTTCGGTGCCTCCCATGCTTCTATCATTCGCTGGCAAGTTTGCGATCATCCGCCTCTGCGCGCATCGGCTGGGAACCACAGACTGTATTGCATCGTCTGTCCGAAGCGCCCCATTGCTAACAGCCACGAATTCTATCTTCTTCAGGTCATGATCATGAAGATGCACTCGTATCTCAGTACCAACGGCCAACTCGGCCATGTGCACAAGCACGCACAACATTTGCTCCATCAGCTCAAGAAGGCGACTGATGGCGCGGGCGGATGGGACACCGCGCTCCAAAAGGCTGAAGCCGCGATAGTGCAGTCGGAATCCCCGGTACAGAGCGGGACGCCGGACGTACCGGAGGACGTGCCCGTCGGCAGCACCACATCCTATGTTGACGCGCGGACCGCCGTCACCCTCCGCCAACGCCTCCAGCGCGCTGCCGTGGCTGCTCACGGCTCCGCCAACGTCAAGACGACGGACACGAATGTCGATCCGGCGGCTTTCGGCCCGGGCAGCGTCCCGACGTACCCGCCGACGGCGTCCGAAATCCTGGTGCACCACCCCGATGAGGCGATCGCGACGCTCGCGAAGCACCACGTCGAGCTCGAGCGCGAGCTGACGGGTCCGGTCGAGGGCCAGGTACGGTGGCCCGCGAACATCACGCTACGCGACTTCGCGTGGTACCAGCTCACGCCGACGCTGGTGTACGAGCTTGAGTACCCGCGAACGGACGGCATCCGGCCCATGTACCTGTTCGAGAAGACGGTCGCGTTTTTCGGGACGTTCGCGCTGCTGTACACGATTGTGGAGACGTTCATCATCCCGCTCACGCCGACGCCGGACCAGAGCTTCGCAAAGAGCTTGCTCGACTTGGCCATGCCATTTATGCTGTCGTACTTGCTGCTATTCTATATCATCTTCGGTACGTATTCCCTGTTTGTTCGTCATGTACGATTGAACTGACGCCGGTTTAGAGTGCATTTGCAACGGCTTTGCGGAACTGAGCTAGTGAGTTGGCCGCCATGTCCCTTGCGCGGCTACATTCATAATCCTGATCTTGTAGCTTCGCGGACCGCCAGTTCTACGATGACTGGTGGAACTCGACCTCTTGGGACGAGTTCTCGCGCAAGTGGAACAAGCCCGTATACACTTTCCTCCTTCGACACGTATACGCGTCGACGATGAGCTCCTACAAGCTCACCCGCGGGAGCGCGATGTTCCTCACATTCCTATTGAGTGCGGCCGCCCACGAGCTCGTCATGGCGATCGTGACGAAAAAGATCCGATTTTATCTGTTCGCTATGCAGGTACACTCTACTCCTTGTACCCTCATCCCAGAATGTATGTGAATGCTAAAAACTGCGGTGTGGATAGATCGCACAGATCCCGCTCATCGCCATCGGGCGAGTTCCGGCCATTCGGCGAAACAAGTTGCTCGGGAACACGGTCTTCTGGATTGGGCTGTACGCCGGTTTTCCCTTGCTCTGCGTCGCCTACTGCGCGTATTGAGCACCCATAATAACGGCCTTGCGAAATGGCTATGGTATCGACCGACTTCGACACCCCCCTCCCTCCCTGATCGCCAAACTGACGACAATTACGAATACTCGATGTACACTTTAGATACCCAGGAAACCCTCTGCTATCGTGCTCATCGTGGTTCTCGTCCTCCACATCACATACATCGTTCTATTTATTTACGGCATTTACATAGCATGCTAATCATAATATACTGACCATTCTGATATCAATTGCAATCTACTTCTACTTCGCCCTGACCTCGTAGCTTCATAAATCAACGCTTATACAGACTGGAAGAGTATCTCGTAATGATGAAATATCGATAGAACGGGCGGCCACAGACAGTAGAAAACGTCCCGTGGGAGCGGCCCGGGAAGGACGACAAAATCAAGCAGCTTCTGTTACATCAGTGGCCGGTAGGGTAGGACAGGATCGAACCCTCGTGCAATCCGAGGATAGATTCGTTGCAGCATCCGATGCTCGCGCTCGTAGTAAGATATAAGCGAGAGCAGGGCATCTCTCCAATCCTTCGGGGTAGGGTATTCCCAATCGCCCCTGTCGCTCGCGATGGAGCAGTATTCCAGATAAGCCGGGAACCACCCACTGCTTGTCCCCAATTGACAACGCACACGAGGCCTTCGTGCAGGATGAGGTTCTGTGGTGCCAGGTCGCCATGCGTGAACACGAAGGAGTGGTCCGCCTTGGAACGCTCTGGACCAGACCCTTCGGGGCGTTCAAGGTCCGTGGCCGGGGTGAACTTCGAGTTCCACCAGTCCACCAGCGCTTGATTAGACTTGAAGGGCCCGGCGGCACCGAAATCGGAGAACCAACGGCCACAACATACGTCACCACCTATGGGCCCGGGGACGGTGCGGGGGGGAGTGATGGCGCGATGCTCGTCGACGTACTGCTGAAGTTGTGATAGCACAGAACGTCGTTCGGTCTCCTGCAGACTCGGCCATCGATGCTGGAGGTCCCCGCTGGGATGTACTCCATCACGAGGTAGAACACCGTTCGAGAGCGAAGAAAAGGTGGATAGTAGGAACCGGGATGCGCATGTGTTGTTTGACAAACAGCATCGTCTCCAGCTCGAAGGGGTCGAGGGTTCCTTCTTTTACAATCATGGTATCACTAATCTTGTCGACTCGGAGGCTTGGTGTGGCGTCAGAGGTTCGGAGAGGGCATCGGAGGTGCGTTAAAACCTCTTCAGGAGATATGGATGGCGGCGTGGTCTTGGAGTAGAGTATTTGGACATCCTCGAGACGCGGAGGAGGTTCATGCTTGCGGTTTAAGGCAGCGATTGCTTTGAGATAATCAACCTAACCGATCTTGTCCGCCTAGACTAATCTCTCGAGGACATCACGACCCCCGATGGTGTCGAGAGCAGAAAGGTCAAACTCCTCGAGCTCGGAGTCGAGGGCAGGGGTAGGAGGGTCAGGGTCAATGACGCTTGATAGCCCATCAGCGGTCATAGCCGTGCGATACTCCGCAACATGAGGAGGATCGGGATACTAGATGCGGGTGCTGGATTGTGTTGTGAGCCAGCAAGCATATCACCGGAACGTAACGAGGAACCGCACCTGCAGGGGAATCACGGTACCCTGGAGAAACCTGCAGAGTAATATTTCTGCAGATTGAAACACGACGAGTATTGGGATAGGTACCAATTACTCAACAATAGCCAGTGGGCTCAAGTTGGAGCGATGAGATCGTTCGCGAGGAAATTGATTGTGCATGAGCCCAAAAAGGATTAGGACTGCACTGCCACACTTGGATCGCATAGCCGAGATGGTTATGCTGACCACCGGTGATGGTGCAGTGGTTTGGACTTATATCGTACTCACATCTCCGGGGAATTGTTCAACTGGGTCTGGGTGCACTGAATGCATATCAGACCGATCAAGTGAATTCCGAAGCAAGAATACCCTGAGGTGTCCCTTTATGCATCCAAGTTTTATCAGTATAAGCAGTCATCGCCGAGTGTGTCGGGAAACTAGATATAACCTAAAACGTTGCAAGGGAGGTATACAAATATACATCGGAGGAGAGACGATGTGTGTGTGTCCCTATGCGCGGCTCAAACCCTACGTTTTGCCCGCTCCCAAGTTCTTCGAGATGTTCATGAGCAAATCCTCGATTCGCTTCTGCCTGTCCTCGATGTTCGCCAAGCGGCGCTCCCACTCCGAGGTGCCCTCGTTCTCGACCTGGGCCGCCGTCTCCAACGGCCCAACAGGCCCGGCCCTCTCCTGCTCCCGCCCATCTTCCTCTTCCCGTCGCTCCTCTGGAATCCCTTCCCTCGGATCGTCCGGGCTCGCCGACAACGGCGCGCTCGAGTACAGCGAAAGGTGGGAGCGCATAGGAGGGCTGTGGGTCGGGAACCTGCGAATAGGCACGCCTCCTTCCGCAGTTGCGCCGTAGAGGTCCGCTCTGTGTGGCTGAGATCCATGGCCGACGGCGGAATACGTCCGCATGCGCCGAGGAGCATTCGGATTGAGAGGTACGTGCATCGACGTGAGCCGTCGACGTGTTGCGGGCCCGTAGCTGACTAGTGTGCCGGGTACCATGGCTGGCACGACTTCGATGCCATCGCCATGGCTGGAAGGCGCGCCGTTGACGGCTTCTTGGTCGGGCTCCTCTGGGATCATATCGTCGTCGACGATGAGCGGCTGGAATATTTGCGCAAGAGGACTCGCGGCAGCCTGAACCATGTCCAGCCCGCGTGTGACGATTGGGTTGGCGCGAGGACGGGGTATGGGTTGTGGGGGCTGCGCTAGCTGTGTCTGGCTTTGTGGGGGACCTGAGGGACCCGGTGCAGGGAATTCGGTCTTGTGTGGGGAGGCGGAACGGGGGGGAGTGGACCGGCCGGTGGATGTGGATGGCCGTCGTTGTCGAAGGGACGCCCCAGACACACGTCTGCGCGAGGCTTGAGAGATGCGACGTTGGATGGGGCCGGCGGGTGGGCCTTCATGCGTCTCATCGATATCCAACGCACTTTCATCCAGCTCCTGCTCCAGCTCGAATATTGCGTCGATGTCAGCGTCTGGTCCGGACAGCCCCTCGAAGAATGCTACTGCGTGTCAGCAATGAGAAAAAAGACGGTGGCTCATATACGTACTCAATCTCTTCAAGTGTCTCGGGAGCGTGTCAAAAATCTTCTCCGCAGCTGCCGATACAGTCTCGTAGAAGGTAAAAGACCCCGATTGTTTAGCCTGTCGCTCATACACCGCGATACAGAGCAATATCGGGAAACTTGTGAGCCTGATCATGAACACGTTGACCTGGGGCGACTACATGAGAAAGTGTTATGTTCAAATGTATGGCACCCACCTTGTGGAACCATCGTGGCGTCAGAATGTAGCTTGCGGGATACATAATGCAAAGAGCAATCAGGTTGACAGGAGGCTGGTACGAAAATAGCGAGTCGGCCTTGACGCTGGCCAGGACATCAGGGCTGCGAAAACGAAGGTGACGTATTGAATCCCAAACTTACCCTTCAATAGTCGACACGGCGCGGCGGAACATCGCCTAGATCCTGGTTAAGTGACACAAGCAGAAAGCATGATAAATATCCGCAATACCTCCGCCGATGCATCGTCATTGATAGTGGAGAACGTGTGGGAGAGGATCTAATTTTTGAATGAGATCACCGGCCGCTGTTGATTGATGTGAAGTGATACTCACAGATACCAGAACTTGTAGCCAAAAAAGCGGTCAGGTGAGCTACAGAGATGGAGGTGCAGGGGAAGACACACCAGTCAGGAGCAGTGTGTTGCTCAAGCATGCATACGTAACCATGAGAAATGGTCCGAATAATGGATGGAATTTGGCTGGGACCACTTCAGTTGGCGCGATTCTCTAGAAGCTGGAAGGATAATGACGCACTGGAGTTATCAAAACCGCTGGCATCCAATCCGAACCATAAATCGAGCATCCACCAAGCGACAGTCCTACCGCGCGCCACAGGTAAATCCAGTCGGTAGGTCTATAATGATTGAGCACACGTACCCTGCACTATATCTGGTTAATGGTACGTTGGTCAGAATTGGAAGATCGCGGCGACATGGAACATACCCCGCATTGTCCTTTCCGAGTCTATTGACCGAGGCTATCAGCCCAGTCAATCATTGTACACAACTGAAGCTAACTTACGTCCACAAGGCGTACAGGAAACCTCCGAAGCAGAAGGCAGCGATGATCATAAGGACGACAAACTGAATTATCATGGCACGTAACGATAGCACCATGACGTTGTTTTTGAACGTCACAAATGCCAATCTAGTCAAGAGTGGATCAGCACGCTGGTGGAATGATGTCAGTTCAAAAGCGAATAACCTTGGGAACATCAGCACCGCAATCAGCGCAAGACTGTCAATGCCCATTTCCTTTGCCCAAATCCCTGAGGCGGAAACATCTTTTAGTGGGGAAAAAGAAAGGAGGGAGACAACGTACTATCATCGTACACTCCGACAATCCTCATCGTCGCATACGTACAGTAAAGGGTAACTTGCATTTAAGATCAGAGTTGAGCGGGCGACCTTTGCGGGACGGCTCACCGAAGGCCAGATCGAAGCCATTCTGTGAAGCAACAAGCAAGTGAGTCCTCGTCCACTAAGAATGCCTCCTTACTGACCCATGTACCCTTGAAGTACACTACCCAAGTGAGACGTAGAGATGAGCATAAGAATGGTATCGGGGGGGAGGCGAACATGCCTTTGATCCCGTGCTCTTGCATCGCCGCAACTTTCTCGAGAGTGAAGCCAAGAGCGTAGACCATGAAGATCACCTCGGCGGGATTGATGGTATCTAGTACACTAAACTCTATCGCGCAAATGAAGAGAACGAACAGTATGAGAAAGCTGTGTGTGCGAGAGGGTTGTGAGCAGGATCGCTGTGAGCTGTAAAGGATGCACTGACTTGATGTATTCTAGAACTGAACGTATTGCGGGAACTTTGAGCCTAAATACTGTCTGATTAGCCGGAACAAAAACGCTATGGAGACAATCCTTACCGATAGTGGTCAAGAAGAGGTGCTTTGTGTGGATCATAGAAGTGTATAGGGTTACGTTTGTATGTCTGGGGGAAGACTATTAGTCCACTGCCACACCAATCTTGTGATAGGACGCTACGGACATCGGAAAGAATAGAGCGGGTGCTCTCAGCCTGGTAGACAATCTTTCCACTTCACGGACACGTCAATAGCACTCGTGATCGTGAATACGACTGATTTCACCTCCAAATGCCGTCAATGACTTTTTGACACGGCGAGCTCTTGATAAAGCGCTTAGCCTGGCTCAGGATGGCCATCTCGATCGCATTACCGACGCGGTCCTCGAGATCGTCATCGTGCTCTTCACGCGCATGCGCTAGAAGTTCTGGTGGCGCACCGGAGTAGACAGACCAGGTGGTGGTCAAAGCGAGCGCAAGCTCCAGCATGTTCTCCGCGTGCTCGCGCAGAGCCCGGGTGGCGAGTATTTCGCAAAGCTCAGCGCGGGTTTGCGAGAGTGCAGCTGTGGTCAAGTGGCGGTCGCGAGAAAAGTAAACGCGGTTCAGGAGCAGGCAGAAGACCACGGACATATTGCCTTGTCGCTGAATGCCGCCATACTTTTCAAGCAGGGGACGAATGAGGGTGTAGGTGAGGTCCGGCGCGGTCAGCTGCAATTCCACAACGAAAGTGCGTGAGTGCGGGTGCAGGAATGCTCAAGGATTCGGGCAACTGACAGCCTCGTGTGTAAGGGGGGTATCTATGGAAGTCTTGAGCGCAAGCAGGGAGTAAAAAGCGGGACGACGCACCGATGAAATGCTGAATGCAACCCATGCGAACGAATGCGCGAGCCCCTTCAGTAACAGCGCCGACACTCCACGGATAAGAGTGCATTTACCATGACGTCCTTTGTCGATAGTTAGACAAAACATGCAATGAGGAAGAACATGGTACTCACATTCCGGATCATATGTATTATGGGATACACCTCCGTGGCAGTAACGTCCGCTGCACGGAGGAGCGGTTGACGTTCCGATGGCGCCTCTGTGTCCGCCATTGTGACCTTGGCAAGTACTCAAGAGCTCATGGAGTCTGGTCGTGGACGCCAAGGAGTGAATGTGACAAGCACAGGTGTAGGTGAGAGACGGAGGTGAAGGCAAATGCCCGTAGAAGGTCGACAACGTTGACGGGTTGAAGTGGGGGAGGACGAAGGGGTGTGCTCTCGGTTCAGCCACTGGACAACGAGCCAGCTTCCGTCGCACTGCAGCGACTCGGATAAACCCAATCCAATCTTATCAGCTGCCATGACGCTCTTACGTCATCCTCTGCGTCTGCCATCAGCCTCCACCGACACTCCCAGCTCGAGCCTCCAACTGTCCCCTCATCCTCCTCAATCCTACCTAATCGACATCGTGAGTAGCCCATTTTTGCATGCATACAACTTGCAGCTCGTTACTCACACATTGTCTCAGAGGGCTGTCGCGTAGTCCCGCCCCACAGTCCCATGGACACTCGCCCGGGGCTCCCCTACGATGTCCTCCTTATCATCGCCGCCTTCGCCGATAGCAAGCCCCTTCTTGCTCTCATGACAACCTGTCGCAGTCTCCACAGCGGTTGCGCAAAGTATGTGCTTCAAGGTCCTGTTGTACTCGGCGGCGACCGCAACATCATTTCCTTCATCTACTTCATGCGTCCTCACAAGCGCAAGAGGTGGCGACACCTTCGCTCCCTACGCTTTCTTGGCGAACGCATTAGCCCACACGTCGCGGAGGCCCTCGCCAGAGCCATCCCTCGCGCCTCGCATCTCGAATCCCTCGTATTTTATCATGCTGAGAAAACCCTCGGTGCCCATCCCGATCTTCCGCTCGCATTTGCAGCCATCCGCACCGTCAAGCATCTCATCATCGACCATGGATATCAACACACGTGCAGAATGTTGGAAGCCATGCACTGGCCTCTAGAATCTGTAGTGCTCAACTACTCGGACTTTAAACCCGATTGGCAGGACCACGACGTCCTCGACCGCATGCATCCCGCTGCCCTACTCAAGAACTCTCGTGAGACCCTCAAGACGTTGGAGTGCGAGTCTTGGTCAGAATGCAGCGATATCCTCAACACATATCCCGTGTATCCCAAGCTAGAGTCCCTCTATCTTGAAAGCGTATGGTGTCCCCGCACAGCTCAGTGGGCTATATCCTACCCGAATTTGAAGCAGCTGTCCGTTCACACCATCGACAGCCACTTTATGGATGTGGACGAAGACAACTTAGCAGGGCATGAGGCCAACCGACTACTCAACCTGAACGAGTCCAGGACCCAGGCGCAGAAATGGAATGAATTGGAGGAGTTCGATGGGGACGTGCTCGACCTCTACTTGCTTGGGTTGACTTGCCGTATCCGCGACGTCGTTTTGTCCCTCTCCTCCGGCTCGTTGCAGTTCTTCGCACCCGTCATGGCGACCGCCCGTCCTACGCGTCTTCGACTCTCGATTACCACCGATTTGTTCAGTCAGCCTATCCCCACGTACCTTCAAGACCCCGGTCTTGCGGACCTCAAGAGCCTAGAGCTTAACGCAATCGCTTGGGTGGGTGGCGCAGGCGAGGGCCTCAGAGGAGATACCGATATTGATCGTTTCTTGGTGAGTCTCCTCATTCCTGCCACCCATGCTGATGCTGACATTCTGCCGTCAGGGACATGCCCTCGATACACTGCGACGCACTTCCGCGCGGGAATTCATATTCTCAGTGACCGTCGAAAGATGCGGTTCTCGCGCCACTCTCGTGCCGTCCCCTTCGCCCGAGCCCGACGGTCCTGGCGAGCAAAGCGCGCCAGCGAGTCGACCAGCTACACCCGTCCCCGTCGTCGCAGCCCCTCCCCTCTCCGCAGTCGAGACTTGGGCCGATACCATAGACCTCGATGCCTTAGTGAATCGCTTCCTTGAAGAGGTCCCTTCGATGGAGTCGGTGAAGATGTCTGTCCAGCCACGCTTTTCGGGCTCTTTCAAGCCGAAGTCCGCCGAATCGCTGAGACGGCGGGAATCTGGCGTCGAGCTCAGGGACGTATCGCTGGCTGGAGCGTAGTCTGTGAGACTCAACCATTCTCCCGTGCCGTTGCGATGCCATACGCGAGGGTCTCCGTGTAGACCAGTGCGGGACAGCGCTCCCGCAGCTGTGCGGTTGAGTGGGCTGATGGGCAAAATGACCGGTCAGCGTTTTCCACTTTGGAATATGGCCAATGAGTCTAACGGGGTGCTGTTTGTGCAGACTGCGGACATTTCGAGTGACCATCGCAGCAGTCAGCGACAAGAGCTAAAACGCAACTAACGATCCAGCATTACCTACGATATCATGCGATACCACATGATCGACGTACCGCCCACTCACTTTGGCGACCCGCGTTCCACTTCCGTCCCTTCGCTTCATATTCCTAACTATGCTGCAACATGCGGATGAAATTCTGAAGCCGCAATGTCCGTACTACCTAGTACTTCGTTGGCTCCGTAGCAGTTGTAACATTCAGTCGGTCGCTATTCAGAACCGATATGGAACAAAACTTCCGGAAGCGTGTTCTCGCACGGTCCGAGGAACAGAAAGTCGCGCTCGTCGTCGCCTTCCTCCGTCTGTATGTTGAAGACCGCCACCTTGCCGCCGTGGTCGGCGACCTCGTAGGCGAACGCGGCTGCAGGCTGCACCTGTCGATGAAACCCATCAATCCAACAGCGCTGTGAGCAGCTTCGGAGGTGATTCAGAGATGAGGTACCTTCGAGGACGTTCCGATGAGGAGACACAGATCCGCAGCATCGATGACCTCCCATATCTCCCGCGAGTGACGAGGGAGTTCCTCGAACCAGACCACTCCGGGACGCAGAAGGCCGCCGCAACGGTCACAATGAGGTAGATCATCGGTCGTTGCCTCATTCCCAGCGGGTGGACTATCTGAATGCTGTGTGGTGGATGTTGGGAGTGAAGGAGCGAGTTCGAGATGGCCGCACGATGTACATAGGGTGTCCAGGACACGCCCGTGCATCTCGTAGATTTTGGAACACTCGGATGCATCGATCGAACCACCTTCAGACTGTTCCCGCATATTCTCAAGTGTGGTTTCCAATGCCAGCTTATCGAGACCATCGATATTCTGGGTCACCAAGGTGAACTTGGCAGACGGCGCGACCGTCGCAAGGTAGGCCGGGACACAGAGCAGAGCCAGTGCAAAGTGTGCAGCATTTGGCTCCGCCTTTAAGACACTGCAAGTTGGATGGGTATCGATGAGGGATATGTATCGTTTGTAACTTATTTGAGCTTGCTGCACATACCGTTCACGCAATTCATGATAGTGTTGCCATACGAGCACGGGTTCGGAAGCAAAAGTCTTCGGCAAGGATAGAGATGCGGGATCCTTGTGTTTCCAGCCACCGCTTCCCCGCCACGTTGGGATTCCTGAGATAATTTCCAGTAAGTTGGGCAAGTTAGATACTGTCAAGAAAGACAATTACTTGAAGTTGGACGGGCTGACCTGAGGCAACTGACAAGCCCGCCCCGACTACGGCTACCACGTTATTACTCTCATGCAAAACGCGTCGAAAATGGCGAGCATCGCTTGATGGCGTCATCCTCCAGTTGTGGGGAACACCAGCCAAGGTGGTGGCTACAATGGTTGCGTACGTGGTTGCAGCGGCTGCATTACGTGCACGTGCTTAGGGCTTCGAGACGTCAAGCCTTTTACAGTAGCTTCAACCTCAAGGGTCGCGATCTGGAGCCGCCGAGAGCATTGGCGTAGTTGAGCCCCCGAGTCGGGCTGAGAAGACCCCGAGGCCAAAGAGACTTTGATTCAATTGCAACTTGTACTAGTCAGAGTGATCTTGTTTCGATGCGGCGGCGCCAGTGGCTGCCACAGTGAGGAACAAGGATGGAGCTGATATTTTATGTAGATACCGGCGGCGGGCGTTCAACGTTGAACGTTCAACAGTGCCATTCGAGCTCGCATTTCGAAGTTCTAGGACGTCGTATGGTAACCGGTAATCTCCTGTTGGGGTCAACACTATCTGACAGTGGAACGAATTTCTGTTCTAGTAAACCATACAAAGGGAGGTAGTAAGCGTGGCACTGCCTTTCATTAGTATCCTTTCTCCGAGTCAGCCCTTTCTCCTCAGCTCATCTTCAACTTGAAGACTCAAATGGCTTCAAATTATCTGTCCGACCCTACCATTGAATTAATCGCTTTCTATGGGTCAGCGTAAGTGTTTTTTTTTGTGATACTACTAGCTATCTAGTGCTCAAAAATATCTGTGGCAATATAGTCGCCGACAAGATTATTGTGGTGCTGCAGTCGCAGGCATATATTCAACGTTCCAACGGGCCTAAGATGCTACTCACGGTTTTAGCCAGCGCTCGTCATGTATGACTGGGTGGTGATGCTATCCCTAGAGCGACAGTTCTTTTGGACCGGGAAGGCCCGACCTCTCTCGGCAATCTTGTACTTTTCGATCAAATACTTGAATTTACTTACCCAAGTTTAAAGAATAGCCTCCATCTGGCATACTTCGTTGCCTGACGAGGTAGGTCTTTTCTGTCCGAGTCCAATGAAGTACCAAAGCATATTCCTAAGCCACGCCCGTGTTGCGGCTAAAGGGGTGCGTCAAGCAGGGATATGATTCATTTCTCTAGAGTACTGATATCATCTGTATTCACAGCTGCACTAGATTCGCCATTGTTGATCTCGTTATTGTAGCTTTAAGTTTGGCCTCACCGGCAGGTGCGTATTTCTATCCTCCCACTATCTGCCGACGGCAACGAAACTTACAAGACATACATCATTTTTCAGTATTCGCCGCTTTGCGGACATACACGTTGACTCAGCGTCGCTGGCTGTCGGCTGTCATTTCTTCTCTCAAGCATTCCGGTTGTCGCAAATATGGTACGTCATCGTGTCTCACAATTGATAGACGTGCTACATAGTACAGGAAGTGCAGCTGCGCATCGGATTCAACATCAGCGGTCTTCAGATTCCCATCGTTGGCTGTATGTACACCACTACCTTGTCTACCTCTCTTGGACAAATGTACGAGAGGTTGGTCATCTTACACCGTCTACCTTCACTAACCCTGCAACAGCTGTTCGTAACATACCTGTTGCAAGATGTCACCGCGCCAAAATATTGAAGTCTATCCAACAGTAACAGCCGCAGATCGGATATCTCTTAAGTAAGTATTCTGGCTGACACCGCGCTCGTTGTAATCACCTGACAATGCAGTTCAGGCGAGCAAGCAACTCAATGTCACAAAATCCAAGGGTCTCGCGTCGGTAATGCTATATGATGGTTCGTTCGTGTGTATTTTTACTACATTATATGCTGATGTATCTGCACTTTGACAGCTATGCTCTACTTTGTGTGAGCTCCATAGCCTATCCATTCATAGAACCTTTACTAATTGTGGGCTATGTGTAGCGTGATGTTAGGCCTGAACATCATACAACTTGTTCTTACGGAACTCTCGGTGAGTTCAGGTTCACTTTGCTAGTCATTTCGTGTCTGTCTATTCTATGCCATTCACATAGTCTTGTACCCCTTTTATAGATAGTGCTTGAAGGAGGCGGCGATCTCATGGGAATATTCACAGCTCCGTAAGTGGATGGTTCACACCAATAATACCTAGCACTTTCTGGAGCGATGCCGGCTGACATCTCGCCTCCTCACGACTAGGGTTTCATCAGTACTCATATCCCATTTCCTCCTCGACCTTCAAGGTGCCTACCAGAGACAAGTGGTTGGGCTTGCCACCGACAATCCCTTGCACACCTCGCAGAGCTTCAGCATTCGTTCAGTTAAGTTTATGCCGGCACTCGGTTCGCTTGCCGCCACTATAGGTCCCGCAGACTAGTATGATCGGGAGGATGACCACGAAGGCATAGACGAGGACCACTTTGGGGTCTCGCAAGATATCCGTTCGCGTCGGGATGGCGACGAGTTCGCTGGGGCCGTGCGCGTTGGGGATGAGTTGACACTTACGGAGGCGATGTAGTTGGCTGTCGGGCTGTGTGGTATCATAACATAGGCTCATTATAATTGGTATTTGCAGCACGATACACCTCATCTCGTCGGTTTTTTTTTCGCGCGAATATCATTGACCTCTCAACCACAGAACCACATGAGAGCTCCCTCGCTTCGATCATCGTTCTTGGGTTGCGTTGACATATGTGTATCCTATGTGTATAGCATCGAGGTCCGGCCAGAGCCACAACTACTTCTTGCAATTGATATCTATGCAGCGGGTCGTACGCTCTTGGACAGTTGATCTTGGGCACAGATTCAAACGGTCTTCGTTATGCATGTATTTCGTAGGCTTTTCGTATTCATGCCTGGTTGCATGGTGAGACGGCAGCTTGTTACCTGACAGGGTTGCGCATGGGCCCCCGTGAACGGAGTACCCCCGTCTCGGTAGCACTCGGCCATGGAGAGTCGCTTGGAAAAAGGACCCTTTGTTCCTCTTGAACGCTTGTCTCGAAACCTACTTCTAGACAATGGCATTGACATCAGCCTTTGAGCCAGTGGCGCGGGCATGCCAAGGTATAAGTACATGGCCCCTGGGTACTATCAACTGACACACATTTCCGCCCCACTTCGCAAGTCTATCTTCCGTTACTCGCCTTTCCATCACTGGGAACAGCACGGTCCAGCACAGTGCTGAACTTCAACTCAGTACGACTTTCCGAATCGGCACTCGTCTTCCTGAGCCACCACCCCACTCGGAGTACCTCATTCATATTGTGCGTTCGTGCTGCGAACTCGCCACTACATAATTGTTCGTCCGTACGTACCCTCACGATATCGGTCAACTCCTTACTGACCTCTCAACGTTGAATAGGTCTTCGCCATCTGTATCAGCCCGTACCATAGCCATGCCCATCATCGCGAACCTCGATGACCGCGACCCGAACATCCCCGACGTCTTCCTCCCCGAGCACCTACGCCTCAGTGCCACAGCCGGCAACTGGCCCGCGTACAAGCACGCCGTCGAGACCGTGTGTCGCCTCAAGGGCGTTGCGAGGAACCTCACCCTAATCCAGGTCTTCGGCGGCCGGCCCGAGGACGACCACGACGGTGGCCGGGACCGCGAGGACTGGCGCGCACGCGACGAGCTCTGCAAGGCGATCATCACGCTCAACGTCAATGGCTTCCCCGCGTACGGCGTCCCTGCGGGCGAGGGCGTCCACGCGCGCGAGGTATGGACGCGGCTCGTTGACATGCATCGGCCCAAGAGGACGTACTGGGGCCTGATGGAATGGGTGCGCGCGCCGACGAGGGTGGAGTGGGTGCTGTTGTGGCTGTTGCTCGCGGCGTTGCTCTTACTTGGGCAACCTCATGGACAGTGCGAGATGCGCACGCCGGTTCGCATTCCTCCTCCGCTGGAGTATTACTGCGACCTCCTGCGTGACTATCACTCCGATTTGTACTAATCACGGGCGCGAAACAGACTTACGGATGTAAAATGCTATAGAACGACGGCGCCTTTGACGCTAGACTGCATCGACTATTAATGTCTTTTGTTTTTACTGCTTGACTCATGAAGAACGAGTATTCGATGCGTCCTCGTGCGAGTCTGTGGAAGTCGGGTTCAGCACTCGCACTACTAGCATCCCGGAAGGAAATGAGAGCATGGCGCGCCCATCGCTATTAATGCCTCCCGCAAAGGCATGTTTTCATCCGCCGCGTGGGCGGTCAGGTATACAGCAGTATTCTATGGATACGGGGGGTGGTATATACCGTATTGTCGTGTAGTGCCATCGTTCGGGTCCTGAACCGATGCCCGATAACCTGAAAAGCAACAGCTAAGATTGGCCCAGCGCACAATGTGGGGCTTGTGACATCCGTGACCATTCACGTGAATTGGGCGTCTGAGTTAAACAACAATTAATATTGCATGGTAAGTATTCCAGCAACGGCGACGGGAGACAAAAACCTGTCGAATGTCAAAGGAGTGTATTGTAGGTAAATGTAAATGTGTGGGGAGTATTCGGGGGGGTATACGAGTTATATAGATGACTATGTCGGTGTAATGCCCTCACGGTCGAGCTCCGCAAGGATGTCATTGGGAAGAACCCGATGGCTGTGATACTTCTTCGCCGCCCATGCTGCCTGCTTCCCGGTCAATCCACGACGGTATGCATCCATAAAATGACCCGGGCAGGCGCAGATCTTGGTTTCTTCTGTGCATAGGACCCAAGATTGTCGAGTGAAGCCCGGGCCCGGAGCGAGCGCTTTGGCATACTTCTTCGGCGGAGAACTTGAATGTTGTTGGCGGCACGACTGCCAGCTGGTACGTCTCATTTCCTCTTTGGTATCTCCCGATTAGGACATCACTAGACGCGCGCCCGCCCACGCGACAGAACTTCTGCATCTCCTCCTTCTTGAAGGCTAAATCGAAAAATCGAAAACCATAACTTTGTAGAATACTATCATGTGTACAAAGTTATGGTCGTACATTTTTACTAAAGGGCCAGCCGGTAGAGCCTATAGTTTTTTCGACTTTTCCCCCCGCCAAAAGTGCTTGAGCGTGACAGTTTCTAATCACGTGATGCCCCACATTGTGCGCTGGGCCAATCTTAGCGCAAGTAGGAAGGGGAAGGTGCCGAGGAGGGACCCGCTTAGTAGATCCCGGGGATGAACTTGTACTTGACGATCGAGCAGTACTTGTCCCAGTCCTTGCCGTACTTGAGCGCGCACCGCTCAAAGTCGCGGCCGCAGCGGTGTATGAGGACGACGATGAAGAAGACCGAGTAGAAGTACGGGATCGCGGAGCACGTCCCCTGGCAGAGACCCCACGTAAAGCTCATCGTCCAGTCGGCAACGTAGTTCTGTACGATTGATGTCAGCACGCATACTCCGACCGGGAATAGAAAGAGAGGGGGCAAAGGGAACGTGATCGTACCGGTTTGCGGGAGTAGCGCCACCAGCCGTCGGTGAGAAGGCGGTTGCCGTGGGCGGTCTGGATGAACGTAGGGCTCTTGAGCGTGCCCCACGGGAGCTGAGGGAAGGTCTTGCGGTAGCTGAAGATGCCCTGGGTCTGCATCTTGAAGCGACTCTTCTGTGACATGGAGGTGTCCCAGATGTAGTAAGCGGTCAGGAGCGTGCCGTAAAGCGCGATGTACGTCGCGGTCGAGTACTGGTACTTGGAAGGGTCGTGGCTGGCCATGTAAACGACGGAGTAGATGTACGACTAAAATTTGACGTAAGGACGGAGAACGGGGGGGCTAGAAGGTGATAACACGTACGAAGGGCACACCGGCGAAGTTCCAGAAAATGACGAGGAAGCCCCATTTCTCGTGGAACATGTCCCAGGTCTGGGGGATGCACTCTTCGCCTTTGCCGCACGCGTTGAGATAGAGCCAGGTGGCGAGGCACATGAACGCCATGTTCTGCGGCATCATTAGTCATTCGAAACAAGGGGATAGAACGAATAAGACTTACCGGGGTCACGTAGCCATACAGCTCATACTGTTTGCATGCACCCGAGACGGACATGAAAAATACGATGACCCACGGAATGCGGACCTCGAGCCACATCTTGAGGTCGACGGGGCCGATGCGGGGGTTCAAGCATGCACCCATGAAGACATCGTAGATGAAGCTACCGGACATACGGATCTGGTTCCCGGTGGCGACGGTGATGAAGTACATGAAGAAGGACACACCGAAGCCGACGATCATGGCGACAGTCATGAGGTGGCCGAAGTTGTCAATGATCTCAGTCATGCGGAAGATGTTGTAGTAGTGGAGGGCGGCGGCGGTGATCATGGTGATGTAGATGCAACCGATGGCGTTGCACTTGTACATGAGGGTTTTGTAGCCGAGAGAGGGGACGGGAAGGCCTTCTTGCATGAAACCGGGAACAACCCAGGCGAGAGCGAGTTGGAAGACCATGAGACCAACGTAGACCTTCCATGCATAGACGTTGGGGCTGGCATCCTGGAGGGGAATACAATATTGTGAACAGACATGATAATAGATAAAATGTGCCACGTACGACACGGATGTGTTCCCACATACGCCAGAGGAAAGGCTGAATGTCATCGACGGAGGAGGGGTGGACGAGAGAGCCATCGTAAAAGACCAAGCAGATCCAAAGGTAGTACATCAAGATAGGGAAGCCGGTCATGATGGCAAAGACACCCCATGGACCACCGAACTCATACCTGAAGAGAACAATGCTTGTCACAAGTCGAGGTGAGGCGGTGAGGAGAGGGAGAACGTACTCGGTGTGCTTGTCGAGCATCTCATCGCGCTTCTGGCCCTCGACGGTGGGAGTGTAGACCTTTGCGACGGTGAGGTTGGCATTGCCGCTGATAGGCCGCTGGCGGAGACCGCTCTCCTCGCCTGCCATAGTTTTGAGTGTGGGCCGGTGAGGTGGACGACTGTGAGCTGTGAGCGCGGAATAAATACCAACATCGCACCATTCCCTCGGTCCGCGTCCGACCAGCTCCGGCGCTTTGTCTCTGTCTACGCGTGTATTATGTCATAAAATAGTCACGTGGTCGTTCCACCAAGGTTTCCATTATTAAGACTCCGACACGGCCGTTCCCGAATCCCCAGTCGCCCACTGCCCGGCGTTCTGTGTCACGTCGGGGACGACCACACGACTTGTAACTTGCAACTCCTCGACCATCTCCCCGTTTCCCCATTCCCACCTTCTGTCTCCCATCTCAACACAGTTCACTCGACCACTGTGTATCACTAGAGCAGAGGCGGATAATCCATTGTTTTTCATTCCATGGCCTCGTCCGTCTTCTACAAATTCAGATCCCAGAGGGATGAGTCTCGGGTGACCTTCGACGGCACCGGCATCTCCGTTTTCGACCTCAAGAAAGATATCATCATCGCTAATAACCTCGGTAAGGCCAACGACTTCGACCTCGTCATTCTCGACAACTCAGGCCAAGGTCTGTCAACACAATTCAACGTCCTATTGGGTGCTCCCCTCATGTTGGATATATGCCCAGAGTACAAGGATGATTCCTCCGTCATCCCTCGTTCGTCTTCCGTCATTGTCAAGCGAGTTCCCGCACGCCCAGGCAGGGGCGCCGCCAGGTATCTCGGCGCTGCTGGTCCATCACAAGGCTCATCCGACGCAGCAGGCAAGTCAGGCGGCGGGAACTGGCGAGCAGGCGGTGGAAACATTTCGAAGCGTTTTGATGCCCGCGAGCCCAGGGAGGAACCCAAACCGGTGGAGAAAACTTCAGGACCGGTATGTATCTCCGTCTTCCAAGTAGTGTGGTCCAAGGTGACACTTGTATCGTAATAGCCACCTCTTTTGAAGTCGGTTGTTACCCAAGAGGACGAAGCAGAAGCCATGGCGGCCATGTTCCAGGCCCAAACAGCGAACTGGGAGGAGGCCCAGGAAAAGATGTCACAGTTGGTGTTGCGCCTATGCGCACTTCCTTGTTTGCGTAGTACTCTGAGATCTAATGAACTTCGTTCTATGTTCATTTGCCCGTCCGCTACCGTCTGAATAGTGCCATGAAGGTCTACAGCCAGCCTCGCGGCGCTCCTCGGGGAGGAAAGCCATACCAGCCCTTACATCACCACTCCGACCGCCCATTACCCCCGAGTTATGTTTGCTATCGCTGTGGACAGAAAGGTACGCTCATGGACTCGTCAGGAAGAAACCGCTCTTGACGCGTATCCTTCAGGCCACTGGATCCAGGACTGTCCAACCAACAACGACCGCGAGTTCGACAACCGACCAAGAATCAAGCGTACCACTGGTATCCCACGAAGTTTCCTCAAGGCCGTTGACAACCCAACTACTGGTCCCCTCGGCGCAGGCGTCATGGTCACGCCCGAGGGAGGTTATGTCGTGGCACAGCCCGACTCGTACGTCGCCACAACATTCTCGTACTATTCATTCACATTGACTTCGTTACCCAAAGCGCATCATGGCAAAAGCAAGTATCACGGCACAAGGGCCTCACAGAGGCTGACATCCGCGAACGCCCACCATCCGACCCGTCTCTCCAGTGCCCGATTGACGGCAAGCTCTTCCGGGACGCCGTCAAGACGCCGTGCTGTGGGACGCTGTACTGCGAGGAGTGCGTGCAGACGCACCTGCTCGAGCGCGACTTCCTCTGCCCGAACTGCGCGCGCAAGATTCCGAGCCTCGACAAGCTCATCGTGGACAAGCCGACCCGTGCGCGCGTGCACGACTACGTCGACGACGAGATCGAGCGGAGCAGGCAGGAGGCCGAGAAGGCGGAGCGCCAGGAGCGCGAGAAGCTCGCTGCCGAGCCGGAGGGCGGCGCGAGCACGAGCGGCGACCAGGTATGTATTCGTCCTCTTCTTTCTACCTCCCTTTCCCTGCGCCCTTTTTGTCGCGGGATCTGAACAGCGCCTCTTTTTTGCAGGACGGCCAGAAGGCAGGCGAGGGCGCGGCAGGCGGCGAGGGCGAAGAAAGCTTCTTCGGCGAGGGCATCGACGTCGCGCAGATCATCGGCCAGCTCCAGGCGCAGATCCAGCAGGTCCAGGCGATGGTCAACAACGCGTCCATCCCCGTCCAGGCGCGCCAGCAGGCGCAGCTCAAGCACCAGCAGCTCCAGATGGAGCTCCAGCAGGCGCAGGCGGTCGCCGCCGCCATGGCTGCCGCGCAGTCGTTCAACATGCCCGCCGCGGCGATGGGCGGCGGCATGGGCGGCGGGGGTATGGGTGCGGGCATGAGTGGGGGGATGGGTGGCGGCATGGGCATGCAGGGTGAGTTCAGGCAGTGGACGAACCCGTTCCCGAACCAGCAGCCTGCGGGCCAGGACTCGGCGTACCAGCGGCTGCCGCTGAACAACAGGCGGAGGCCGCTCAAGCGGGATCGCCCCTCGGACTTCCTCGAGATCTCAGGGGCGCAGCAGGGCGATGCGAAGGTCCCGCGGTTCTGGGAGTAAAGAGGAGTGTAACTATCCCTCCATCCCTAATATGAGGATGAGTCGGGAGGACATGGAACCGTTACATAGTTTAGATTGAGGACGAGTCCTAGGCTTCAATGCACACTTGTACATTCCGTCCAGCATAATAATAAGCCATTATTCCGTGCTATGCTACAAACTCAGAGGGTGCTAGATAGACAAACAGTCCGTCATGAGGCTGACACAGCAGTCGGAGAATCGAGGGGGCGCTGTGTGCTGTGCGGTGCAACTTGCCTGAGCAGGGACTGCTGGAAGCTCTCCCAGGATGCGATGAGCTGCGAGATCGATAGGTGAGTCCAGTGGCAGGAAGTCGCACCAGAGCAAGCGGGGCGTACCTGTTTCTGTCGCTTGATCATACCCTCAAGGAATGCCTCAAGAGCGTTCTTGAAGTCCTCGATGCGCTCCTGCTCGAAGCGTGCCACTTCAGTTTTCACGAGGCGCGAGACGTGGTCAAATTCCTGCTTCGCTTCCAGAGCACGCCGCTCAGCTTCTCCGACAATGGCGAGGGAGCGACTGAGCTGGTCTGGGCCGAGACGGCCCTGCGCGCGGTTCGACTCGTGCGTCTGCTTCGTACGCCGTAGGTGTGCGTCCGCATTCTGCCATGCGTGGTATGTGCGCACGCGGGAGCTGAAGGCGAGCTGGGAGGAATATACGTCAGCAAGAGACACGGGTTGAAAAATAGGTCGACTGACCCGAACGGAGTTGATGAGACGGGCATACTCGTCCGCTGCCGTCCACGTCAGTAGGGCTCGCCACGTAAGAGTAAATGCATGTGATGTACCCGTCGCCAAGATCGTGTTCACATCATCATTCGCCTGGATGTTCTGCAGCTCTTGCGCCTTCCGCTCGACGTCTGCAAGACCGGATAATGAGGCTACGAGTTGGTCGCCGATATCACACCCCGCAAGTTCCGTTATCGCTTGTGCAAACTCGCCCGCCGCGGTGGATACATCTATCCTTCGGAGTAAGGTTGATGGGTCGCAGTGCTCAAGTGCATGCACTGACCTGCTCGTTGCTTCGCCACGATATCGATAGCCTTGACCAAGCCGCGCAGCTGGGTCTCGAGACTATCTAGATATGCCTTCTGCTTGTCGAACCACTACCAGTCACGCGATTAGCAAACGAAAGCTGATGTTAACAATGAGCTCGGATTACCTCGTCGGTTTCGTAGAAGCGGGGACCGGCAATCGTCTGACCAATAGCGGCCATAAGGCCCCCCTTCTCCTGCGCCATTTCAGCCTTCCTGTGCTTAATCTAGAGAGGGCCAAGTGAGTCAACGTCAACTTATTTCTCAACCTGGACGGGTGCGTACGTCTAGCGCAAAGGTATCGCTCTCCAGGAACATCTTCAGGTCGGTATCCTTCTGGAGCACCGGGTGGTTCGCGATTTTCTGGATACATTTCTCGAGCGCCATGCGACGCTGTTGCACAAACTCCTCGTCGAAGCGGCCAAACGTGTTCTTGTCTGGCACGGGCGGTACGACCACCCCAGGGTTGTTCATCGATAGGGTCTCGTACAACCAAAGGAAGTCCGAGTAGCGCCGCAGGACGGAGAAGGTGGACTTCTTGTACATGGGCGACGTGGTCTGGTTTCAAGTGTTTGTGTTTCAGGATGTGGGCGTCGGACACATGGCACGGGCGTACCTTAGTGTGTACGGTGTACATGGTGTATGCGCGGATAGGGTCTCCGACCCTCTGCGGGTCGTCAACGGTGATCACAAATACGGGTCGTATACCGTTCTCCCTCTTGGCACCAGTCGGGGTCGAGAGGGACGTTGAGGGCTGCACGCAGGCGTAAGGCCTCGCATGCACATATTGATCAGATTAACGCAGCACGCACCGAAGCTGCCCTCTGGGCCCCCTCCCTCGACGCCGACGCCGCCCTCGCGGCCATAGTCTGCGCAATTGGCCGGTCGTCATCGTCATCGTCATCCGATACGCTCTGGGTCTGTGAAGGCGTGGGCACGGTGTACGACGTCTGCGTCTGCCACCCTCCGCCCGCGTTCTGCCATCCTCCAAGGGTCTCCCCACCTATGGAGAGTCCGGCGATGGACCGGTTAAGGGCGGAAGGCTGGTCAAGGGGGTTGATTGACGTCGGCTCTGCCCTGTGCAAGACCTGGGAGGACGAGAAGGACGCAGTGGACCCACGTGAGACGTGACCGATCGTGCGACCTGGCACATCCGTGGACCGCTCGGGCGATGGAGAGGAGGGCTTGGGGGTTTGCTGGGCCACTGCGGGGGGTGTGGGTGTCCGTGAAGGCTCGGGCTCTGAGGGTTTCGGAGGCTCCTCTGCCTCTGTGGATATGCTTTCGCGGAAGCCGCGCGACTGGGAGGTGACCAGGCCGGTCGGGAGCCCCGAGGACGCAGCGGCAGCGGCAGCTTCCTCCGCCTCTGCGGCCGCTTCTGCTGCGTTGAACGCGGCGGTATCTAGAGGGTCTGCTGGGGTAGCAGCAGCCTCTTCTTCTTCGGGCTTGGGTTCTTCCTGCTCAGAAGGTTCATCTCTCCGAAAATCATGGGTCGTGTAGTCCTCCGACTGGTGGTCCTGAAAACCTCCAACGTCGGCAAACGCGTTGTGCGTGAGTAAGGTAGGCGAGGTGGTCGATCCGAAGGCCAAAGCTTCTTCGTTGAAGGAAGGAACGGCGGTGCCGTAGCTTGCCCAAGGATCCGGTGAGCTTGACCTGGCTTGGGAGAAGGGATCCTGGAACGGGTTGTTCATCACATCTCGTGAGGGGGCGAGAAGATCGTCAAAGCCACTGTCCATGATGTAGACCTAGAGTATCCTTGAGTCTGGTGTGGTATAAGAGGGAAGCCAGCCCGTCACAGAGAGCAAGGAGGTAACAGAGAACTTGGAAGTGCCAAGTGCTGCCAGTCCAAGCCTTTTGCGCCACAAGACCGGACAGAGGAGCGTCTAGATTGCCTCTTCGGGCGTCCTATCTAATCTTTTGACAGACTGCGGATGTAAGTGGCAGCGCACTGACGGGAACGACCGCATACAGACATGATGCATTGCGAGACTAAATAGTGCAAAATGCAGATAGTATAAACAGGGTATCTGATTACGATGGTGGATCCAGAACACAGTCCAGAACTCGCACGAACTCCACCCTTCCAAACCTCCGTGGCCTTGTGAACCCCCTGACATTGACAACTCGCCCCACACAACTATCAAGTTCATTCAAAAGGCATGCTCTCGACAGCCTCGAGTAGCGACGCCCAGTTGGTCACAGCGGCCTCCGTGAAATCGTTCTCCTCGCGCGCGAACGACTGCACGGCACGCGTTAGAAGCGTGTTCTCCCGGTTATGTAGCACGACCCGCAGCTCGTGCCACATGCTGCCGCCCCACAATACATTTATCTGTCAATACTAGAATTCAAATGTGGCAGCAAGGGACGCACCAAGCGCGAATGAAAACACGGCGGTTCAGCGCGGCAGCGATCGCAGCCTGGTCCTTCTCGATGGCGCCGGAGATCTTCTCGGCCTCCGACTCCCAGCCGTCCTTCTTTGCTTGGCGGACGCCCTCCAGCTTGTGCGAGTTGGTGTCGACGCGCTTGCGGAGGCGGTCGACTTGATCTGGGGACAGGCGATCATGTCGGATGAAGAGGTCTCGCATGGCGACGTATAGGTCGCGTTGCGCCTGTAAAGTCAGAGGTATGAATGAGTACTATGTCCACAACCGGAGGGGGGCTCGACTCGACCTTGAGGGACTCCACGGTGGAGTAAAGCATCGTTCGCGACTGGAAAGGGGATTAGCATGGAGCATGTGCTATGCCTGTAGAAGGGGAACTTACGCGATGCTCAAGTGCGTCCGCATGTCGCTGGGTGTGCGCCGAGACATGCACAAGACCCTGCCTCACACCCGCACAGAGCTCGCAGTCCTCGCCGCGCCAACAACGCTCGTTGCTCTCAACAAGGCTCCTCATCGTGTTCGTCAGGCGTGCGAGGTCCGCCTGTCCATCCAGAGAAGTGGTGCGCCGCGCCCCAGTTGTAAGCCCAGACAAGATCGAGGCAGACGAGTCAGCATCATTGTCGGCGGCAGCGGTAGAGGAATTAGAGCCAGAGGTGGAGGTCAAACCAGATGACAAAGAGGATAGGGAGGAGAAGGAGGCGGCGAATGAAGGTAGGGGCAAGGGCAGGTGAGTCGGCAAGAAGCTTGTCCGCATTACAGGAGTAAGGCGTACCGCTGCTGCCTCCCGGCGCCTGACGATGCGCTCTGTGAGCAGGCAAATTCGTTGCCAGTGCTCGATGAGGAAGCCAATCTTGCCTCGCACAACACTGGCAAGTCGACAAATCAACATTGTGAACAAGGCCGACGTGGATATGCGACGTACGTGAGCTTGTCTTCCAGGTCGCTGGGGATAGCCATCTCCTCGATGCGGTCGACTCGCTTTCCAGTCGACTCTTCGTCGTAGGATATTGGGGTATGCTTACGCCACTCTTCAAGGGACGGCTCAGTGAGGAATGATTGCAGGATGGGATCATCTTTGATCACCGGATGGTTGCTGGGCAGGAATCAGAACTGGAATAAATAACGATGGGGTGAGCCACTTACACCACAAAGTTGATGAACCTCGCGAGTCCTCGCCTATGTTGAAAGAAACACGATTATTTAAGGGACCAGCAATTATCATCGGCTCAACGGACCTGCGCTGCTCAAGGAATCCTTCGTCGGCTGTGTAACAATGGGTCAATGTCTGTAATTATGACAATAGCGCATAGGTCGGACTCACGGCCTATCCGTTTGGGAGGCAATGCTGGAAGAAGGCGGAAAGGATAACGCTTGACTAAAACGTCCCACAAGAAAACAAATTCCGAGTAACGGCGTGGAACCGGGGCTCCTCGCTGTAGGGTGGCATTAGTATTATAATAAAAACTCGTCAGATCCACGCACATCACTGGAAATCTCATATACAAGGTATCTATTCAAGATGAAACCTTGTTGTCCGAGAACATTGACGAATACAGTCTCTTGCTTCTTCCACCAGTCCCGAGGCAAGCCGGTCCCAGAAATACTGGACGGCGCGCCGTTGGTCTGGTTGTTGAATGCAGTGGATTGTTTGGGAGGTGCACTGGGCGTTGTGAACTTGGAAGCCCAAGGATCTTCCGTCGAATAACCACGTGCGGCCATCTGTGGCGGCATCTGCATGATGTCCTGGAACGTGGAGTTGGAGGTGGGGAGTGAAGCAAGGTCAAGGGTAGGTTCGGGGAGGGCATTCTCTTGTGCGAGCGCAGCGACGCGCTCTACGCTCACATCTACACACAGTGTAGACGTGAGCTTGAGAACACGCGGCCACTAGAACGATTAGCGTACCTTTGCCAGATTGGGCTAGGGCTGCTAGTGCAAGAGCCACGAAGAACTCCAAGCGTGATACACGCGGTCTTGAGCTGACCAGACTGACAATCTGTTGCACATTGTTCTGCATGACGAGCGTGATATGACAAACTGGTGCAAGACTCACCTTGTCGACAGTCGATGCGGGAAGCGATGAGGTGCCGAGCACCCTGGACAGGGCATTAACAGAGGTTTCGCCGGAATTACTTGGATCGACAGCGGAGAAAGCACGATTGTATATAAGGGGAAGAGATGCATCGCCTGTGATATGAAAGAAAGCTGCTCAGATCGCAATGAAGGGAGACAGTGGCTATGACATACCGATCACCGAGCTGAAGCCTGATGAGGAAGTAGGGAACGAAGGTAACGCTGGGGGGGCGGGGCTGGGGGCGGCACTCCATGGGTCGAGCCCATCGTCGTAGACGGAGCTGATGAGGGGGTTCTCGGTTACAAAGCTTGCGCCGAACTGCGAAGAAGGGCCGTAAGCCTGTACAGGCCGGGGTGCGTTGAACATGGTGAGTATGTCCGAGTCGGGAACAAGGCCACGGGATGGATTAGGAAGTCGTAAGTGTCGTGTGCGAAGAAGGCGGCTTTACAAGAAGCTCGAAGAGGAGTGAACGAGGGTCTCAGAGCATCGAAGGGGTTAAGGTGCAGACAGTCGCAGTCGTCGAGTCGTCGTAGTACCGACTGCAGCGCCAGTGGCCAAGCGCGTCAACGACGTCAACCAGGACAGCGTCAATCGGCGGCAGGTCTGGCGCGGCGTGACACTGCGCGGTGACGGTGACAGGGGGACGCGGTCACAGGATCGTGGTGGTGACGGGCACGGGCGAGGAATTCGGGCTCCGACAACACGCCTGTGAGCGCGTCTCGGCGCGTCGTGAGCCTGAGAGCGCCTCCGCTGCCTTCTCCCTCCGACCCTCGACGCTTCCCTCTCGCGGCAATGCAGCCCGCACAAAGACAACCCTCCCAGCAGCAGGCCCCCGTCAAAATATACAATGCTGTCTACTCCTCCGTACAGGTCCGTCGTCCTCCTTCCATGTGCATATACCCTCTTGACCAGGCCATGGCTCCCGTCCAGGTCTATGAATGCATGGTCCGCGGTATCGCTGTCATGCGGAGGCGGGCCGACTCCTACGTGAACGCGACCCAAATTCTCAAGGTCGCTGGCGTGGACAAAGGTCGACGCACCAAGATTTTGGAGAAGGAAATCCTCCCAGGAAAGCATGAGATTGTCCAAGGTGGCTATGGAAAGTACCAGGGCACCTGGTGAGTCTAAGTCGAAGTCTTGTGTTCTCTCCATCGCGTACGGAGACCTTTTGCATGCCCCACATCCTCGCTCCGTATCTCTTCGTCTGCTATCTCGGAGTCATGATGGACTTCGATGGTGGCGTACCGGCGTCGCACAGACCTGACGCGGTCATTAACTCCTCTGCATCTAAGTCGGGAACTCTTGCTTTCATCATCAGTAGAGCTATGGAAGCTCGATTTCTCTCAATATGTATCATCAGACACGCGTTTCATGGTAGCCGGACTGTCCGGTGAAAGGGGAAGGCGAGGGAATGGAAGCACCTGGCGCATTTTCGGCTTTGTGTCTTGCTATGGCACTCGTGTCTTACGAATCGTAAGGGGTGACACGACACGGCGCGTCAATTGAGACATGTTGACGCGTCTTCCACTCACCTTGCACCCTCTGAACCGATCTTGCATTGTGTCATCCAGTTTCGCCACCCATGAACGAATGCCGGTAATGCATTTGGCTTCATGATTCATCTCATCTTTTGTACGCAAATATCCAGGTCATTGCACCGTGTACTATATGCTACCGCCTTCCACTTGTCGTGCAAACTGGGTCATATGCCTATGCGTGTCATGCCGAGCGTCGACATTGAACGAAAAAGCAACCCGAAACTAAATGGGTGTAACGGGATGGTGGTCAAGATAGACAATGGCCAGACTGAGTAACGGTGGCAGTATTGACCCTCTAGCTACCCAAGTCAGCCTTCGACTACGGGCATTTCCACCATACCTCGTGTCGAATATAATGAATGTGGCTCACTTTCTCTCACAGGATTCCTCTAGAACGCGGGCGTGACATCGCTCTCCAATATGGCGTTGCACCTCTCCTTTCGCCGCTGTTTGACTTTGTTCCCAATGCCAACCCCATGGGTAGTCTGCCAGCATCGCTTGCCAGTGTACCGGGTGCGTTATATTGTACTCTCTCGGGTTGACCGCAAATAATCGTCAATCCATATAGGTTTGGCACCACCACCGATCATGCCCGGCTCTGCACTCCGCCTACTCAATCAAGGTCGGGCGCAAGGACTATTTACGCCGTCTACATCCAGTATGTCTCCTTTGGCCCATATCCTCAGTGTTTCACCTGGCCCACATCTAGCAGCTGGTTATCCCCCCGGCTTCCCGCCCATTGGAGCAGTGTCTCCAACTCCTCCACCTCTCGCGCAACCGACGCTGAAACGAAGCCACTCTCAAATAGAACTGGATCATTCTATACATCCTACATCGACATCTCAGACAGCTCCTCCAACACTCGCGGCTTCCCCAGACATTCAAATGTTGGACCGATCGCGACCGGCTTCCGCGGCTCCGCAGGCTGATGGCGGCCCGTCACCAACGAAGCGAGCACGCACCGAACCACCTGCTCTTCCAGATGCCACAGGGCGCATTTCTCCTGTCGTTGGTAACATACAAGCTCACTCAAGCATGCCTCCACCCTCCACCAGCGCCGCACAAGAGCCGAGTCACCCCGCCGTTGCAACCAATGGCGTGTCGCGGCCACCCAGCTCGCAACCAATAGTCGCCAATGGTAAGGCTCCCGAAAGCAAACGGGAGCCACAGTATACCATCCGCTTCGCATCCAAACCTTCCATCCCGCGCACAATGGACTACAACGCTCCTGCCCGCGATACGCGTCGCGCCGCCATTGTGCAAGCTATTTGCACGCGTGACGATCCAAAATCCGTCCTCGACATGATCCGGGAAATCCCCCCGGACCTGACCGCTCTTGCGTCGGACGTCGATCTCGTGCTCGACGAGCAAGGGCACACGGCACTGCACGTTGCCGCGAGCACGGGCCGACATGCTACTGTAGAGGCGCTCCTCGCTGCGGGCGCCGACATCCAGCGGGGGAACTTCAGCGGGGAGACTGCGCTCATGCGCGCATGCCTTGCGACCCATTGTTTCGACACGCAGACGTTCCACACCCTGGTCGCTGCATTGAGCGCCAGCATCCGCACGCTGGACACCGCTCGCCGCAGCGTGTTCCACCACATTGTTGCCACGGCGGGTGTGAAGGGACGAGCGGTGGCCGCGCGGTATTACCTGGACCAGGTGAACCTGTGGATCGTGAATCGCGAGCGGGCAGACTTCCGGTCGATCATCGACATCCAGGACGAACATGGCGACACAGCGTTGAACATTGCTGCGAGGGTCGGGAACCGAAGCCTCGTAAGGGTTCTCCTAGATGCCGGTGCGAACAAGTTGCTTGCGAACAAACTTGGACTACGACCAGGGGATTTCGGTGTGGAAACAGAAGTAGGTGGTTTCTCGTCGTCCTGCGAACTGCAGGGGTCTAAGGTGTTCGTAGGAACTTGGCGGCAGCGCAAGGTCAGAGGATATCCTGTCATCATTACGCTCGGTCCCATCGGTGCCCATACAGAAAAGCGAGGACGTCATTACCGGTGAGCCCTTTTTGCCCTCCATGTCTTCAAAGAGGACAAAAAACTAACGCCGCACGCGGCAAAGATATCACCACGATGATCAAGGGGCTCGGCAGCGACTTCGCCACGGAGGTCAAGTCGAAACAAGACGCGCTCGACGTCACCCAGGTCCACCTCCGCGCCGCGACCCGCGAGCTCTCCGAGCAGCGCCGCCAGATCCAGCACTGGCAGTCGCGCTGCGGCGAGCTCGACCAGACGACGCAGCGCGTGCGCAACCTCGAGCGCGCGCTCAACGACGAGGACGGCTTCGACTGGACCGGCCGCGCCGAGCCCGGCGCACAGACCGGGGTGGGAGGCGCGGTCGACATGCCGATGCCGGCGAACCTGGATGTGGACCCGACGGTGCCGTTGGGCGACTCGGCGGCAACGCTGGTGCGCCTGCGGAGGATGAAGGTGTGGTACGGGCGCGTGGAGCAGCTGCTGGAGACGCGGATGCGCTCGCTGCAGGGCGCGAGCGCGGAGAAGGAGTTCCAGTGCAAGAAGATCGTCGCGCTGTGCACGGGCGTGCCGATCGACAAGGTCGAGGAGGTGAGTCGCAGCGCGCGGTGGGCGGGGCTCGCCGTCTGCGGGCCCGCGTGCTCGTGTGCTGTTTGTTGCTCGTTGTCGGTGGTGCGGGGTTACTGAGCGTGCTTTTGTTTCGTTTTTTCTTCCTGGTGGCGCGTTTGCGCTTTGCGGGCGTCTTCTTGGCTGTCCAGTTGCTCGAGAACTTGGTCGTCGCGATGGAGAGCGAAGCGCAGGTCATCGATATCAGTCGGGTGTCTGGGTTCATGCAGAAGGTGCGTCCTTGAATTTGGTGTTTGTCGCCCGACGTACTGATCATACATCTGCAGGTGCGGAATGGCGTAATATAGACTTTGGGGACGGCATGGATTGTTCGAGGGTGATGATTATCATTATGGATCGCTCATTTCTGGTCTCCTACGTCCACGTCTGTGCAGGCACGCACTCGATCGCCTTCACTGGCATGACGTTAATTATTTCTCAGCACTGTACTACTATGCATGCATTTTCTTTATTACATCCTCAAACTGTCAGATGCCAAAGCGCGCAGCACAGGTTCCATGCCCATTCCGCGAAAATACCAAACTTCCAAATTCATCAAGAACACCGATACAGGGGTTGTACAAAGATGAAGATACATCCAAACTACCATGCTTAGCGACTAGGACATCATGATCCCTCTGGAGTGAAAACCTGGAAGTTCCGGTTGTACGTCCCCGATGCAAGCATCTTCCCGTCGTGCGACAGGTCGACAGACATGACCTTGCCACCGTCCGTCGGCAGGGTACGCAGGAGCTGCCAGTCGTCCGCGCTCCAGAGCTTCACGAGGCCGTCGTATCCCCCGCTAACAAAGTACAGCCCAGAGCGGTACTTCCACTCCTCGAGCGTCTTCTCGGCTTCGTGCGGCTTCGTGTCGGGCGACGTGTCGTCGTCGATGCCGTTCTGCATGACGACGTCGGGGGAGAAGGCGGGCGGGAGTTCGTCGCCGGTGAAGAAGCGGACGTCGGAGACGTTGGAGAGGTGCGCGGGGATGGTGTACAGGGCTTTGAGGGAGCGCATGTCCCATATTCGAATGGTGTCGTCCCCTGACCCGGTGGCGATTTGATACCTGCATGATGGGCGAAGTTAGGTACGGCACCATGTGCGGCCTGCGAAAACGGCGTGTGACGTACCCGTTTGGTGAGAAGGCGATTGTAAAAATGGCCTCGACGTGGCCATCGAGGACCATTGCTGTTCGTCCTGTGCGGAGATCCCACACCCGGCCGATAGCGTCAAGCCCACTGGGACAGAGGTGAGAAGGTACCCAACGCAAACGAAGGCAAGGGGCGCGTACCCGGATGCACACAGCGCACCGTCATTCTGGAACTCTACAGAGAAGACTTCTTTCGAGTGGCCCTCTTGCAGCAGGACTTCTTTTGCAGTGTTCACATCCCATAATCGCCAGGTCGTGTCGAAACTCGCGCTTGCAACGTAGTTTCCGGAGGAATGGAAAGCGACACGGGCTACTCGGTCTACATGCCCCTTCATAGTCGCCAACGGTTTCTCACTAGAATGCTATTCGATAAACAGAAAGAAGGATCTGGGGGATGTTGCGCACCTATTGAGTGACCAAAGGTGGAGTGATTGGTCGGCTGCCCCGCTGACCATATTCACGGCGTCCTCGCTTTGGCCAAGTGTTGCCTTGGGATGCCATGCCACTCCCCCGATGCGATCACTGTGTCCGCGGAAGGTGCGAACGGGCGTACAATTTGGCATGTCCCATAGTTTTACGTTCCCTGCCCAACTCCCAGTGGCCAGGTACTTGCTATTGGGGGAAAAACGGACAAGGGAGATTGGTCGCTCGTCGCCGATTTGTGAACCCAAGTTTGCGAAGCTCTGAATGGCACATACAGGCGACTTTTAGTACGGAATATCGAGCATGAGAGTCTCAAGGCTTACCTTCACGTCTGCGAAGACCTTCTTCCGGATGTCGATGATGCGACCGAGTGGGATTTTGCTGTCTATACGTTGCTGCGCGACTCTTTTTTGAGCTCTACATGGGTTCAAGAAAAGAAAAAGAGACGCAGTAAGCACCTATGCGTGGTGTTCCACCTATTGGAAATCCAACCTGGGAAGAGAGTATTCCGCGAGGAGTCTCCGTGCTTCGAGCAACTCGAGGGAACCAGGAGAATAGAACTCCTCGACCTAGGTACCATAAATGGGCATGGACAAGGCTGAACAATGACATAGGTAGAATGAACGCACCTCTTCTTCACTCTCCTCTGAAGATTCCTCGTCCACAGCCATAGCTTCGTCCCCCCGCGCGGCATTTATTTGGGAGAGCACATAGATGAGACGGTCTCTCCGGTCTGGAGGCTACGCGCGGGTCGGCCAAACTCGCGTGGTCATAGCATATGGTACTCACGCGCTCGCCAAACAGAGTGATGGGCTCTCCAATCTCGCGCAACCTGGCCTTGACCTTGTTGTCGTCGGTCGGAACGGCGAGGTTGCGGGCCTTCTTCTTGCGCTCCAGTTCATCAAGGATAACCTGGTTCTCGAGTCTTGCACGCTCTGAGCCGAGGTAGTTTCCATCGTCTATGAGAGTGTCGAAGGTGAGTTCGGACATGGTGGAGGACGAGACGCGAGATCGCGATCCGCGAGAGTCGGCAGATAGAGAGCAGGCGGGGCCACAAACGCCGGGCGTGGATCTGTTTGGCGCCCCCGGCCGCAGCCTGAACATGGGCGTCTGGTCCCTGTCCTCAAACGCGAACTCGGACTGACCGCTCTCCCACCCTTCCTCTCCCACTCCTCTCCTCCTCCCTCTCCCCTGCTCCGCCATGGACAGAGGTGGTCCTAGCAATATTCGCCAACGAAGAGTCGCCTCCAATGTTCCCCGCGACACAAGCACGGACGCGGACGATGACGAGCATCTGGACATCCAGAACCCTGTACGTGACACGTATTGGCTACACGCATATGTTCCACTCGAGCTCATCCGCGCCACTATGACCAGCGCAATCGCAGCTACATCGAGAAGCTCTTTGAAACCGAGCAAATTAACGTTGCCATGATTATCACGTTGACTACGATTGCCTTTGCGCTACGTTTCTATAAAATCAACTTCCCAGACCAGGTCGTGTAAGTCTGCCAAGGATGCGTGTATACCGACCGCGTCCATACTCACGTGCGACGGGTCCAGCTTCGACGAAGTACACTTCGGCAAGTTTGCCTCGTATTACATCACAAGACAATACTATTTCGACGTACATCCCCCTTTCGCAAAACTCCTCTTCGGTCTTGCCGGTTGGTTCGTTGGCTATGACGGCTCCTTCGGCTTCGAGAACATCGGCGACAGCTACACAGAGGCGCATGTCCCCTACGTTGGCATGCGTGCCCTCCCTGCCATCCTCGGTAGTCTCACCGTCCCCATTGTCTATGCTATCATGAAGGAGTGCGGCTACTCGACCATCGTCGCAACCTTCTCCGCCTCTATTGTCCTCTTCGGTACGTGTCATACCACTCCCTCTCGCACTTCCGCTCCTCATCTTCCTTCGTATAGACAACGCGCACATTGCTCAAGATCGTCTTATCCTTCTCGACGCTACACTCATCTTCTTCATGTCCCTGACGATGTACTCGTATATCAGGTGGCGGAAGCTCCGGTACATGTACGTGTTTCCGCATCTCCTATGTGACTACGACTTAGCCCTGCCATCATTGCAGGGACTTCTCCTGGGATTGGTGGGTTTGGATCCTTGCTACTGGGACCTTCATGGCTTTCACTTGGGCGTCGAAAGTCAATGGCATCTTGACCGTCGTGGCAATTGGTATTGCTGTCATCATCGATTTGTGGGACATCTTGGACATTAAGAAGGGTCACAGCATGGTGAGTTAAGCTTCGCAATATGTTAGCGTATCAATGTGCTCACGAACCTCAGGAATACTTCTGGAGACACTTCATGGCCAGGGCTACCGCCTTCATCGTACTTCCATTATTCCTCTACCTCAGTATTTTCTGGGTCCACCTCTCCCTTCTCACCAACTCCGGTACTGGTGACTCTTTCATGAGTCCCGCCTTCCAGGAGACGCTCCACGGCAACGAGTTGCTGCTTAACAGTCAAGGTCGGGTCATACTCTGCACGCAACTCCTCTTGCAACCTATGGCTAAATCCACACTCTAGAGCTCCGCTATTATGACACTATCACCATGAGGCACAAGGACACCCGAGTATTCCTCCATTCGCACCCCGACAAGTATCCGTTGAAGTACGAAGACGGTCGCATCAGTAGTCAGGGCCAGCAGGTCACCGGCTATGGCCATGAGGACTCCAACAACCACTGGCAAATCATCCCTACCAAGGCGCTGCCGGAGACCGGTCGTGGACGCGTTGTCCGCCATGATGATGTCATCCAGCTGCTTCACGTCAACACCCAGAGCTACCTGCTCACGCACGACGTCGCATCGCCGCTTATGCCGACGAACGAGGAGTTCACCGCCTGGGCGAAGGACGACCATTCACGCTACAACGACACACTGTTCCAGGTCCGTCTTGTCGATGGCTACGAGGGCGAGGAGTGGAAGAGCAAGTCCGGGCACTTCCGTTTGATTCACGTGCCGACCAAGGTCGCGATGTGGACGCACTCGAAGCAGCTTCCTGATTGGGCGTACAAGCAGCAGGAAATCAACGGGAACAAGAACATCAATGACAAGACAACGGTTTGGTTCGTGGATACCATTGTTGCCGATGAGAGTGAGTTGTCCCCGTATGTGGCATTTGGAATGCCCTGATGAATGTGATGATATCAGCTGGCGAAGACTCCAAGGAGCGCACTGGTGACGCGCCGCCGAAGGAGCCCAAGTCGCTGAACTTCTTCAGTAAATTCTTTGAGCTCCAGATTCTCATGCTTCAGCACAATGCCGGCCTTACCGCGTCGCACCCCTACGCGAGCGGACCTATCAATTGGCCGTTCCTCATTAGCGGTATCAGTTTCTGGACGCAGTCTGAGGGCCAGAAGCAGATTTACTTGATTGGTAACCTCGTCGGCTGGTGGACCTGTGTTATCGGCCTCTCCTTGTACACGGGTATTATGCTCGCGGACTTGATTGCTCGTCGCCGTGATATCGAGCCCCTCACTGAACGTAAGTCCACGCGTTCCCTCCTTGTTCATTAGTGTTACTTAACATCTCAACAGCGGTGCGCCACCGTCTCGTCAACTCGACGGGCTTCTTTGTGCTATTTTGGGCTGTCCACTACTTCCCCTTCTTCCTGTTCAGCCGCCAGCTGTTCATCCACCACTATCTCCCCTCTCACCTCATCTCCGCGCTCATCGCAGGCTCCGTCCTGTCCTTTGCGCTGTCCGAGACCATCAACTACCCCATCTCCATATGGGGCCCGCGTCTGCGCGCCAGCAAGCCGTCGACGTACGCCGACCTGGGGATGCGCGGGCCCATATTCGTCGGCGCTTTCTCGCTGGTCTTGTTCATTATGTTTATCTACATGGCACCGCTGACGTATGGCACACCCGGGTATGTCGTCGTCGCGAACTTCATTTTCAGCGCGCTTCTGACACTGATGGACCTCTCTCCAGGATGGACGGCCAGTCGGTCAACGCTCACCGCCTGCTGTCTAGCTGGACGCTCCACTTCGCCGCGAAGGCGACCGACGCGGCGTGAGCGCCTCGAGCTCGGAGTGACTCGTCTTGCGTTCGCGGGCGTGCGGAACGTCCGTTTATCTACGTATTCCGTTCTATACCTTCCTGCGCTGTCTGTATCTATTATATAAAAAGGAATCAACGTCTCTTGCATCGCATGACACGGAGTGTGTTTGTCGTACTTGCGGTTCTGCCGGAAACGGCGAGTGGTGCAAACTTGGCTCTTTTCGTGCCCGTAATGCTACCTAAGACGCGGGTGCCCCATTCCGTTATGTGCCACCTCGGCAACGAATTGCCATCGTACCATGCAACGAAGCATATATATGAGAAGTCTACGACGAAAATGATACATAAGGGAGACCATTCGAACTCCCATTCAAGATCAACTGTCCAAAGCGTGCTACAGTGTATAACTCGCTATAAATATCAACCGCAAGAAGTAGCTGGGGCTCTGGTCGGATCTACATAAACACCGTACACATAGTATCTCAAGAAAACCCAAGAACAAAAGACGGAAGAAAGGAGTTGTGGGACTCTGTATTTAAAATTCAATGAGAATCCTATTCGAAGGAACGACCGGGTGAGTCGTGCGTAGCCTTACATACCAGGTCTAAGCAGTCCATTGCGCGTTATACCTCACAGCCCGACAGCCAACTCCACATCTCCAGTTCGCGAGACCTCCATGATAGCCGACTCATCTTCGGCGCGCACGTCCCCGCTGGAATCACCGCTGTCCGAACGCATAGGGAGATCTTCCGAGCCTACTTCAAAACGGTCCTGGTCTACTACCCCTTCGTCGCCATCCTCTCGGTCATAGTCTGTGGGATCTATAATGGCGGCGAGAGAACCGAGTGCGGGCATGAACTGGACTGAGCGAATGCTGAAAGTCTGCGAGGTGTGCAAGGGATCGTCGGTGGCAAGCCCGACCACTTTTCTCTGGTGGGCCTCTTGGAGGTCGAGGAGGAAATGGGATACAAGCACTGATGAAAGCCTGATAGTGAAATGATCAACCGTGGGCCCAGAGAGAGAGATTTTGTTGACGCATATCATCCACGTACGGGCCTGTGAAAGCCCCTATGAGATCGCTCTCCCCGTCGAGCAGTACCTGAAATGGGGTTAACGATACCATCACGGAAAATAAAGAAACGAAGCGGCTAGCAAGGTGAACCTGGACTCACCGATAATTCTGTAAAAACTAGCTGCAAAATGTTCAGGCTTAATAGCACGCTGTTTGTGGCCCATAATTAGGTTACTTATATGGACCCTATAACTGGATAGGCTGTGGAGCTTACACAAAGTAGAGCATACCTGTCAAAGTGCGGATACATGAACATATAACGCAGTACACATACACACGGACGGACCATCATATAACATTACCGACGCAAGACCTTTTGACTTTGTGACATTGAATTGCCTGCCGACCTGCACTGCACTGCCCGGCACAATCCGTCTCCAGGTGATTACAATGAGCACAGTGTCGGCCAGAATAAGAGATATCCGATCTGTGATAGTCACTGTTGGCTGAACTTCAACCCTTTAACCTTGTGACATCAAAAGGTACAATACAAACAGCTATGACGGGGTTAGTGCAGGTATACGGTGTAAAATGACCAAATTCTCGTACATGTGTCCGAGAGAGGAAGAAAAGGTAGTGTTGTACACACACCCAATGAAGGGAAGATGATAACCGCTGATGTTGAATCCGACGCGCGCCTGCACTTTCTGTAGCACGCCTATCAATTAGAAAGAAACCATGACATACCATGTTTGCGACAACTGGGATGCTTGACAGAAGAAAAATGACGGCCAACAGCCAGCGACGCTGAGTCAACGCATATGCCCGCAACCCAGTGAATACTGATAATTTAATTTTAGTGAGTTACTACAGTGCGCCAGTCTTAATGGGGAGGGTAGGAATAGCGCACCTGCCGGTGGAATAAGACTTACGGCTACAACTACAGTATCCACAACCGCAGACATAGTACAACTGTAGACAGGATTTTAATATAGAGAAATGCATCGTTCCCCAGTGCTTGACGCACCCCTTGAATAGATGCAGCATCGTAACTCAGACATATTTCAGTGGTTCGATGGACAGACAAACATACCTTATCAGAGATTAAAAAATCCCAGATGGAGACCATGCTTAGAACCTGGGTAAGTATATTCGAGTACTTGGTCGAAAAGTACAAGGCTGCTGAGAGTGGTCGGGCCTTCCCCGTCCAGAAGAGCCGTAGCTCTCGGGATAGCGTCACCACCCAGTCGTACATGACAAGCACTGAGCACCGATGTGAGAGGGTCAATGATAGCACTTCCAAGTTGAATACATACCTCCCACGGCAGCGATGCAATATCCCTGTGGAACTCTACAATACCACCATGATCTGAGTGTCAGGCAGCCACGTCTTGCAAATAACCACTCACTCCAAAGTATACAAAGCGATTGCTTCAATGATGGCTTGAGACTGAGAATTCGAAACCATTCTGGAAACAAGCCGTTAGAGGATGGGGAAGAGCGAGGTCGATGCCCACCTCCTTTTTATATGGCTTGCTATACGGTAGTGCCTCTGTTCTGCAATGGTAGATGGGGCTGCCCACGCGGACTAGAAGTTGCCGGTTACCACTGGACAATGCAGCCTGATGGTCGTAGTTTATAGCCCGAGGTCATGATGAAGGTCGCACGTTGCGTTGCACACTGTTGTCGTCAGTTGAACACCGGAGAACCACACCCTCAGTCGGAATCTGGGATTTACAGTCTCATCGGCACAAGCCCCGTTATAGACACGCTCAGTCAGCACGTAGTTTATATGCTCGTCTCGCATGTATCTTGTCCCTCATGCGTTTGCAGAGCTCAGCCAAACGCAATTCATCTTGTTCTTGTTCTACGACTCCCTCACGAACTTCTACAGTGAACAAGTCAAGGATTCGGAGGATAGAAGCGATTCAATCGTGACTCCGTCGTAATGAGGTCAGATAGTACCTGACGGCAGTGAGACAAACACGATGAGGTGAGGGAGCGGCCAATCAAAGTCCACCGCTTCAAGCGCTTGTGCGTAAGCTCTAACCTGGTCACCGATGCCAACAGCCCCAGGCTGCAGTGTCCAACACTTTAAGCTTTAAGGGGCGCTATAACTGCCATTCCGGAGTTACGGTCTCAGTCCCATTGCGGTATCATACGTGGCAGTAATTAACACATCTGAGGTGAAACACGATACCTATTAGGAATTGCAGTCGCGTAATACTGCAGTGCTATGGTGACCGTACGGTACAAATACACCAAAGTCAGAAGTCATTTAATCATACTACAGCGAACACATTCGATTACCTATGTATCTTGCAAATGGAAACATAAATCGAGTGAGGCAGAATCTCAGCTCCATCGTTCCTGTTCCCCGCCCCACCCACCACCGCCTCCTCTATTCCGCGGACCAGTCGGTGGAGGGCCACCACGGCCCCTGGTGCCAAAGCCGGCTTTTGGCCAGCCCTGATCTCGGCCACGTCCACGGTCGCCGGCCCCTCGACCGCGCCCTCCGCGCCCACGATACTCGAAGCCATTGTTGGGATGGTTCTGATACGATCTCTGTTCATTAAATCGATCGTTCCCGTATGGCCCAGGTGGCCTTTGGGAAGTCGGCGAACCGTTTCCGGGATATGGAGGTGGCTGCTGGACTTGAGGGTACGCCGCGGGAGGAGGATAGGGCCCGGGTATCTGGGGATTCCACGCTTGCGCGGCAGCCGTGGGAAGCGCCATGGGCTGCTGGGTTGGAGGCAGGCCCGGGATCGGGACGGAAGTAGGGGGCGATTGGGAAGATGTCCTGGAGAGTGTCTGGAGCATAAGCGTTATTTGTTCCGGGGTCAAGGAGCTGAAATCCGGGGTTGGATTCGACGGCGTGGCGGATGGAGGGGACATGCCGCCGCCTGCCGCCGCTGGAAGCTGCAATTGAGCTTGAATTGGAACTTGTGACTGCGTCGGCTGTGGACCCTGTGACAAAACATTCAGATGCTGCTGGTGAGTGAAGTCGGTATTGAGAAGAGAAGGGGGTGTAATGGACGGTTGCGGGGTGGAGACATGGACAGGGGCGGGCTGGGGAGGGGGAGAGAGCTTCCCCTTCGTCAACACCCAGACGCCCACGAGGTAATCCACGACGCGTTCCTTCGGGAGCTGAAGCTGGTCCAGAAGCTCCATGTACTCAGGAGTGGGCTCGGTCGATAGCAACGGCACGACGTAAAGCTCGCGTCCTGGAGCGCTCGACTTTGGATTATGGCCCCACGGAAAGATCAGCCCATGGCGCCTGTAAGCGGTAATGAGCACGCCAGCACTGAAGGAAGCAGAAGTAATTCGAGTAAGCTTACCCTTTGGACAGCAGGTGGCTCTTCAGAGCATGGAACCCAGCGGTGTCCGCCCCAGGCGCAGGAGAGAAGGCGACGGCGATGAGCTCCTTTGAAGGGTTGAGGCGCACTTGAGTCAGATACTGGGCAGACTTTTCGACAGGTACGCGCCCGTCGATCCTGAGTTCCTTGGACGGGAAGAGCGTCTGCCACAACGGCGAGTCGCCTCCTAGGGTCCGCCCACCAGACTGACGAGCGACGACGGGCACTTCCTGCGGGATGGTAGAGTCCAGAGGCATGCTCAGCTGTGCGAGGGCGAGTTAGCTGCGATGTGTAAGAGTAAAGCGAGAGCGCTACTCACAATTCCGTCCCATACCGGTGCCTGCGCGTCGAAAGCAGCGCGTTTCTCCTCTGGAGTAGGCTCCACAGGCTCAGGAGCCTTTTCTTCTTCTGGTGGGTCCGGCTCATTGTGATTGAGAAACATATCGAAATCCTGGTCGTCTGCTTCGCCGCCGAGAAGGTCCGCATCGTTCTGCTGGCCGACGGGTGCAGGAGATGAAGGTTCTTCTTGGGGCTGAGGATCTACCGGTGGTGGTTGTGGTGGTTGGTCGGAAGCGGTGGGAGTCCATAGAGCATTGAGGTCGAACGAAGATCGCGAGGGCGTGTCCGGCTGCGAGCCCTTGGCGGCAAAAGGAGAAATGCCAATGCCAGGTCCGGTTGAGGGTGTGGTGGGCGAACGGGCAGACTGGGGTGCAGCCTCTGCCTTTGCCTCCGGGAGTGCGGGTGGGAGCTCTGCGGATGGGTTGGGCAAGGCCCCAGAGGGGGACATGGCAATCTCTCCGCTTGCCTCCTCATCGATGTTTATCAGGTCCGCGAGATTCAGCTCGTTCTCTACGGGGCCCCCGCCGAAGTCGGACGCGGACGGCACGAACAGAGGGTGCGCGGGTGGGCGCTGAGACGACGAGGGCGACGCAGGCTCGCCCGCTGGGGCCGGGGCGGCAGCACGCAGCGGGACCGGAGGCGGGGCACCCCACGTAGGGGGAGGAGCCTGGCCGGCGACGGGAGACTCAGGCGGGACAGAGCCCGTGGACTGGGAGCGCTGGGCCTGCACGCGGTGGCGCGCGAGGCGCTCTCGTTCGATCCGCTCCTCCTCTTCCTCCTCGCGCTCGCGCTCAGCCTCACGCCGGCCGGCACCGGTGACATCCTCGATGTCCTGCAGCCCCTTGTGGGTGATCTTTGCGCGGGGGACGATGGACTTCTTGAGAATGGAGTGCGCGAGCGCCTCCTCCTCGAGCTTTTTGATCGACTGCTTCTCTGACTCGCTCGCGAGGTCCGTCGAGGACATCGTTGACAGCTCTTTTGGTGTAATATGAGACGACGCTATGCGCATGTGGAGGACAACACGGTCTGCTTTGCTCAAATTAAACGTAAGCATCCGGAAACGTTCCCTGTGGTCGCAAAAGCAGGCGATCAGTTAGGTGTTCATGAGCGGAGAGGTGATCATGGAAATGTACATACTTGTACTTTCCACCGACGACTTGCTTCCCTGACTTATCAGGCTCCGAATAGAGCTCGTACATGCAGTTCTCGAGATCAACGCCGAACAAATTGGCTTTGGACTCCAGCTGTTCCTTCTCCTCGGGGGACAACTCCTCGGACTTCTTGTTGGGCTGAAGGCTCGGCTCGGGAGCCGCCTCTTCCTCACTGGGCTGGTCGAGGAAAGGATATCGCGTGAAGATCTGGCGGAATAGCTCTTGCAACTTCGTCAGGCAGTACTTGCGGGCGGCATCTTCTCCAGCGGTTGACTCCGAACGCGGGCGTTTCGCTGGTGGAGGGGCGGGTTGGCTCGACGTGGACTTCTTCCTCTTGGCCGGGTTATTATCCAGAGAGGAGGTGGACGGCTTTCGAGCGGGTTCCTTCTCCGTCGTGCTCGCGGTCGCCCGACGAATGCGCTTGGGACTGGTGGCGCGATGGGACCCGCCCGATTCAGAGGCGCCGTCCGAGTGGTAGGTGGGACGACGTGTCCGCCGCTTTTGGATGGTGCTACGGTAAGGCTTTGACGACATGGTGAGGGGTACGGGACGAACCTTGGGAGCCTTGTCGGCTTCAGGATCGTAATCCTCCGTGCCGTCGCTTTCCGCGTCGGACTCAGACTCGTGTTCTTTGTGCTCGACCTTGGCTTTGGCCTTCTGCTCCTTCGCAGCGGTGCTGGACGACGCTCGCGTGACTGGAGCGTCTTCACTGTGGGCGGCTTGCATCGCGTCTGGCCCTTCCCATTCCTCTGTAAATGGAGCCAGGTCTCGTCAGTACCTCGGTCGTGGACGATCATAACGGGTTTAAGAATGGTGGAAAGAAGAACGGAAGCAGTGGAGCAACGGAACGGACTACATATACACTACGTAACAGCGAATAAAAGAGTACATCCTCGTCGCGGGCGTTCAATATGGTCTGTGTCTGGCTGCGCATACACATACAGTTGTACCCTCCTCACAACGTCGGTTCGACCGTTATAAGTTCGGTGCTCTTTGCTTTATTGACCACGGTCGCCCGGAGGGACTAAGGCAACTAGCTAGCTACAGCAGGCAGGCGCTTTACCAGACACGGAGAGCACACGAGGTACGGAACGACAGGATTTGTTGCTCTACCAACGTGGTCGAATCTTCCACAGATGGTGGATGTGTATGTTCCGTTACGCAGGGACAAGTATAAAGTAGCCCAGGCCAATAGGTGGGAGGACAACCAGGTATCGTATTGGTGTGTAGTACATCGATAGCAGCCAAGGGAGCCACGACGAGGCCGCCGGTGAATGGGGGTGGGGGAAGCAAAATACTCACTGATAGTTCTGGCGCCGGTTTTCTCGTGGCATGCGAGACATACGTAAGACTCTGAATAGAAGATGGGTGAGCTTGTGCGGGACGCCGCAAAATGATAGGGGACGACTCACGGATCTCCTCCGCATCGCTCTCGCTCAGGTCGACGCATCGAAAGTGGTACCTACAACACAGATCGTGAGTGGACTGAGGTGGCACAATGGCGTGAGGGGATGGACGCACCAGTCCTTGCAGCTCGAGCAGTGGATCATGGGGGATCCATCATCCACCTTTTTGCATAAGCAATAGGTCTTCGCGCCTCTCTTGACCCCCTTGCCCTTGCCAGACGATCCGTTCATGCTAATATTCTCCTTCTCGTCGCTCAAAACAGGGGAATCCTGTGGGTGGGGGGCGGTCCTTGTCTGCTGTCGGGTCCTGACCGTGGTCGTTCGGGTTGACATCGTGGGTGGAGACCGTTAGGCGCGTGAGAACTCCTGCGGCAGTTGCTGCGCATCTTTCGTACTCCGCCGGCATCCCCCGGGACACGTCTTCAGTCCCGGAAAGGAAGTCCAACTGTACTACTCCATCGCGCCTGTCGGCGACGGCGGCCAGTCCTCTGACCCGTCCTCGCAGCTCGCTGTTGTCGGGCTAGAGAGCCCACCCACGTCTATCTCGGATCCACATGCCTGAGGAGGTCCTGCAAGCCTGTTGCGCTTCTAGCGCAGATGCCGGCCATCCTCGAGGCATCCTGTGCCATCTTCGAGAACAACGATGTGCTTGCTAAGGCAGGCTTATCTGCGACATCATGCCCGTATCGTCGAGGAATGCGTGTTCGCACTCCACTTTGCCTGTCATTCCCGCCTTGGAACCCTTCCTTATGTGTGGCGACCCTCCTGCGCTGTGGCGGTCGCCCTATTGCCGAAGGACACAGCGAATCCCTCACCGACCGAGACCACCATGCATTTTGTGAAGGTGAGCCTGATCATCACATCATTGCGAGATTGCTTGTTCGTCTATTATGGGAAGGACAGTCCTGCGAAGTGTCGGCGCTGTTGCGCAGAAAGCAATGCCCTCGTCCATTGGAATTCCGTCACGGCCTTGGCGGCGTCCTGGCACACCCTCCTCGACATTGATCAACATAGGACCTTTCATACGATGTCATGATAACGGGGCGATCTCAAGAATTATCATTGTCCTCGTCGGGATCGTCGGTGCGGAAGAAGACGGGTACACCTGCTTTCATGCGATCGTGAACGTCAGCAGTTTCACCCTGTTTCCCCTCACGCAGGAGCACCGACTGCGGTGCATGCACTATTAAACTGTGCGACCACACGGCATAAGAAAGAAGCATACTGCGCTTTTCGAAGCACAACGCCTCCCAAATGAACGGTATTGTTCGTGACAGTGCTCAATTTTTGCTCTACCCGCCCGCCAAACCTCTGCGCTTGGTGGGCCTTACGGTATGTCTAGCTAGGGTGGTTTGATGATGGTCCTTCACCAGCCTTAATTTCGGACGGTTCGCTCGTTGTCTAAATGTGGTCAAGGGCTGTAGAGTGGCCAGGCCGAGCACTTTGTCCATGTTCGTGCAGCTCTCACGGCCAGGGCCATTCTTCCACCAGCTGCGACTACTTTGGCATCCCAAACGGACTTCCTTGTCCGCCCGGGACGATCGCGATCGAGAGAGGCGCAGATAGCTCATGTTCGGTACGTCGACTCACGAGTCGCTCCTCCTTTGCATTCTTTGAATACATGCGCGTCACGCCTGCGCTGTCCTGTGTACGATGCTGCTGTTTTTGACGTTTGTAAACTCAGAGCATTGATTCCTAAGTATTGCGTACAAATAGTCTCAGAGGCCGAGGCGTCCTCCTATCTGAGGGTGACGGGAACGGAGGAAGCGTCTGATGGACGTCGGCCTGCAAACCCCTGTTCGGTCCTTGACCTGCCGAATAGCGAACCATAACTGCGGTTTGCGGTCCTGGGTCGACGGCGTACGCCCACGGAGCGTGTGTCGCGAATGGCTGGCATTGGCAATTGGCTGTGCGACCCATGCTGGCAACGACATGTAAATTCTTCAACACCGCGGAGGAAGATTGCTTCAGCATTCCAAGACAAATGATGGCTGGTACTTATTTGTGAGAGAAAACATTGAATACCGGCGCAGCTCCCGACTGAGGTGTGTTGTTACGATGATCCCCCGTTTCTTACTCCGAAGATACGTCGTGCCTGCATGGAGGGGTTAAGACGGAGAAGACAGGAGGTGCTTGGCGGTTCATTGGTCCCGTCATTGCGCAAAGGTGTCGCGGGGACTTGAAGTTCGTTGTATTTGAAGCGGTGCTGCACAAGTTATTCATGGAGGTGAGCATGTGGATTGAAAGTCGCGTAACTTTGTGTGGTCAGTTAAGCTTATGGTCCGAGAAGACCGCGGGGCCTCGAGGCGATGGTGGGGGCTGGACTGTCGGGCTCGGCCGCGGGAAGGATGGTTGTGGTGCGGATACGGCAGGCCGCCACTGGTAGGCGCGGTGGGCAACGTACGGCGCCTGCGCGTCGAGGGCGGATCGCGGGGGCTGGCAGCGCGAGGCTGTGAGACGCAGTGCGCGTCCTGGCGGGGCACGTGATCGTTCCATATGGTTAGACCTGCACGACGAGACGCGTCAGTGGCGCGTCGCCAGAGTCGATGTGGGTCCTTGCCCATTCGGTACCCGGACAGCGACCTGCCGCGAGGAGCGCTGCCATAGGCCGTCTCAGTCTGTGCCATGACCAACTTTGCAATCCTCGGTAGAATTGCATGAAGACATACCCGCTCGAAGCTTCGACCAGGCCCTCTCGCCCGGTGCGTTCGTCCCGTGGATAGTGTCCTGCACAGTGGGACCCATTCAAACGCGACATATCTGTTTTTTCCCACTGATGTCGAACCGTCGGCCGAGCGTGGCGCCCCACTCAGCGCCGCCTTAAGAGCGTGATTAGGTCGTCGATCGTCATCGACCATCGACGAGAGAGTGTGTCGTCATAGGCCAGTCATAAGTAGGCCCAGGGCGCGAGCGTGTCGCCTGCTTGGAATGGCACGCAAGATTGCATCCACGACTGCATTCATGAATCGAGCCAGAGGGGGGCGCGTGCCTGTGCGCGCGCAGGGCACCTGTCATGGACGCCGTCTCAGACCGTCCGGGAGTCTGTTGGGCCTGTTCGGATCCCCGCCTCCTGTGGCCACGGGACGGTGCGTCCTGGCGAGCTCTAGCTCTGATAGCGATCACACAGGGAGGCCCGCGCCTCGACGCTAGCGTGGATTGCGAGATAATAACTGCATTCCCCGAGCTCGCTGGGGGTGGGAAAAGGTCTGATTCGGTGCGCGCGGATTATGGAGAGCGTTGTGGGCAACCGTCGGTGGGGTCGGCTGATGGAGGAGCGGGTCGGACGACGAGCGGCTACGGCGGTTGGATGAGCATTTATCGGCAGAAACGGGCGCCCAAGGAGCAAGTGCCAGACCACTGGGACTGCCCAGTGCTTCGCAGTCGACTCGTGCCGCCCCTCCCTCTGCCGCTAACAACGACCAGCGACCCGCTCGTTTTTCCCGCTCGTCGTCTCTCCGTCCTCCAGACCGCCCACTAGGCCACAGAGAGGCCCCCGTTCGCACCCTCCTCCTCGTTCTCGCCCAAAGCGTGTATGGCGCGTCCTCAGACCGCCCCACCCACCCTCCGCCCGCCATCATCATCACTCTGAGGAATCTCCAGCCTTCGACCGACATTGTTTCCTATCGCCACAATCTCTACCATCCTCTGCCTTAGCCTATTGTCACACCTCTCTGATTAGGAGCGCGTTCGGGTCCGCTGACTTGCATGTTTATATCTGTGGTTCGTCCCTGCCCCACCGTCGTCTCTCACTTCCCATCCGAGGGCGGTCTTCTCCTGCGTATCTGAATACTAGAACTCTGCTCCGTGGCATTCTGGGTACGATTGTCACTTTCCTTCTTCCGACCCTTCACCCGTCCGCCCGCACCCTGTTCCCATGCTCATCCCCTCCCGTCACATTCAGAACTGCCGGAGTCGATTGCTGTCCCTTTTGCCCGTCTTATTTGAGTGAGTGCCGTAAGCATTTTCCTCCTGCGCGACGTTGCTCACGCTCACGACGCGTCTACGTCCACGCTGCAGTACCATAGTAAGCGTCGACGAAGCACCCTTTTCGACAACCACCACGAACCTGTTCATATGGCGGCAGCCGTTGCCAAACTCAACGTTACGATTTCCAAGCCGCTCCCTATGGTTTCCCAAAAGCACGTAGATCCCCCCACCCCGTCTACTTCCCGGCAAGAATCCACGTCGGACAGCCATCCGAAGACGTTCAGTCGGCTCCGGACCTCCTTGGAGCAGAGCCTGCGGACCGCAACAAAGTCGAAAGCGAAACACGCCGCGCCGGTGGACGAGTCGGGCGTGCTCTCGCATGGAGCGGGCAAGGGCAAGGGAAGAGCGTCCGAGGAGGATGGCCGGAAAGAGAAGGAGAAAGCCAGATCGCGGATGCTATCTAAGGTTTCGTTCCGCCGGCCGGCCAGAGATGTGTCTTCACCCATACCCGCACCCGTGCCCGTGTCCGTGCCGCCAGTCCCAGTCCCTCCGCTGACCAGCGAACAGGACGACGCAGCGCCAGCTGCCCGCGCACACAAGGATCGCCCCAAGGACAAAGTTCGAGTCGCCGGCCATACAAGCTTCTTGACGCCCTCCTTGCGCCAGGCCTCCATGTCGTCCCCCGCCCTCCACCTCTCTGCGCAGTCCATTTCCTCCCCCTTCACCCAGCCCTTCGCGCTCCCCTCCGGCTCCTCCTCCAATGTTGCTGCTCTCGTCTCGCCTCCTCGAGACCGTACCCGAAGGTCCTCCGTCCAGCCCGCCGTGAGTACCAAGGACATCAGTGGCCCAACTCCTCTGGCTCCCAGACGAGACTCCCGCCCCAACGGCACGTCCTCACCATCTCCCAGGGATAACGAGCAGCGACCGCCAAAGAGTCGGCCCGCTCCCCTCACGTTCGCTTCCTCATCTACCCCCACTCCTTCATCCCAGGCCCGCGACCGTGCTCGCTCACCGCCGCTAGAGACCCCGACGCGTAGGTCTAGAGACACGGCAAGATCACCTGATCCATCATCTCCGGGCTCGCCGTCGCCTCGAGGGATTGGTGTGAGCTCGAGAAGGGCTGCGGCGAGTGCGAGTCATCTTCCCCTCGGGCTTGGGTCTCCTCCCACCTCGCCCACCACCCCTACCCCCCGTGCGTATAGTCCCATCCAGCCCCGTTCCTCGTCGCGTACGTCCGCTCGCACGCCAACGCGGGTGATTCCCTCTGCTTCCTCTTCATCACATCTTCCCCTTGCATCAAGTTCTTCGAATGCCTCTGCTCGACGCACGTCATTGGACGCCCGCCGTCCGTCAGTCGATGCCCGCCCTTCAAACGTCTCGCCATCGCCGAGTAGTTCCCGAGCCGCTTCGCCAATTGCACCTCGCTCTCGCGCGGTGTCCCCGTCACAGCGGAACTTCTCACCTGGGTATCAGAATCGCTTCCACAACGCCTCCACCACTTCGCTGTCGGGTCCCTCTAATCCAGAACATCGAGAGCTTATTCGATCTGCAACATCGTTCCTGTGCAAGGAGATGCTCAAGCCACCATCGCAATTGCACAAGTCCGCGCCGGACCCGAAGGAGTGGGAAGAGGTTCAGGCCCGCTTACGGCCCCTGGCGCGGTTGGAGCGGATATGGTCGAGGTCGGGTGCATTGGGGAGCAGCACGACACAAGTCAATCTGGTGGGGCAGGGGAATGGGGTGGCTTCGGGGAGCGAGGAGAAGGAGAGGCGGCTATTCGTGGAGGCGTTGCGAGACGGCTATGTCCTGTGCCAGTGCGTCACACCTTATGCCGCCGAGAGAGTTTCGCTGACGCTGATGACGCGCTTGGACGCGCTGTAAACCCGACAGATTGGTCAACAAGCTCTTCCCGGGTACGATCGCGCGAACGGACAAGCGTGAGGATGGGTTTGTGCGGACGTCGAATGTGACCAAGTTCCTGGCGGGGTCCTCCTCCGTCGGGGTCAGTGCGGGGGAGCTCTTTCACCGCGATGATCTCATCGAGGCGACGGGTGAGTCGCTTTCGCGTGTCGCAAAGACGATCCTCGCACTCTCCGGGCTCGCGGAGTTCCCCGGGGTGGACAGGTCCAAGATCATCCAGGGGCAGCAGCAGGACGGCGGTCGTGCTGTGGCGGCCAGCCCGTATGGGCAGAACAACCGTGCCGCGGCATCTACGCCAAACCTGAGCATGTCTCAGTTACAGCGCTCGACGTCGCCTGTCGGCACCAGCTCGCCCGTTCGAAAACGGTGGAGTCCGCATCAGCACCTGCCCACGGTTCGTTCCGACAGCCCCAACGAGGACTCGAGCGACGGCAGGACGGTGAACAACGACGATGTCTTCGGCAGTAGTCCCAACGAGTTAAGGCCCGATCCTCGGGATAAGGAGGAGGTCCCGCCATCGGTCCCGCCACGATCTCCTTTGCGCGTCCGCCCCGTTGCTGAGCGCGTCTCGGTCGCCGACTCGATGCGCGCGTCGGTGGGAGACTCCATCATCGGCTCTCTTGCGGAGTCGGTCGAGTTCCCTATCCCTATAGCGATGCGTCAGTCACAGGCGTCCAGCAATCTCACCGATACGACAATGTTCTCAAGCCTCCTCGAGTCCCCGCGGACTCCAGGGAGCCACAACAAGTTCGGGACGATCCGCACTGTTACGACCGACGTTACTTCCCTTGCGCCATCAGAGTCACCTTCCATTACACGCACCGAGGGCAGCAGCATGGCACCATTATTCAAGGATGAGAGCCGGAAACGCAACATCGACTCCCCTTCCCGGCCTTCGCGCGAGCGGCGACCAAGCGAAACGGCCATCGTCGATCTATCGCGAGTGGTGGAGGAGGCGGAAGACAGCACGACGAGCAGGACACGGTCTGATAAGACAGAGTCGGACAAGGCCCGCGTTCCCTCCAGGGGTGCCCCTCCTATCCCTATAAAGCTGGGAAAAGGGAAATGGCCTGACGATTTCATCGGTTTGGACTCGTTTCAGGCGCCAAAGTCGTCCCTTTTGGACGACGACGAGTCCCTCAACACATCGATCCACACGCCTCTTTCCGTCTCGCCGCCACGCAGCAAGCTCACACTTTCCGCACGGTCTCCGAACGAGAGCGTCGAGTCGCTTCCGCAGTTCTCGCGTCGACCCACCCACCGTGCGCGACACAGCGTGGACACGCCCGGTTTGTTGCCCAAGGACCAGTTACTGCCACGCGACTCTTCACCTGATGCGAGCGGCTCACCTCCGCGTCGGATCGTGCTCAGGCGCAGTAGCTCCAAGGCCCCTAGCAACCGAAATGGCGTGTACATCCCGCGGAGGGAGGGCTCGGCCTCCCCTGAGGACGGAAGTGACGGGGCGGTGCCCTTTCCGCGCACGGTGTCGGGCGAGCACTCCACGCCGCCGGGGGCTGGCTTTGTCTTCCCGTCTGCGTCGCCCGACGGATCGAAGACGGACCTTAACGGCGCCTCTGCTGGCGACCGGCCGCGTCTCCTTCGTGGTCGGTTCCAAAGCGAGGTGGACGCCGCCGGTTCGCGCAGGAAGCCGCGGCCGAATTCTTTCGACGAGTATGGGGCGAAGCCGAGGAGGTCGCGGTTCGAGAGCATGGTCAACCTGGGGGTCGGTTCGAGCAACGCAAGCGCGAGCGACCTTATGTCCCGGGACTCCTATGATGGCAGCGCTGTTCGTCAAACGCTGATTGTTCGGGAGGACGGCAAGGCACCGACCCAATTCGTAAGTCATTTCTTCCTTTGTTCGTTGCCTTTCTGTTCTTGTAGCGTGCTTGCTCATTGGCTATGACTGGCAGCAACTGGGGAACTGCATTGGGCGTGGGCAGTTCGGCGCCGTGTACCGAGCGCTGAACTTGAACACTGGCCAGATGGTCGCCGTGAAGCGGATACGCCTGGAGGGCTTGAAGGAGGACGAGATCGCGCAACTCATGAAGGAGGTGGACCTGGTCAAGAGTCTGTCGCACCCGAGCATTGTCAAGTATGAGGGGATGGCACGCGACGACGACACGCTGAATATCGTGCTTGAGTACGTTTTAGCCGAGCGCTTCCCACTGACACTTCTCTTACGTTTTTGTATTGCAGGTACGCGGAGAATGGTTCCCTTGGACAGACACTGAAGGCGTTCGGGAAGCTGAACGAGCGGCTCGTGGCCAATTATGTCGTCAAGATTCTGGAAGGGCTGCACTATCTCCATCAGAACGACGTAGTCCATTGTGACCTGAAGGCGGCGAACATTCTGACGACGAAAACGGGAAACGTCAAGCTTTCGGACTTCGGAGTCTCACTCAACCTCCGGGCAATGGAGCGGGAGATGAAAGACGTCGCCGGTACCCCGAACTGGATGGCCCCCGAGGTCATCGAGCTGAAGGGCGCGTCGACGAAGTCCGACATCTGGTCTTTGGCGTGTACTGTGATCGAACTCCTGACGGGCAGACCTCCCTACGCTGAGATCGCGAATAGCATGTCCGGTGAGTGCCAAGGACTTCTGCTCCGCTTTTACCCTGTGCCCTGACATAAACATGTAGTCATGTTTCGCATCGTGGAGGACGCTTCGCCGCCGTTGCCGGAGGAATGTTCCGAGAGCCTGCAGGAGTTCTTGAGGATGTGCTTTAACAAGGATCCTACGAAGCGACCGAGCGCCGAACAGCTGTGCGATCACGAGTGGCTAAAGAAACACTCAGCTGCTCACAAGGTTTGTGTTTTTCTCTCCGCCGTTTACGTACACTGCTAAAAAGCTGACAATCGTCCAGCACCTACAGGAGCTGCGGCCGCAAGACAGCATCCCGTTCTTGCGCCGCGTGAGCGCCGACATGCAGAAGTCGAAAGCGATTCACTTCCTCGCTGACATTGGACAGCAAGGCCCCGATCTGGTTGCTGTTGATCGCCGGACGTCTCTCGATCAGCCCTCTTCTCCTACCCGCCCGAGGTTATCGAACGGCCAGGATGCAATCTCTCCCCGAGAGCACTCCTTCGTGAAGACGACCTTTGGGAAGCGTACGTCATCGTGCCTGATCGACCCATTCAATAGTCTAACTCCGGGATTAGCGGTCATTTGCAGGGTCTGCCTCCAGAGTGTCAAGAGGAGCGCCGTCCTCTGCGAGCAGTGCAGTCTCATCGCTCACGCCAAGTGCGCGTCAAATGCACCACCGACCTGCGACCTGCGCTCTCAACTGCTGTTGTATGCGCAGTACGCTGAAAGTGGTAGCCCTCTGAACCCCTACTCCCCCATGGAGATCCTCGCCGCAGCCACCCATGTTGGTACTCCCACGAGCCCGACAAGTCAGACCTCCGATGACGGTATCTCACGTCGCACGAGTATGGATTCAGTTCAGCCCCTTACTCCCACCGCTCACGGTCACCTTCACCCACCGACGGCATTCAAAGTCTTCTCCGCCTTCAAGCGTTCGCGCTCGTCGTTAACGATTGACCAAGATCCCCATCCAGCGTCAGCGCCATCTCATATTAGCCAACAAATCTCCCGCAAGAAGTCGGTTCTTCGCCGCAAGCACGACGCCGATGGTCGTCCGCGGTCCATCTCGAGCACTAGCACCACGCCCAACTCCGCAAGCATGCGGAGCGCCGTCACCGCAGCAGAGAGCTTGTCGTCGTCGAGTCACCACCCTCGGATATCTGTCGATGCGACAGAGAGGCTATCGAGGATGACTTCTTTCTCTGCCGTTTCTGCCGTTTCTGGTGCGGAGACGGAGCGCGACGAGCCTAAGGTAGTCGGAGAGATGCCCAAGAGCCACCGTGACAAGCGACGTGATAGAGAAAGTGGCGGGTGCACCGTACAGTGAACACTGCCGTCGCATTCCGAGACTCGAGTCCTGTACCATTACATTTTCCTCTCCACACTTCTCTCGTTCTTTCATTGGCCATCGCATGATCGTTCATCACTCATTGACCATTTACTGCATGATATCCTTCTTCAGTATGCAGTATGTACAGCAGTATCATCGATACCTTTCGCGCGCTACAATCTTTGCTCTTTGGGACTTCACTCGGTGAACTTTTTATTATTGCATATCATGATAGTGCCTATACGCGCTCTCCTAATCGTATGTCGCATCCGTCCCCGCCCTCACCCCCACTGCTCGTAGTTGTCTTGTCATTCATTTCTGTGCCCTACGATCAATCGTATGGTCCTGCAATGAGGTCATCACCATACGCATTTACATGGTATAGGCGAAGTTGCTAGGGGCGTCGGCGATCGGCTGGATGCCGTTCACGTGGATGAACGATGGTTGTATTGAAGATGTGTTGTGCTGCGGGGACACGCATGGGGGTTATAATGTGGGCGATGATGTGGCGGCGGGACCCAGTATCATGCGTCATGGATTGCCTTTTATGACAGGTTGAGTTGCCGGTGGACCGCGGGGTCGTATTCGCGGGTTTTCATCCGCCTTCTGCAGCCTCATGATCCGCCTTTGCATTTCGACACATGTGCTGCGCCCTTGATAGACGATGCGTCTGACCATGCCCTCCAGCTTGCTCTCCCAGCCCGCCGTCGGGACGGAACCACATGAGAGGCCATCACCCGATCGCGAGCCCGACATATGTTCTTCTGTTTGCTCGAATAACAGCTCCACTCGCACATGGTATGACTATCTTTCACTCACATCTGCCTTTGTCGCCTTTCGCCTAACATAGTTTTCCAGATTGTTGTAGATGCGGCCATTATAGCATCACGATGTGAGATGCAAATGCAGCCCCACTGCGTCACCCTCAAAATCCATATGCATCACGGCTCACGGCGTAGCGCGACTGACCGACATCACTTCCTGGCGACCATGTAGACATCTCTGCTTCCCATTCGATCGGCACCACGTGGTGTCCGACCACCCTTCCTGTGTTCCTCATGGTTTCCAGATACACGACCGGCCTTCGAGGACAAGTGACGCGGACGGACAACAATCGCAAGCGGCTGATCTGACGTATAAAACCCTACGAGAGGTGGCAACAACAGCAAGAGGTTTAAGCTCTACAGCCCTAGGCAGCCAGCCTCACCCGCCTCCAGGACAGCCGACGTTCTCCCATCGACGTACACGTTCGCAAGATGTTCTCCCTGTCTTCTCTGGTCGTTGCTGCATCGCTCCTCTTCTCCTGCTCTGTCGCCGCTCCCACTACCGCGGCCGATGTTCAGCCCCGCGCTAAGCATACTGCCGCATCTCAGGCTGCTCCCCACTTCGTCGCCTACAGCGACAAGTGGGTGTCTGGTGAGACTGGCCCCCCGTCGGTCGACACCATTGAGGTACGCATTTTTCTCGAATAGAGCACTGCCACGGATACTGACCTCCAGTTCGCAGGGCTTCAACGTCTTGTGAGTCAAGCACAGAACGCATCCGAGAACGCCCAGTTGCTGACCGCCGGAATATCAGCATTCTCTCCTTCCTACTGACGAACAGCGCAGCCGATCAGGCTGCGGAGTGGCAGGAGCTCACCGCTGACCAGCGTTCCACCATCAAGTCCCAGTACTCGGCAGCCGGTATCTCGCTCATGGTCGCGGGCTTCGGCTCCACCGAGCAGCCCACGACGTCCGGCGCCAATGCCGTCTCGACCGCCAACACCATGGCGGCTTGGGTGAAGCAGTACGACCTTGACGGCATCGACGTTGATTACGAGGTGCGTGGCGATCTTTTCGGCCCGTATGCTCGGGCGCGCGGTGGGAACGGGTACTGATCGGTTCTCGCTTGGATGCAGGATTTCACGGCGATAGACAAGGGCGACGGCAGCGCTGAGCAATGGCTCGCCGACTTCACCACGGCGATCCGTGCGCAGCTTCCCCAGGGCCAGTTCATCCTCACCCACGCTCCGGTTGCTCCTTGGTACGTCGGGCGTCGGGCACTCCCTGTTGAAAGAAGTATTGATCGGCGATGTTTTGGGCAGGTTCTCCGTCAGCGACGCCTTCAAGGGGGGTGCCTACTTGAAGGTCGACCAGACCGTTGGTAGCTCAATCGACTGGGTGAGTGTTTTGTCACAGCACTCATACATTGAACGGGAACTAATAGTAGACGATAGTACAACATTCAGGTACGCATATCTACAGCATTTACCCATCCATTCGTTCGCAAATAACCGAACTGCGCCCGTACTGTTCAGTTCTACAACCGTGAGTGCTATTTTTGCCGTCGTGCGATAGCTGTGAACTCACCCGCGGTTCTACAGAGGGTACTACCGAGTACACGACATGCGACAGCCTGCTGAACACCTCCGGTGGCACATGGCCGAACTCATCAGTTTTCGAGATCCACGCTGCCGGCGTCGCGCTGGATAAGCTCGTCATCGGCAAGCCCGCGCTCGCGGCCGGCGACGCCAACAACGGTTACATCGACCCCTCTACCCTCGCGGGCTGCCTGGCCACGGCCAAGAACGGCGGTTGGAGTGCGTCGCGTTCTACCTCTCTCACGCATGGTCCGGTTTACTGACGTGCCGCACTTCTCGGCAGACGCGGGTGTCATGGTCTGGCAGGTGCGTGTTTTCCGCTGCTATTACGGTGGCCCTGGGGGATCCTGCCGCTGACGCTTCGCTTCTCTCGCTCGCTCCACAGTTCCCCGACGCCGCTGCTTCTTGGATCGCGACCGTCCGGTCCCAGGCTTTCCCGGTATAAGCTTGCTTTGTGACCCGCCGCCCGACGCATTAGTTTGCTCTCGGCATTCTGGGCGGCGATGCTGAGATTGCTCATGACATCATGATATCTATTGGTTATCGCGCACGTATTTATATCGCTATGTCATTATGTGTTTTGCGCATTCACTCGGTCGCTCGTCGGTGACGAGCCTCATCATTGCAATGCATCCGTCGAACCCATCTATCTTGGCCATCGCGCTCTCGAGTGGGGACCCTGCCTCGGGAGCTTTTAATTTCTCGAGGCCATGTGTGGCTAAGTGGCTTCGGATAGGGAGTAAGTTTGAGGCGCGCTGCCTCCGATTCGGAGCTTGTGGCACTTCGACTCGAGGGTGCAATATGAGACGCCCAAGCAGGCACCGCCATCTCGACCGAGAATGCAATGTCAAGCAAAGCCTAGAGCCTCCATCATGATCCAGCCTCTGAGGTGAATGTATAGGTCCATTCTGGCCAACGCTCACATGCACAACGCCAGCTGCAGTCAGCAGACTCTTCACCCTGTTTCCTCGATTCGTCGACAAACAAGATCGGTCCCAGCAAAGCCATCATTGATGGACCCTTCGAAGTCGAACGCATCGCATGGAACCTCTCGTTCACATGGATGCCGATGGAGTTAAGGCCAGTGCAGATGGTTCGTAGTATACGTATGTTGTCAGGTGAGAGCACGCCTCCTTCCGAGAGTCTCGAGCTCATCGGGCCGCGATCAGTGCGATATTGCAAGAGTGTAGGTATGCTCAGATTGAGCGAAAACGGTCGCATCATTATTCCTACTCCACCGAAATGTTGGTGCGGTTAACGTTGGCGCGATGCAATGGATATATACGGGCCGCAGACACAAAATCGCCCTGAAACTTTGACGACCCAATAAACGCCTATACATAACTGCCAGTGGCGGGGGCGGCAAAGTTAACGATTCGATCGGGTTCGACTTGCACCCAATCGTCAATGAGACCGTGCCTAATCCTCCCGATCATTCATCTCTAAATACATTAGATCTATCAGCCTAAGTACTTACAGGAAGAGGTACGGCAAATGCGCAATGCCTCTTACAACTTGACCTTGTGTTCAGCGCCAGGTGAGACTCTAGACCGATGTCTATCCTTGTCTCCATTGAGCCGACTCAAACATACCGCAGGGCCGGTGCGTCTTCGACAACTCTTTCACAGCACAGGATGATAGATCACGCTGGCAATGGGCCACGGGGAAAGCAATAGACCAAGCCGAGTGACTATTTTCCCCGTGGTTCATAGGCTTGTTAACAAGACGTAGTAAGTGAACTGCGAGGTTGGCGATATGGTGCAATGCACCCAGGCACCGACACTCGCGAGATCGCACTCTATCGCACCCCCTTGCTGTTGCCTGGATGGCGGTGCCTGCCGTTCCAGTTTGGGCCTACGCCGACATTGATGACTGTCCACCCGGGAGCGGAACTTCGTCTCCGCGAACTCCCAGCTTGCTTATTGCTCGTCCTGAAGCGCGACTCAGACCCATATGGGTGACATTTGGCAGACGTATGTCCCACAGGAATGTTTATAGCCTCTCTTCATATATAGAGTCTGTTGGCTGATCGAGGATTGCAAGTCGGAGGGAATTCGCGTCACGCCTTGTTCCCTTTCTGCGGACACGAGACCACTCAGGCTCGTGCTCAGACATGTTTGCCTGCATTATACGCCCCATCTCAGCGTTGGCGACAGTATGCCTAACTCTCCAGGCCGCCGCCGCCGTCGCGTCGCCGGTGGAAGAGCGTGACCTCGAGGCTCGTTCAGCTCCTTCTGCGCCTCACTTCGTAGTCTACGCGGATGCCGACCAACCAGGCGTGACCGGGCCTCCGCCAGTCTCGGACCTGAAGGTTGGTCTCGTCAGCTCCTAATGTCCTTCTCTCCGCTCACAGAGGCCATCTTGCATAGGGTTACAACACAGTGAGCTTTTGCGTAACTTCAAATCGGTCTTGACTCGCAAACTGATCACACCTCCAGTATCATGTCCTGTCGGTTGCTCGCTGGCCCATGGAACAAGGCATACGAGTGGACCACGCTCCCCGCTAGCAACCGGTCTTCGATCAAGTCGAAATACCACGCAGCCGGGATCAAACTCGTGGTTGCCGCGTTTGGTTCGACCGACATCCCGACCAGTGCCGGTGTGGACCCCGTCGCGACTGCGAACAACCTCTCCAGCTGGGTAAAAGACGTATGGGCTTGACGGTATCGACGTCGACTACGAGGTTAACAGTGATCTTCTTGGATTTTCGGCTTGGACCGCGATAAGTTGATGCCGCAAATATCCAGTGTATATAGGACATCAACGCTATGGTTTCCGGCACCGCCGAGAGCTGGCTCATCAAGTTCACTAAGCAGCTGCGCTCTCAGCCTCTGCCTTCCAGCAGTAGCTACATTATAACGCATGCCCGTTCGTCAGCACAATTTTGTACACTTCTCGTGAAGTGCTGACGCCAATCTTGCGGTCTAAAGCACTCGCTCCTTGGTGAGCTTCTTGCCCGAGTTTGCGGTCCGCAGCACGCAGCTGAGCTTGACTGACAGGTTCACGCCTTCGCACTACCTCGGCGGAGGATACCTCAAGGTGAACAAAGACGTCGGACGCCTGATCGACTGGGTGTGCGTCGTCTCTCATTGTATACGTCCCGCACCTCCGGAAACAGTCCGCTGACCACCCTGTATACAGTACAACGTCCAATTCTATGAGCGTGAGAACTGCTTCTCCCAAGATCTGTCGGGCTGATATCACTAACGAGCGAGCGAGGTCCCACATATGCAGAAGGCCCATCGGAATACACGACCTGCACGAGCCTGCTGACCAGCTCGTCCGCGACGTGGCCGAAGACCGCGCTCTTCCAGATCATCGCGTCCGGCGTAACGAGCAACAAGCTCGTCATCGACAAGCCCGCGACGACCGCCAACGCGACCACAGGATACGTCGACGCTCGCCGGCTCCATCGGCCAGGCGAAGGGCAAGGGGTGGAGTGCGTTTAACCTTTCTTCACCCTTTCCTTTCTCGGCGGGCTCGGCGGCGATACTGACAAATGCGAATGTGGTGTTTTGTATTGGGCCGTAGCGGGCGGCGTCATGAGCTGGCAGGTCGGTGCATCTCGATTACCTGAATGTATTGAACGGGCTGTGCGAAACGGGGGGGCTGACGTGTTTGTGCTTCGCCACACAGTACCCACATGCGGGACGCGACGTGGATCCGCACCGTGCGCTCTAAAGCCTGGCCCGTCTAAACCATGACGGCAGCTGCCTGGAAGACTCGGAGGAGGCGCTGGCTCTGCAAGAGAGGACTCCATTATGAACCGCTCCACCAGGGTGTTTTGGGACGTTTTGGGTGTATTGTTATCGGTTGCACATTTTCGGCATGGTTCTGAATTCGCTGGGTTTCTGTACGCGCACAATTTGGGAAGACTCTCACCGTTGTATTGGCATTACCTATCGCATACTCAGATACTAATGATCAGCTGTACAATACGATTTCGTCTTAATAGCACTTTGCCGAGTTCTCCTGTGCACACCACAGGCACCGTAGTTGGCATCCCTCGGCTGTATGCAAGCACGACTGGCATTACCTACGTGTGCTCGACAATTGCATGAGGCAAGCGGCGGCTCCCCGTTCCCCCGAGAAGGGGATGACGATATCGGCCATCGGCGGAATAGCCAGCAAGTCGCTGAGAACGTAACTCGAGCCGAGGGATTGGGGCGGTCACGAAGTGGGAACGTCGAATGGAATTATATTGAAGTAAACCCAATCACAAGAAAGAACACATGCATAACACTAGTACTGAGCGCTGAGCTAGCCCTCTTCGTCTCAAGGACATACAAGAGGCTGTGAAGAGAGTGATGCTATTAGTCTCAAATATTGCGAGATGGCCGCGGTCGACTATAGGATGTAGAGTCTTCGGTCTATGAGGTTCTAGTGGTTCTTGTCCTCGGGGACGGGGGTATCGTGGTCAGAGGAGGTATCGTGGCCGGAGAAAGAGTGGGTTCATTGAAGAGGCATGGCAGAAGATCATGAGGATGTCGCCGATCGGAGCGCAACGACGGAATGCTCGCTCCGCGAGCTGCTCTGGAGGAAGGAGGGGTCCGGCGCGGCGCAGTGACGCCGCAGCTTGCCAGTGAAGCCCTCGTCGTCCGAACCGCAGAACCCGTCGAAGTCGCTCTCGCTGGCGTCGTAGGACAGCTCATACGACCTGTCGAGACCCAGATCCTGGTCCAGATCCACGGAGGGGCTGGACGACGTCGACACGGACATGGCGCTTTGCCAGCTGCTGCCACGGGCATGGAGGCTGGCGACGGAGAAAGTCGTGGAGAGGGCGTCCACGAGGGCCGCGTAGCGCTCGTCGTCCGTCTTCTGCTCAGGGGCGTCGGCCCCACAGGCAGTCTTGCTGTCCGAGGAGATGAAACTGTTTCCGAGGCCGACGTTCTCCTTGTAGGTTGTTGTCGCAGTGTTCGAGGTGGAAAGCGTGGGCCGGCCAAGAGACGGCGCGTCGAGGACGTTGGGCGGCATGAGGGAGATGGAAATGGCGGCCTGAGAGAGCAAGGAAGCGTCGAAGCCGAGGCCGAGAGTGGGGTGCACGGCGGTCTTTGCCAAGTCTTCGATCAAGGAGCTGCGAACGTCGAGACAGCCAATGACGTCGCTGAGGCCGCTGACACAGGATGGTAGCGAGCCAGACCCGAGAATGACCTCAGACTGAGCGAGAGCAGCGACGTTGAGGTCGGTTGATCGGACCTCCAGAGAATCCGTGGACGGGGAAGGTTGGCAACCCGAACAGTCGGCGATGCTGGTGGGAGGAGTGGTGGAAGAGTAAGGTGTCTGGGGGTCCCAGGTAGTCGCAGGGGTAACCACGGTACTCGCGAGACTTGGAGTGGATGCAGAGGAAGTTGATGTCGGCTCTGGGACAGCTGGGGTGAGCTTGTTGGATGCGGACACCGAATCCGATTCACGAGAAGTTGGAGCAGGTTTCGACGTCGAGGACCGTGGAGCGTTCACCATAGCGGCTAAATCGGTGTCCCCGAGAAGAGGAGAGGGATCTATAGGAGTGGATGCGGATTTCTCGGCGCATGGGGATGTCGGGCGGGTGTCCAGTGAAGACTTCTTTGGAGAGGCCGAGGAGGACTGCTTGGGATGAGGGGATGGAACGTCGTCCGAAAGAGGGCTGACGTCCACCGTGGCGAGAGAAGTGTCAGAGTCGAAAGGAATCCACTTCTCCTTGACTTTGACCTTGGCTTTGGCGAGAACGGTGTCGAGCGACGAGAAGTGGTTTCGCATATCGGTCCTCGCGACCAGGAGCCAGGAGAGCGTACGACGCTTCCAAGCCGACTTGTCGTTTTCAGACGGCTCGAGCGTCGTCTTGGCCAACCGCTCGAGCTTCTCATCTGAGCAGGCAGTGGGACCAGATGATTTGGGCGAGGAGTCGACACCTAAATCGCGAGGGTCAGAAGAGCCGGTTAGAGTGGCTGACTCCTGCGCCTTCGCCAGTGAACTTGCGCTAGAGGAGAGCTGGGTCTGGGCTTCGAGGTCGGGCACGGGAGAGCGTCGACGAGGAATGCCATAATAACGGCGGTAGATGAAGGCAAAAATGGAGCCAATGCATACAGCGGAGAGCACCAGGAAGCAAAAAAGAGCCAGGGCAAATGCAGATGTGATGACGGTCCCCATATTCGAGACACGGCTAGAGACTGCTAGGCTGGGGTTGTCCGGGTTATGGAATGGAGTCGGAAGGGTGCCTATGTCAGCAGACGGGAAATGAGGCAAGGTGCGAAGGTGTTGGGCGATTACATACAAGCGTCCTATATACTGCCAGGGCTGACCGTCTCCCGTACGATATTGCCAGCCAAGGGAAGATGGTATTGAGATCTGGACTGCGTCAGCTCCGATCTTCTTAGAGAAAGTTTTATAACCGTAGTCAGCTCAGGGACTTACATGTATAAACGGTCAGCCTGCGACGCAATGATCGCATTGGAAAGCTTTCCGTGAGACACGTCCTAATCGATGAATCGAGGTGCCACTGCCAGCAGCTGACTCGGACTTGACGTAGTGGCGATCTGAGCTTGGGGAGGCTCTGATCGGTCGAATCCGCGATCTACATATTTCCGATGCGTGAGATAGAGGTGTATGTTCAGCTGAAATGTGTGATTGAGTGTCAGTGGGCGATCGACATTGTGGCAAGAGTAAGGAAAGACCGTTCACTGCTTCAACCTCCGACTGCAAGAGAACCAGAACCGTGTGAACTTGGCTTTGTCTGGGCGCCTGACATTCCTTTCCAGGACCACTTTGTGGCGTGGGACAACTTCCCATTCCTGTCTTTCATGGAGCCCTGGGCACAGGCAGATACTGTACATTCCCCAAACTCGAAATGTAGATGTCATTTACTTATGGCTTGCGGGTAGAATGTACCACCGTCCGTGTCCGTAGGGCCTACCTCTGCATGTGGCCAGAGTCAGACAACCGGGGTCGCAGAAACCAACGACGTCTTCTAATTCATATACGGAATAAAATTACATGATGCAGCAGCAGATCCAGGGATACCAGTGAGACCGAAACGGAGATTCAAGGGAAGATGTGGGAGGGGAGGATAGCGTACGAACCCACTCAAAGCATGGAGGCGAGAAATTGCACTACCAAATCTGACGTAAAGGTCTTACAGGGGGGAATTGAGATGGTGCCACGTAGACATGAGGTAAAAGGGGTACGCTATGGAGCACAAAGAAGTGAAGAAGAGGGGAGGAAAATGCTGGATGGTGTGTGCGTATGTTACGTGCGGCAGGCGGCAAGCGAGATAATGAGTGTGAGCAGGGGCGAGAAGGGTATGATCGGGGCCACGCGTAGATGAGGTGAGGCGAGACGAGACGAGTGCGGATTGAGACCGAGGTACGGAAAACGGGAGGATCAGAGGTGTGAGGGTTGGCTCGGAGCTGGGTAATATGGCAGGCGGAGACGGAGACGGTTGAACACGGACAGACGGGCCGGGCGGTAAGTTCAGCTCATAAGACGCTCTCCCCACACGAGTCGTTGTCGATGGGCACGGACGGCGCCACGAAGGGTGATCCACGCTATCCACATGCACGCACAGAAGACGAGAGCGAAGACGGTGCGCTGCGAACAGAACAAGCAGCTCAACATCACGTCCCGCAGACGTTGACCTAGAAACGGAACTCCGACTTACGACGAGGACCTTCCACCGCTTACTGACAGGGGCGTTCGGTGTGAATATGATGGTACGGAGCCTCTGCGAGACAGGCGTGTTTAGCCATTCGAGCGACGCCATGAGTTGCTGTGCCTGAAGAATGCGCGAGAAGCATAAGCGGCGGTATTGCTCAAAGGACTGGAGACGGGACTGACCTTGTCTCGCCCACGGTCGTAGGCCTTGCGTATGCCTCGAAGCTGTAGGTCTACGTCTGGAAGCTGTTCCTCAAGTTCAACGAGGCCTGCAAGATCTTCTTCGAGTGAATCGGCAATGTAGGGCACAGTGTGGCTCAAGGAGAATTGAGTCCGATCACGAGTGTGCTATCAGATCATAAGCATGAACAAGCCAGTAAGCGTGGAATTGGAAGAGTGTGTGATTACCTCAATGCCAGTGAATGTCTCTTGGAGGAGGTTCTCGATTGCGCGAGAGTTACTGAGATCGAGAGCGAGCTTGGTCTGTTATATGAGGTCAGTCGCGGAGCCTGCTTCCGGTGGAGAAGATCCTCGGAAGTTTGATATAGAGCTTCATGGGCAGTGCGTGTGGCACGAAGTGGGTCTTATTGGGACAGCTTCGCAGCCTGTGAGACCACGGTCGCGCAGGAGAACGCGCATGTGATTGTCGGTGGATGTAAAGCAGGCGCCATGTCCATATGCCACAAAGACTTGAGACGACGTCTCGAGGGCGCCGAAAGCAGGCCACCTTGAAGGCAAGAGGCAGACTGACTGGAAGGCGGGGAATGCGACAGCCGGAACAGATGACTGACCTCAAGGTCCTTGATCTGTCGCTCGTAGCGGGACGCACGCTTCGAAGCAGACTCGAGCGCCGAGCAGAGTTTTCTGAACGCACAATGGTAAACGGAATATAGCATCAAGTTCGCTCTAAGGGTTTCGGAGGGTACGTACTGAGGCTCCCAGGTCGGAATAGTGTCCCCCTCCTGCGAACTACTGTGATCGCTGCCCTCGTGCAAGTATGTGGAACCGCGGTCGTCGTAGGTAGAAATTGATGACATGGAATGCGCCGAGAAGGTTGCGGCCGGTGTGCTAGAGAGGGGGGGAAAGGGCGGAAGGGGCGGGGGAGGAGAAGAAAGGAAAAGAGGAAGGGAGAAGAAGAGGAAGAAGAGGGACGGGACGGGCGACAAGGAGAAACATGTCGAGTTATGAGGCGGATGTAGATTTATGTAAAAGGCGCTCGATTCATTAACAGGTACAGTACGTAAATCGAAATCTGCCTCGTGTTGCTCTATGCCCGCCTAATCATATAGCCTATGTACTTATGTAATCCCCCGTCACGCCGCCACACTCGGCCGGCCCCTCTCTCCCGGGTCACCACCGTCCACCGTCCACGATGTCCGCTGCCAATCAACCAACCCGCGAGGACCTCCTCCGTTCTGCACAAGCGTTGTGCAACGCCTTCGCGTCCAAGTCAGACAACGAGACCCTTCTCTCCCACTTCTCCTCCACGCATCAGATCTCCGCCGTCGAACACGGTCTCCCGCTCCTTGCCCCCTTCCTTGGCCGCCCCTTTAACGGTCGGACCGGTGCGAACTCGGTCCCGGCATACTTTGACCTCCTGCGCCAATACCTCACCTTCCAAGACATGTCCTTTGGCACCTGGGTCGTCGATGCGGAGGCCCAGCGCGTCTCCGTCAAAGGCCGCGCGCGGTTCACGTGGATCGAGGGCCAGGGCCAGGGCCAGTCCTGGGACGAGGAGTTCGCGTACATCCTCGACTTCGATCAAGACGCCAAAATCACCGACTACCAAGTGTGGGCGGACTCGGGCGCAGCGTATCTGGCCCGCCGCGGCCTGTTGAAGCAGCTGATTGAGGGTAACGAGGTTCGTGTCTTCTTTGCGTCGATGTCTCGACCGGCTTCCGAGCTTCGACGTGCCTCCCGAGGTATCTGTGCTCAGGGATGCTTTTCTGGCCAGGTGCAGGCATCTGTTAAGGCCGATGGTCAGAGCGACATGACGGTGGTCGAGTGAGCGTATCGACAGAAGCATCGATGTGAGTGTTATAGTGCCGTAAGAAGCTTACCTTGAATCTGTACTTGTATTGCCGCTTGCCACTTGCCTTGAGAACATGAGCCACATGCTGGCCATATCTTCACTTCCGGTCTCAGCGTGGTCGGAGGGTCCGGTAAGCTTCGTCCCCGAAGCCGCCGACAAGGAAGACCGTCCTCAGACAGAGCACGTCGGAGCCGTCCGAACTGGACTTAACGTAACAGGAAGAGGTGTGTTTTAGTATGTTCCATGACATGCCTGCCACTTTACCGCTGTCTGAATGCCAATTGACACGTGCGGAGGAGGATCATAGGATATATGGATAAGTTCTCCTGACCATGTGGATTCCAATGTAGTCGATCTAAGAGAACACAACATAGATCTTTGTAGATGCACACGTGCAGAGTGGGTACAGTTCTTCACAAGCCACAAGTCCGATGCGTAGCCCGAAAATTCCCCGCAACACTGTTTTATGATGGACGTTCGGGTTTAATGGGGTATCAGCAAAGGCGGTGAGCACCTAAGGCTTAATTTCGTCAGAGAAGAGACGTTCGGAGGCTGCTCCATCCATACTGTGGATGCGGTGGAGTCAGCTATCATCTGCCATCGTCGTAGTAGCGGTGACGTTTTACTTGCTAGAGCGCTGACGCGATTGGATGCAGTTCCGTGCAGTGTCTCTAGGTGAGTCTGTGCCTGATCTCTTGGCTCACGTCTCAGTCATGCAATTGTCCTGCAGTTGTTGGTGGATGCATGATGCAAGCAATGAACTGGTGACGCACGATGTGCAATCGGAGCAGAGCCTACTGATCTCAGATAAGTCTGCGTGATGACCCTACGAGTAAACCGGGTCCCAGGGCCGTGGAGGCTTCGCGCCACCTCTGAAAAAGCACTCGTCTACCGCTGAGATAACTTGAAAGCTATGCAATCGGCAGGTATGATCGGGTGCATCTAATACTTACATAAACTTGAAGCTTAACCCCAGCGAGCCGTGTTTCCAGAGAAAAATATCATAGGACGTGAAAGAACGTCTCCGCAACCCGGGTCAACGTCATTGCACAAATGACATTGACAGACAAGAACGTCACGTACTTACCCCTGGCCGCCACAAGACCGTATGACAATTCGATTTCAGGAACTTCAAAGCCACGTTCGAGATTGCATTCGAGTGCTAGTGCCAAGGGATCATCAGGCTTTCAGGCCGCACACACGACAACGTTTGTGCCCCGAAGAAAAATCCTTTGCTATAATCGTTGCACATTTATGTGAATACTGGTAACGCCTGGAGGAGTTGTCGTCAAATAGTAATGATAGTGGAGGTTGCTCTCCGCACATGATACTGCAGCCGTCGGCGTCCTCATGGCTAACGCGGCAGGCATTTGGTTATTTTCGACCGGAGAAAAGTCGCTGAAAAGGGGAGGGAGGCAGGTGAAAACCTTTTCTCCCCACGTGACCAAATCAGACAAAAGTCTTTCAAAAATCTCCCAAAGGAGAACTTTCCTCCCAATTTTTTTTTGCCACTTTTCAGGTACCGGAGAAAAGTCTTTCACCTGCCTGCCCGTCGTGTAAAGAGCTCGTTCGGGGAAGCTTAGTCGAAGGCCCTGCCTATGGCGGCCCTGAACAAGGGGGCGTTGGGGTTGGGGAACTGCAAGTGGGAGGGGGCCGGAGTCAGATACCCAACACATGCATGAGAGAGCTTAAGAGAAAGGGGGGCGGCGTACCTGAAAGACCGTGATACCAACTTGCCAGCCCTCAGCCTTGGCCTGCGCGACACACTTGTTGAGCTCACCGGGATGGGGGCGGGGCGGATGAAGCCGTTGGTCATGTCGGCGGCCGTGCCGGGCTTGCCAATGACGAGCTGGTTGAGGGGATGTCATGCTGGAGTTGGAACCTACAATATCTGCATGCGAGAGTTTTTCACTTGGGTAAACTGGCAAATTTATACATGGATGCCATACCATTGACAGCGGTTTTGAACTCGCTGTCGGTCAAGGAAGCCAGAGACAATTATGGCCCTTGGATCACAAAGTAGGTAAAAGAGGCAGGGCCATCTCGGATATCCGCAAAGCGGAAGGCGCTGTCAGTGTGGCCACTGGTGGAATGCCGTCGCCAATCGAGCATAAGCGCTCACACAAAGGCGATAAGGCGTCGTTCGGGCCGGCTGCCGACGCACGGCTCCGACTTGCTCGTCGCGTCGCGCGACGGCCATCTCGCGACGTTGTCCCACCCCGTTGCATCCTCGACACCTTTTCACCGTCATCAACGTCCCCCATCTGTCCACATATACAACCATCCTCAGGAACTGACATCACAACCCCTCAGTACCCAAAACGTACCTCTGATGTTCTTCTTGCGTGCGACGCGACGTTCTGCACCAGCCCTTGCCCTGTCTCTGGCACGCACTCGGACGCTTTCAGTTGCATCTCTACACACAATATCTTCGCAACATGGCCCTTCTAGCCAGTCTAGCGTCAACCCTGACGAAATTGCCCACTTCTCCAAGCTTTCGCAGACGTGGTGGGACGAGCGCGGCGAGTTTGGCCTTCTACATAAGATGAACCCAGTCCGCATCCAGTTTATCAGGCAGAAAATGGTATGTTTCATGAGACATACCTTTTTTTTATTCCCATTGCTGAGCTCTCGTCAAGTTGGAGATGCGAAGAGAGGACGGCTTTGATGACGTCAGTCTGACTCGACCACTGAACGGCCTAGACGTGTTGGATGTGGGCTGTGGTGGCGGTTTGCTGTGTGAGGTACGTGCCGGTACATGGCTTCACTGCAATATATCTCTCTCACCGTTTGTAGACTCTAACACGATTAGGCGGACGAACATTGGGGATAGACGCCTCTGCCTCTAATATCGCCATCGCCTCACTTCATGCCTCGGCCGACCCCGGTCTCTCAACTCGGCAGAAAGGTTCTCTGGCTTACGAGCATACATCTGTGGAGGATCTTCTCGCCCAACGGGGACCCAAGTCGTTCGACGTCGTTTGCTCTATGGAGGTAATCGAACACGTCGACAATCCAGCGACTTTCTTGACCAACTGTGCTGCGCTTGTTAAAGTGTGTCTAGTCTAGCCATGGAAGATTTTCGCGTCTGACGGTTCCGATCCTTCTAGCCGGGCGGTCACCTCTTCCTGTCCACGATCGCGCGCACTCCGCTGTCGTATGCCCTTACCATCTTCGCCGCTGAACAGGTTCTCCGTTTGGTTACGCCCGGCACTCATACGCATTCCAAGTACATCAATCCTGACGAGCTTACGGAGTTCTTCCTCCGACTCGACTCAGACGCCGCTCCCCAAGGCGCTATCCCCAATCAATGTCCGGCGGCCCGCCCGTGGATCTCGCGGCTTTACGGTGGCGTGCCCTCCAGGACGGAGGCCGAAGTTCGAGGTATCGTTTACCTACCATGGAAAGGGGAGTGGATGCTGGTTCCTCGAGGTGCTCCAGGCGCCACCATTTGGGCGGAGGCGTGCAACTATCTGTTCTGGGTCAGACGGCCGTTTGAATAGATTCGGGTCTGTTAACGAATGCCCCCCGTGCCATGATTGCTGTCCATGGCTGATGGTGTCGCCCATGACTTTGTCACGAACGCTTTGTTAGCCGAACAGATACCGCCATTGTACTCGGACCTCCGATCACTTGTGGGCGGAAAACACCCCGAGCGCTGGGAGGCGTTGGGAGTGTCCACGAATCTCCACTCTGCGCATCAACTGCACCCGTGCGTATGTTCTACATATGCGTTTCACGAATGTTTCATGCCGTATTCTCCACCCTCTGTCCACAATCATATGCTCCAGGCCTCTCAAGCGCCCGGCACATCATCGACCTCGTCCGCAAGCGTTGCCAGAGCGTTGTCCTGAAATTGCAAGGAGTTGCAAGGGGATGATGTTGGTAAGTTTTGGCTATGCAGCGATGTCCGAGCGCTGTGCAGTGCATGTGCCATCATTCCAGTGCCCCTCATGCTATCCAACGGATGATGCAATCCTCTCTCAATTGACAATTCAAGATCATGCGGATCTCCATCCCCAGCGCCCAAGCTCGAGGTGGTCTGCGCCGGTGAGCAGTACAGATTCAATGTGTAACATTGCTTTACTGCACTGTAGTTGTGCACTACCGCCCTCCATGGAAAGGTGGTCAGGCTCTCAGGGTGGACGCAAGGCTACGTGACCAAGATGCAAGGGCTTTCACCATGCCAACCACCATTGAATTTGCCAATGCTTCACGGTCGAGCTGAGTATCCCGAAGTAGCCGGGGCTGGGGGTTGGATCAAGGCCATCATCCCCAATTGGCGCTTACCTACCAGTACTGCACCACTGATCCGTGTGGATTTCACCGCTGTCAGGTGTGTTCCCTGGCGTTCCGCCCTTCGCCCGGCGACGCAGGCAAGGAAAGGCGCTCTCTCAGAACGAGCATAAAAGAGGGAGGATGGAGGGCAGATGAACCTCAGCCCCCGCTCCTTTGCTCATTTTCGTCTTCACATTTCTCAAGTCCGCTAGTCGGCTTTTTTTACATTCTTCGCCCACCCTCTTTGTTGTTTGTTGTCTTTTATTAACGTCCTAGAGATGTTCTCCTTCACTCGCATGGTCGTCTCCGTCTCTGCCGCGCTGGCGCTCGTGTCTGTGGACAGCGTCCTTGCTGCCCCGACCAACCTCGAGGCCCGTGCTGCTGCCGTGCCGAGTCCCGCCTTCGTCATCTACACCGACAAGTTCGTGTCTGCGGACGTCCTCCCCCCGGTCGACAAGGTCAAGGTGGGTATCATGCCGATAATTGAGTTGTTTAGCCACACACTGACCGACACTCATCCAGGGCTACAACGTTGTTGCGCTGTCCTTCCTGACCCTCAAGGGTCCCCTCGACCAAGCTGGCGCATACGCCAAGCTCCCGGCTGCCAAGAAGACCTCGCTGAAGAATGCGTACGAGAAGGCGGGGATCAAGCTCATTGTCTCCGCGTTCGGCGAGACCGACAAGCCCACGACCGCGAACGCGGACCCCGTTAAGACCGGCAACACGATGGCCAAGTTCGTCAAGGACCAAAAGCTCGACGGCATCGACGTCGACTACGAGGATCTCCAGGCGATGAACAAGGGCGACGGCAATGCCGAGAAGTGGGTCACCACCTTCACGCAGACCCTCCGCAAGACCCTGCCCAAGGGCCAGTTCATCCTCACGCACGCGCCACTCGCGCCCTGGCTCTCGCACAACAAGCAGTTCGCTGCTGGCGCGTACTTGACCATCAACAAGAACGTCGGCTCCTTGATCGACTGGGTGCGTAGCCACCTCTCCATCACTGTTACGTGGATGATGCAGTGGATCCTGACTATCGCTCCATCGACAGTACAACGTCCAGTTCTACAACCAGGGCCTCTACACGAACTGCGAAGGCCTCCTCACCAAGTCCGGCGGTGCGTTCCCGGGCTCGTCGGTGTTCGAGATCCAGAAGAACGGTGTCGACCTCAAGAAGATCGTCATTGGCAAGCCTGGCTCCGCGGCCGACGCAACCAACGGCTTCATGCCCCCGGCCACGCTCGCCACCTGCGTGAACCAGGCCAAGGCCAAGGGCTGGAACGCCGGCATCATGGTCTTCGAGGTGAGCCCTCTCGCGCGTCTTGGTCTAGGTTATCTGCTGGGGGCTCACTTGCTTCCTCTCTCCCTCTCCTCCTTGCAGTTCCCCGACGCCGATGCGGCCTTCATCAAGACCGCCAAGGGCAAGGCCTTCCACTAAGCATCCGACTTTCACAAGCGGCAAGCCCCACCCGCTGAGCGGGTGTGGTGACGACTTTTGCATGCTCACGACCATAATCATGCGCGGGGAACGCCTCGTTTAATAACTTATTATCTGACGATAGCGCCAAAGCCTCACGATGTATCAATAATGTGTCACGATTGTAGCAATGGATTTTTTCTCCGGGGCCGAAACTTCCTCCCGTGTGCGATGTGTGGTGGCGGCTGATTGCAATAGGTACGCGTGCTCGTTGTGACATGATGCACACGCACAAGCATTCCAGCGGTGCGTCTGAGGTGGCTTCGACAGCACAGCGATCATGGGCGGTGATGTGTAACAGTGCTGAATGCCCCACACCGCGGTGATCATGCATGGCGCCCTCGCTGACACTTTGATGCGGTGGTTTGTCACGCCGCTGTGGTGTTGATGGTAGTACTTACTACTAGTAGTAGTACGGTAATGTGACCATATGCAGGCGGCACCCTGGGGAGAAGGTGTTTGCGTTGCCACTTGATCGTTATGTAAATACATACGCCAGGGTTGATCGTTGAGCGTAGAATAGGGCTTACTCTGTCGGACTAATCTGAAAGCTAGGAATCTTATACGTCGATCCTCGGCGAAAATTTGACGCCATTGATACAGGTAAGTACGCATTCTGCGATGCAAACCTGCCGAGTGACAACAACAGAGAATATAATTACACTGATTATGCAAGTACTGTATGGTGGGTTCCGTAAGCATCATTTGCAATCCAAGAGTCCGTTGTGCATACAATGCGGTAGAAGTCATCCAACGTCTATCCTATACGAGAATCAGGTCATGAGGGAGAGCAGCAAAATCACAGCTACAATATCGCCAGACGCACAGCCTGAGGAAGCGTGAGGTCGACCTCCAGCCAGTGAACGCCCACGCTGTAAGGCTCGACATCTGGGAACCCGAAGCCATCTGCAACGCCCATCTTGTGTATCCTGCGCTTCACGGGAGTGGCCTCCGGCCCGACGCTGGGTTGCACGTCCTTCTGTGCGAGATGGCCTTCGCACCGGAAGAGCTTCGCGCGACCCTTGTATGCACTCACGTCAAGGGCGTGCCACTTCGATGTGCCGACCAGACCGTCGTGAGCGGGATCTGACGAGGCCTCGAGGGGCGGTTGGAAGAGCTTGACCTGGGGGAAGTGGGTGAGGCTAGCGGGGACGGAAGGTAGCCAGGGAATGGGCTTGATGAGCACCGCGAAACAGGCGTTTTCTGCGAAGGAGACGGGCTCGAAGGAGATAGCGGGGAACACGCGCACCTCGACCGCATCTGGGCGGTCGAGAGACGGCGTGAAGACGAATTGGGCTAGTTCGCGCGGGAGACCCCAGTTCGAGCGGCCTACGCACAGCTTGTCAGTCAGTGCGGAAGGAAACTCGGAGAGGGGGGGCATAACCCACCGTTCACGACTGCTGATAGGCTCGAGACGTATGCACGGGTAACGCGGTGTGATGGGTCCTCAAAGGGGTTCGTGAACTCTCCGGGAGATATCGAGAGCTCATCGAACGGACCTATACGTGGACGTATGCGATGAGCAACCGGATCATGAAGGTGAGGGCAGAAGGGAGTATCCCTACCTATTGGCGAATCGGTGTAGCGGGTCAGGGTTATGGAGCCACGCCCCCCGCGGAACGCGTCCTGGTGCACGCTCGTCTTGTACAATTGTGTCTCGTGTGCCGGGAAGTAGCTTATGGGAAGTATTTCGCTGGGATCTGGTCGATGTCCGATTGAAGTGACAAACCACCACGCCTGTGAATAGACTTGCAGTCAGCAACATATGAACTGGAGCAGTACGGGCCGAATGACGCTGACAGGGATGACAAACCTCGGCTGTGACATTCCAAGGGGCTGGCACAGGTTGCATCTGCGTAGGAGGCGCAGATTCAGGATCGGAGCTCATATGTGATGTCTGCTGCGACGTCCAAGATACAGGTGGGGCGACGACTGAGAAAAGGCAGGTCTCCTTATAGCCTCAGGCTGGGTCGCTGAAACAGGTGGTAAACGCGGCGCAGCCTGATACAGTAGTCTATCGCAGACCGCCTCCTATATGCACAGGTGGGCGCGGAGGGATATGCAATGGAGCAAGGTTTGGAAGGTGGTCGATGCATTCGAATTCAAAGACACCGCTCTCAGACTCCAAGGGCGCGGTGGCTGTGAGCGATGCCCGGCCCAAAAGCCCAAAGCGGGAGCTGAGCTAAGCACGGTGGCTGCGCAGTCGTCGCGTGGTATAAACGCCCATACAGACGCCTGAATGAGGTAAGCTCCTGGTGGCTGAAGGGACTGTACAGTTCTTCCCCGATTTGTCCATTCCATACTTTGAGTTACCCGTCGCAAAGCCCCCCCCCCGCCGCCGCCCAACTCAACGTCCCCGACAAGATAATCCCTTCAAGATGGTGAGTGCCGGACCATGTGGACATGCTGGCCCGATACTGAATGGATCCTATGACTCCGTAGACGAAGCGCACTCGCAAGGTTGGCGTTACCGGCAAGTACGGTACTGTGAGTACCTCGCTCCATCAGCAGTCTATGCGCTTGGGGGGGGAAGGAGTATGAGGAACATGGTGCTGACTGCGGGTATGTTGGATATGTAGCGTTACGGTGCCTCCCTGCGTAAGCAGGTCAAAAAGGTACGATCCCCCACTGCGTCCCGTTTCTTTCTCTCCTTGCTCAAGAGCTGTCCCCATTAGATGGAAATCACCCAGCACGCCCGCTACACTTGCACCTTCTGCGGGAAGGTCAGTCTTAGACCTCAGCCCACTCATGCTCGACCATGGAGATGTTAATGGATATACCTGGTCCAGGACTCCGTAAAACGCCAGGCTGTCGGTATCTGGAAGTGCAGTTCATGTAAGAAGGTTATTGCAGGCGGCGCATGGACCGTCTCCACAACGGCTGCTGCCACCGTCCGCAGGTGCGCATCAGCATCACTTGTATCGTCTTATCTCATCTTTCCTGACGTCCATGTATAGCACCGTCCGTCGGCTGCGGGAGATGACGGAGGCGTAATTTCTTCAGTTGCATCTCATGCTGTGTTTCCCTCTCTCCGTCCTCGCATACATGTTCTACGCTATGAACGTCAATACAACCTCATGCCGCCATTGTATTCTAACACGAACCAATTCCGCCGAAATTGAGCCGTTGGGTTGGTCGTAACCAATTTGCCTCAGGTTCAAATCATTTCATACTGCATTGAATCAAATCGAGCTAGTACATGATGACATACACACGAATACGAAGGGGACTGGAGGTATGCAAGCTGCTACTGGCCATCTACATCGGCTTCACTAGAAGGCACCTGGCCCTCCTGGTCATCATCATCATCTTCCTCGTCTTCTTCCTCTTCCTTGCTGTCGTCCTCTTCGCTCTCACTCTCATGGAAAGTGAGCGAGATGAACTCATCTCCGAGCTGCGCATCCTCAGCTGTGACCTGACGAGAGCTAGACGCACTACCAGACCCGGCAGCTGCCTCAAACTCAGCTGAAGAAGCCGTTCCAGGAGACAATCCTATCGCAGAGCCGGGAGCCGAGTAGGAGGGGGCGGCCGCCTTGCGGTTACGGTTGGCGCGGATGACGTGCGGCAGCTTGCAGCCGGGGATCGTGCAGCTGCCCTTCTCAGCGAAATCAGGACACTCGCGGACGTGCTGTTTGTCGCAGTCGAGCCCTTTCTCGCAATAGCCGAGCACAGCAAAGTCGCGGCAGATACCCTCGCGCTGGCCCACGCGAACGTGGGGGAAGGGACAGTTCGGGCGGTTGCAGCGGCCGTTGTTGGCGAAGTGCACACAGAGCGGGGTGCGTTCTGGGGTCGGATCATGCGAGAGCGGGCACGACTCGGCCGTGTTAGGACATTTGTCTTGAAGGAAAGGCCAGCAGATGGCGACCTTGTTTGGGTCGTGTTGGTAGAAGCAAGTGAGACCACGATTGCAGGTTCCTATGGGCGGGACGACCACGAGTGTCGTATGTATTCGTATGAGCAACAATAGATCCGTGGATATATCACTCACCTGTTGTACTAAACCGCGGGCAAGGCTTGTCGGAGTACTTGCGTTTGGGATTTAGACGGCGCCTAGAGACCATGGTAAATGTGCTATGAGTGCAGAGCCAGGACGGATGGACAGACTGATATGGTCTTTGGGTGTTATTCAATGTCATGTTCCGGTTCATTGGGCGACCACGTCCTGACGTCTTTGGTTTGTATGGCCGGGGCCCACTCATGAACGTACCCGCTTTGTTCCTAGCGAATCCATGGTGCTGTGCTGTCGATGGCCCCGCGGAGCTTGTCAATGGCGGCTTGGGAGTTGGTTTCGGTACTGTAAACGAAGCTTAGCCATCTAAAAACATCCATGTGCTAAATAAACCATGTAGCGTTCGACGGATTCTTCCACGGGACGAAAGTCACGGTCAATCTGCATGGACTCGACATCGGTCTCATCGGGATCGGTCGAATGCGTGCCGATCAACGCTACAAAAGTATCGCACACAGCGGGGCAGTAAATAATCACTCACAATCCTTACGGACGAGAGAACGTCCAGAGGACTCGAAGGCGACACCACCGATAACGACATCGTGAGGTGCTTGTGTCGTTGAAATGGGAGGCTTAGAAGCGGGCTGTGGTTTCGGCACAGGAGCGGATACTGGTGGTCGGAATGTTCTAGAGGGTGGTTTGTAGTTGGGATTTACATATACGTTGTTCCGAGGATACGTTGATGCGGCTGGATGCGTTGTCCGAGCGGGAGGTCCTCCGATCTTGCGTTGATTTATAACACCTAATGGCCTATCAGATGGAGCTCTGTGGATGTGCAAGGGAAGTGTACCAGTAAGACGCTCAATTTCGAGCTTAAGAGCAGCTGCAGAGGTCGAGGGCGTATCCATGGTGGCGGTTGGAGGCGAAGATGAGTGAGCAGGCTGGGTGCCAGTGTGGCCTGTGTGCGGACTCCGGATACGGCAACCAGCCACGAGTCCGGCTCCGCACCGCGTCTTCTTCTGCCATGCGGGCCGCCAGCCTCTCTCTTCGTACTCTCTCAGTCTGCATCCTGGCTCCTCCATGAGCAGAATACCACCGTCGCTGCTCTATCTGACGATATACAACCCTACTCTCGCGCCCGCGCTGCTAGACCCAGACAATGAGGATGCCGAAGAACAGGCCCATATCCTCTTCTACACCGCGCGGGAGCATGCCGTTTCAAGGGACCGGATCCTGAGGCAGGTCGGCCTCGCGAAAGCCCTTGTAAACTTCTCAGAGTGAGTTGTACGTACCTGTCTGCCAGGACTCTAAGCGGGTGTTAAAGGAGGATATCTATGATAGGATGTTTAATGCTGGTATCCCTCGCGAGAATGTGCATTCCCAAGGAAGGCGGATGGTTATGTTTTCTCCAGAACCTAACTTCTGGATGCACGCTGTAAGTTGTCTGTTTGTCCGGACTGCGTTATTATTCTTGTTTGTTAGTGGGCTTTGTGGCTGGAACGGTGACCCGAGTTGTCTCTGCGTGTGGTGTGATCAACTAGTGACTGACAACACCGTGCATATCAGTGTTACGAGGTTGCCAAGACACCAAGACCTCATCATACTTCCAAGGGAAAGGGAACACCCAAGGGCAAGGAGAAGGGCAAGGAGAAGGAGACTGATCAAACATCTCGTCCAACGACCGTTTACGACTATCTTGACGGCTCAATACACGACATTGCTCTACGTACCCATTTTCAGCGCGGTTATGAAGAATTCAAGGCTGGTTCCTTTTCATCAAATAACGGGTTCATTCGCTCATCTCTCCTTCCAGCTACTCCACGGTTCCTTTGACTCAATTCTGTCTAATCTGGGTCAGCAAGCGCTGGAGTTACAACTAGAACGTTTTTTCACGGTTTGGGCCTGGAAATGGGACGTAGAAGACGACGATTTTGGGACTCATTTAGGTGTGCCTACTCGTGGTTTGTTAGTGGGTCCATACTTACGCTAATTTCCTGCTTCCAGGAATACCGTTACATCCGTCGCATGCCAAACTCAGTCCTCTCCTAGACAAGTTTGCGTCAAGTTTGCCTGACGAGCTAATGACTTTCGCTCTCATGCCGCCGCACATAATACCCTCTCGTATACGTCGATACCCCCCCGCTCTAATCCGACACGTACTCGCCCGCATCCCTCCTCCAATAACCCCGGTACCCAAGAACAAGCAGACCACCCCTTCATCGGCAGCGACGGCGCCACCTACGACAATCCAGATGGGGAAAGTGACTACCTCAGCTGATTCCAAGTCCCCACCTGTGCATACCGAATCAGGCTTTGCCTTCCCATTACCGCCAATGCCCAATATGAACTTCGGTTTGGATATGAAGAACGTGAAGTGGGGATGGCCGGGTTATTTGACTTTTGGCAAAGGTGGTGGAGCTCCGGAGGGACCGTCAAACCTCACCTCGTCTTCTGCTGTCCCCACTGGCCTTGCCGTAGTTGAGGGTCAAAGCGATCTTCCCAAGGCGTCCTTAACTGGCGAAAGCCCGCGACCAGAAGGCCATCAGGGAAACGCGCTGGACGTGGACACGGCGTCCCTGCTCGAAGCCATTTCTACAGAGAGCATCGGCTCCTACACACGTACACCTTCCCCGGCTCCGTCTGTCGTATCGAAGAGCTCGCAGCTCGGAGAGTTCAGCACAGAGACCAGTGTTAGCACCGGTGGCAACGTCTCACCCGTTGACGACACTGACCCGTTGGAGATGCAGGTAAATGGGATCCCGCAAATCGTTTACTCGCTGCCTGGGCCGGAATTGCCGCCGCTCCAAATCGTGTCTCGACCAGCCCGATCGTTCCTATGGAGCCGGGTGTTTTTGGACTCTGCGGAAGACCCAAATATCGTGGAGAAGCACCGCGTGCTGCACCTTACGGTACACGGTATATAGCAGTGGATCCTACATCAGATACTGACGCCATAACAGCACCACGAATTCACCATTGCAATTGTAGCCAAAGAAGACCATTCCCTCGACCTGCCACATCTCGCGGACGAAGCGGTCACGGTTATCGAAACGATGCAGAGTGTCCTCACTGAGGAGTCCCAGTATGTTTCCTCTTCATGAGCACCGCTATATCCCTGACACATGTCGCTGCAGCGAGGGGGAAAGCCCCATTCCATCAGCCGTCAAGATTCTCCAGCCGAAAGACAGGCATGTAGTCTTGAAGGACGAGTACACGTACTCAACCAGTCCCGGATTTATCTCGCGGTCAGAACATCTGTACAATGGCCAGGAGTTGCTTCGTAGGTCCGTGTTTAGGAAAAGGGGCAACATCATTGTCTCCGCTGACATGTCTTCGTTTGCATTCAGTGGCTTGGATATTCATGAGGTCTTCTCGCGCGGCCAGAACCCACAGCACTGGCACATAGGGAAGCGTGGAGTAGGGACGACGGCTGACGGGGAAGTGTACATGGAGGTCGGCCGGAAGGAGACGACGTTAACGGACGTGGACAACGAGCTCGCTGGGGTGGTGAGGAGGTTTTCGGAAGCAATGTGATATTGATTGCATCTCCACTTGCGATATTAGGTCAACTATCTGGTTCTGCAAGAGCTCTTGATGACTGCCCGCATATAATTGGGATTCTGCTGCTATTCGGAGACAGCTCATAATTAATGTATGCATGAAATGGCCGATTTTGTAAAAGAAAAATCATGAATACCCTGAGCGGCCTCCCTCTGGTGATCCAACCACACGAACTGTAGTTTTTCCTAGAACGAATATTGTCTTCCTAGCCCTAGGTATTGTATATGGCAACAATGGAAAAAGGAGGCGGGCGTCTGATGGGGCGCTTTGTTGGTTACGCGGCCATGAGTATGTCCGGGTGGCTTTGCAGACTTTTGCTTTACAGCCAAGTTCCCTCCTACCACGACCACTAATGCTATGCTGACGCCGCCGTCGCCATCGAGCTCTCCCTCATTGATCCTGCCCGACCCGACCAACAGTCGCAAGAGACAACGCTCGTTATCTATGGAATCAGAGGCTTCGACTTCTTCGCCAAAACGCTCAGCCTCCCAAGATCCTCAAGCTCTCCAATCTAATGACATGACCACCGCGCCACCCTCATTCCCCGACGCGACCACCCGCGACAATGACATCGACGCATATATGGCGGAGCAGGGCGAAGACAGCGGCGTGCCACTCCGGCAAGTCTCAGCCTCTACTGCAGGCCTGACGTCTGCGCAGAAGCTCCAGCGCGTGGAAGACGCGCTCCAAGGCACGATGTTGAAGGGAGAGACATGGTATATCGTCTCTAGGAGATGGTATTCGCGATGGAAGAAGGCAATGACGGGAGAGGAGGACAAGGAGGGCCGCCTGGAAGAGAAAGACGTAGGCCCGGTAGACAACGGCGACCTCTGCAGTCACAGTGGCGAGGTGACCTCCAATCTGCTCGAGCACATCGATTGCGAATTCGTCCCGGAGTCCGTTTGGAACCTGTTCGAGGAATGGTGAGTACATCGGCTTAATCTGAATGTTTTATACTCGTGTTGTGGCTGCTTAGCGACCCAAATCTTCGTGGTGGTAGTGTGCCACACCTTCCTTACATCCTCGGTTGGCTGGCCCTACATGTGTAAAACTCCATGTTCCAGCATGCATTCCCCGTCGAGCTGGATCAGGCACAGGCCTTGCGTGCCCTGGTGTCGAGTGTCTGGGCAGGTCCAGTTTATGGCGAACGTTCTCACCTTAAGTTGTGGAGTTGCCTTAAGGACGATCTCGGTACCGCCCACATTCTCAAGTATGCTCACACTCATTGCCTCCCTTTTGCACAGGTATGGGCCCTCGCAGCTCCCTCTTCCAAGGAAGGTCATCGAACGGGGTTTCGCGAAGCAAGCCTCTCTGGAACTACGTCCTCCGAAGTTCTCAGTTCACCTGTTGGTCCTATCAAGCATCCCTGGCCAGTCCATGGCACCACTGGAAGTGACCGTTTCGTCGACAGACAAGGTTTTGGAGGCGCGTCGGGCCTTCGCAGAGGCTGCCGCACCCCAGAAGGTCAACTCGGCCCAGTATCGTGTCTGGCGTATCCCTTCACAAGCAGCGTCCGTAGAGCTACTTTTTCCCGCGGACACGTTACGCACCTGCGGTGCCACGGAGCTGACACCCGCAGAGACCACGGTGGAAGACGAGTTCGTTGATTCCGGCGAGGCTTTTGTCGTAGAGTTTATGAACAGAGGCCAATGGCTCGTCGACGTCTCCGAGTTCACTGTCACACCCAATGGCACCACATCGCAACCGTCTCCCCCGCCTCCACCGCCTCCGCTCACCCAACCTGCGCCTCTGTTTGGCTCGGGGACAGATTTCTTTTCCCAATTGCAACAGAAAAGTCCTCCTGTAGCCAGTACTACTGCGGTGTCTCCGTTCAAGCCCAGTGCCCTTGTCTCGACCAATAAGCCTGGTGCTTCCACGCGACCGAAGGTTCAGCACGATCCTGGCACGATGGGTTTGGGTAACATGTAAGTGTTTGCGACTATTTCTCAGATCAACTTACTTATCTCATTGAAGGGGAAATACCTGCTTCATGAATTCAGCGCTCCAGTGTCTCGTGCATACCCCGGAACTCATGGACTACTTCTTGACCGGCGTGTTCCAAGAAGAGTTGAACCCGGACAATCCGCTCGGCATGCATGGCGCGATCGCGCAAGCGTTCGGTTCCCTTCTCTCTCGTATATGGGACAACGAGTCAGCAATGTCGTCGTACACGCCGCGTGAGTTCAAGCAGACGCTGCAACGCTTCGCCCCCCAATTCAGTGGGTATCAGCAGCACGATTCGCAGGAGCTCGTCGCCTTCCTGCTTGATGGACTCCACGAGGACCTTAATCGGGTGCTGAAAAAGCCTTATGTGGAGAAGCCGGATTGGGAGGGCGGCGGGGACAAAGAGCTCATTGATCTTGCCAATGTGTCCTGGGAAGGATACATGAAGCGTAACGACAGTGTTGTCGTCGATTTATTCCAGGGCCAGTACCAGAGCACTTTGGTATGTCCGGAATGCAGCAAGGTATGGTCCGCTTGCACGCATCAACTATGGATCGTACTGACCAACGGATTGCAGGTCTCAATTACATTCGATCCCTTCATGTACCTCACCCTGCCGCTTCCTGTACAGAAGAAGTGGCATCACGACATTTTTTATGTTCCATGGGATTTGGAGCAACCACATGTTAGGGTACGTCCATCCGTTTAGCATTACCTTGAATCCACTGTGCTCACGAATCGATTAGGTGCCCATCGAGGTTAATCGTGATTCGTCGTTTAAGGAGGTTCGCCAGCTGCTGGGAAGGTGGATGAACTCCAATCCTGATAATGCATGTTTTGAAACATTCCGCCTCGTCGTTCGTCTTACTGACCACCCCGACTCATTAGCTTCTCACGCTTGAAATCTTCCACCACAAGTTCTACAAGAACCTGGATGACTCCATCGGCTGTGACGAGATGTCCGACTCAGATCTCATCATTTGCTTTGAACTTTCCTGTAACGCTCAGCAGAGCAGGGGTTACAAGCCACAGTCCGACGATCCGTTGATCTTACCCGTTTTTGCAAGCGAAGCTGCTCCCTCTCGAGCTGGTTATAACAGCGGTCCCTCGCTCTTCGGCCATCCTTTCATCACAGTCCTTACTCCGGATCAGGCCAAAGATCCAGATGCCATGTACAACGCCATCGCGGAACGACTGCAGCGTTGGACAGTACATGCTCGCGATCTCTTCACTTGGGAATCTGGCAGCCGGTCAGACGACATGGAGCCGGTCCACATTCCTATCTCAGGCGGAACTGTTCGAGACTCGGTTACCGAGATCAAGGAGAATGGCGACATCATCACTGTCGAGGAACCCATCCCTGAAGAGGGTGACATTGTCGATGAGAAGCCGACTATCGTCCAGCAAGCTGATGAAGACGAGGACATGAATCTCGTCTCTACCGTGCCACGCAAGGTCGGCTTCAAGCGTGACCTCTTCCGACTCCGGGTCCAGAAATGCGGCCAACCATATGGCGCGGGTCACAGCTTCGGCGGCAACCTCAGTCGCTTCGATACCTGGGAGCAACGCGCTGCCTCCGCCAAGGACGGTGTCCTGGTTCGCCCTCTGGACGCGTTCTTCCTCGAGTTCGACAGCCACGTGAAGGGCTACTTCTTTGGGGATGAGAAGAGCCACTGGGAGTATGCGCTCTGGAACAACTTCGACGAGTTTGTGCACCCGGAGCTCGCAGCGTCGCGCAAGGCTGCATCGGCGCAAAGGCAGAAGGGGATTACACTGCAGGATTGCTTGGACGAGTTCACGAAGGAGGAGAAGCTCGGCGAGGACGATCTGTGGTACTGTCCGCGCTGCAAGAAGCACCAGCAAGCAACGAAGCGCTTCGATCTGTGGAAGGTGCCGGACGTACTTGTCGTGCACCTGAAGCGCTTCAGCAATAGCCGCATGCTTCGGGACAAGATCGACACTTTCGTTGAATTCCCACTTGAAGGCTTGGACCTGACCTCAATGGTCGGCGAACGGTCCGTCGGGAAGCGACTCCAGGAGGCGGGCGTGGATGTGGAGTCGCTGGGCCTCAACGACTTGGAGGAGCCTCTGGTGTACGACCTGTTCGCTGTGGACGAGCACCTCGGGGGCCTTGGTGGTGGGCACTACCGCGCGTATGCACGCAATCATGTCACGGACAAGTGGTACCACTTCGACGATTCCTATGTCACGCAAGCCAGAGCGGAGCAAGCAGTGGTGAGTGTATATGCGTCTTCCACGTATCAAGCACATATTAAGATCACACTCACAGAACTCAAACGCGTACCTCCTCTTCTACCGACGGCGCACAAATCGTCCGATTGGCGGCAAGAGCCACGAGAAGATTGAAGCCGCGCGCGTTAGACCGATAGCGCATGTCGATCCTGTCCCAACACAAGACATCCAGATACAGGACATCCAGTTCCCGACGTCCCCGAGCGACGGATCTGGATCTCAAGGAGACCCTTCTGTGGTTAGCATCCCTCCGACCGTGCTGGAGTGGCCGACTCCGAACTCAATGGTCCCTTCCTCGCCTAGCTCACCGCCGCCTCCGCTTGAGAATCTGCCGCCGCCGACGTTCGACGAAGCTCTCTATGACGAGGTCCTCCACCCGTCGCATGACGGACAGCTGTTGTCGTCGCAGTTGGAATTCCCCGAGCCGTCGCAGGGGTCGCCGTCGTCCGTCGATGCTGAGCCGGACCTAGAGGATAACGACGACAACCCGTTCTACGAGACCAATGGTGATGACCCGCTACAAGATTACCCGCAAGAGTCGGTGCGGCTGCGCAAGGCGACGTTTGGGGACTCGGACGATGAGGGAGTAGATGATATGACGGACGTGGGGATGACTCCTGGCGAGTCTGAGCTGGACGAGAACGAGAGCTCTTCGTCGCGATGAGTGTCGTGATGAGGGGACAGCATGGTGGCAAAAGACGCAGAGGACGAGTCGACTTCGAATTGGAGGACGGACTGCGTTGTACGGTCGTGGTTGTAGATAGCATTAGAGTCGGCTAATGCGTATGTCGTAGAGCAACGCAACATGTAATTCCATTCAATCACAAACACATTCAATGTATTCGACTGGTACCTATCATAGATTATTTGTGCGGATCGCGGCCGCTTGGCTTGAGTCTTGAGAGCATGCACGTTGGCTATCGATAACAAGGAAGAGCGACTATCCCTCTTGCCGCCCGGCCCGCTCGACCATCTTAAAGTTAGCTCTTGAAACGGTTCCAGCCAGAACGTCATCGATCCCCCCAGTCTAGTCACCGGAACCAACTTATTATAGTTGCGGAACGTCGCGGCACGGAGGTCGACCATGGTCCAGCCACCCGCCGCGCTGTCGTCATATCCTTATAAGCCAACCTTCTGAGCCAGTCGCTCTCGGACTCAGAGCCCCCTCGCGCTCCTCGCCCACGAACCCCCTCGGTGAGCCATGTCTGCACAGTGTAATTCCTTTCAGCCGGCGTTGTTTTCATTGCGGACGCGAGAAGCTGATAAGACACTTCTGTAGCGAAGCACTTCTTGAACGACCCTGAGACTCTCGTGGTTGAATCCCTCCAGGGGCTCTGCACGCTCAACCCCCAGCTCGGTTTCGAACAGGAGAACAAAGGCGTGTTGTTCTTTGTCCCACTATCCCATCATGCACGCAGATCTCATGAGTTGGAATCCAAGTTGTCTACGTCGCCGACCAAGACCGCTCGAAGGTCGCGCTTATCTGCGGAGGGGGAGCGGGACATGAACCGTCGCACGCTGGGTTCGTGGGTGCGTAACGAGTACACATCATACGAGGTTAGAGACTGACAACCGTCAAAGGGGATGGCGTCTTGACGGGTGAGCCGGCTAGCCTTCAGTGCGCTATCGCGGACCTGATGCGCGGCTTCCATCCTAGCTGCCGTTTGCGGTAGCATCTTTGCTTCGCCCAACCCTGCCCAGGTCAGGCGAGGTATCGAACTCACGGAGAATCAGAAGGGGTAAGTCGTCCACTATTACTTTTATCTGACAGTCTCTGACTGGGCCCCAAGGACCGTCATCATCGTCAAGTGAGCTTGTCGTCCTACATGCCCCTGCGACATCCAGGTCTGATTTTAACCTCAGGAACTATACGGGAGATATATTGAATTTCGGTCTCGCGAAAGAGCAATACGCCGCCCAGCATCCCCACAAGGCGAGCAATGTGAAGTTCGTTATTGTGGGCGACGACGTCGCCGTCGGCAGGACTCAAGGGAAGATCGTTGGTCGAAGGTTCGCTCTACATTCCATTGTATCTACTCCAGTCACTCACGCATTGCAGGGGTCTCGCCGGAACCTGCATCGTGTACAAGGTCGCCGGCGCTTTGGCACGGCGGGGAGCTAGCCTTGATGAAGTCTACGGCACCGCGCAGTGGGTCGCATCGCGTGTAGGCACCATCGGCGTTGGATTGGAGCACTGTCATGTCCCCGGAACGGCTGCCGCCGAGACGCACCTTGGTCCCCAAGAGATTGAGATTGGTATGGGCATCCACAACGAACCGGGGCACCGCAGGCTCTCTCCCGTCCCTCCACTCAATCAGCTCCTGCCCCAGCTCGTAGAGTTCCTCACGTCCACTACAGACCCCGAGCGTTCGTTCCTGCCATTTAAGAACGATGGCCACGACCGTGTGGTGCTTCTGGTCAACAACCTCGGCGGTGTCAGCGAACTCGAGCTCGCGAACATCGCCGGAGGGGCTCGCGGGGCATTGGCGGCCAAGGGCGTGAAGGTCGAACGCTTGATCTCCGGAACGTTCATGGTACGTACGATCGGCCTGTGTCGAACGGATGCATAGAAGAAACTCATTTATCCCTAGACGAGTTTGAACATGCCAGGTTTCTCTATTACTACCCTCCTTCTCCCCTCCGAGTCCGAGGCCGGCAAGGAAGGAGTTCCGGACACCTCCCTGCTCCTGTCTCTTGTGGATGCCCCTGCCGACGTTTCCGGCTGGAAGTGGTCGTCCCGCTCCGTCCCCCCTGACACGGACCAGATTCCTTCCGGCGCGAAGAAGCAGGGGACCGTGGCGGCTGCACGGGAAACCGTCACCTTGCGCGCCGAAGATCCGAAGGCGTTCGATGCCGCCGTAGAGCGAGCCTGCAAGGCACTGAGCGACGCCGAGCCCGAAATCACGCGCTACGACCTCATCGCCGGAGACGGCGATTGCGGGCTGACACTCAAGGCGGGCGCAGCTGGTGCGTGTTCCGCGATCCCTTCTCAGTGCTACTCGGTGTTTGGGCGGAGGCCGGGATGCGGGCCTGAATTGCCGTCTGCGTTTCCGCTTGCCCTTTGTGGCGTTCGAGTTCTTCGGTTATTAAGGACTCGGAGCTTACTCCACTCCTACAGCTGTGCTGAAGGACCCGAACGAGGGGCGGATCACCGGAAAGGACGTCCCGAAGTCTGTGATTGCGGTCGCGAAGGTTGCGGAGGAGCAGATGGGCGGAACGAGCGGAGCGCTCTACTCGTGCGTGATCTGTTTCCGACTCCTTCGTCTTCCCATTCTCGTTGCGTTGCTAACGACGTCATGGCGTCCGGTTTGCGGTCACCCGCAGTATCTTCTTCTCAGCTCTCGCGCAGGGTCTCCAGACACACCTCTCAGACTTACAGACAATTACACCCGCGATCTGGTCCGCCGCGCTCTCGTTTGCGCTCACGAAGCTCTACACGTACACGCGCGCCCGGCCACCGTCGCGGACGCTTGTTGACCCGCTCGCCGCGTTCATCGACGCCCTCGAGCGCACCCAGGGCGCAAACTCCGCGGCGGCCGTCAAGGCTGCGGCCGACGCCGCGCTGAAGACACGCGATCTCGAGGCGAAGGCTGGGCGCAGTGCCTATGTCGAGGGCAACAGGCTCAAGGAGGAGCATGTGCCCGACCCGGGCGCGTGGGGGGTCAAGGTCCTTCTGGAGAGTCTGCTGCAGTGAGGTTGGGTCCAAGGAGTCGGTGGTGCCGAAGGATTTGTGTCAAGGATGAGTAACGAGGTTGCTGTGTATGAATATTATGGTTGTGCAATACCTGGTTGTGCTTGTTGTAAGACGGTAGACTTCGAAGGAGATGTAACTCGCCAGGAGGATCAGAGCGGTTGACGACTTCACACGTTAGGCAACGAAATAGCCCTGCGTGCTAAGGCGGGTGGTTTGGACAAAACTCTACCGTATTCGACACCTCCAATGTCGTCTCTGTTGTTCTCTTACATTGCGCTTGGCCATACTTCTAGGTTAACCATGTGCTAATTGATGTTGCTTGTGGCAGGGAATGAGCAATCTTCCGTCTGGTCATGTTCGGAACATGGCAAACAGACAGTGTTGCGGGTGTCAGTCTACCCCAGATGCCCCCGCAGCAGACAATTACAGTAGACACCCTCTTAACCCATACCTCTCATAACCCATAACCCCTTATAACCCATGGCTCAAGGCCTTTCCCGGCTAGGGGAAGGGGGGAAAACCCATAATCCCCTGATAACCTATACCCATACCCTTTCTGGGGCCGAAAACCCATAGCGCCGGGGGGAGAAAATATCGAAAGGGTACTCGTGTTGAGCATATATATGATAAAACACTGCTTCAATGGACAGCGAAGCATTGGTGACCCATGTCTATGTTGTATGGGCAAGCGGGGTGTGGGTGTTCACCGGCTTCATTAAGGCGCTCATTTGACGCCGGAAACCCGCCCGCTTATGGGACGCCAAACCTCCTATATCCCATAACCCCCCATAACCCATATATTTTGGTTCTTCCCGAGGGGTATGGGTTAAGAGGAGGGTCCTACATCATGCCAAGTTTAAACGTTAACAAGAGCGGTTCGATCCAGGGGCAGATGGAGACTCGGGGCACATGAACTTACTTACATGAAAACCTCCACAACCGATAACAGTTTGCCGCGAGTCGCGTGCCAAGGGAGGACGTACGTAACGGCATGCTGTGGTAGATGACCTGTTCTTGACATGAACCAGCATACATGCTTAGACAGCTTTTGAAAGAACTACGTTGATGACCCTCCCTCGCATGACTGACGCAAGGGGCCGGTAATGAACGTAAATGTCCATATCGCAATGATCACGGTGGAACCAAGCATTCCATTGAGATGCGGTGGTGGGATGCGAACTTACAAGTTACAACGAATGGGTAGTTTTGGATGTTCGCGGCATCAATGGCTCACTGAGATCGCTGATTCTATCCCTCCGCCAGTGTTGAAAAATCCAAGGATTTTTCAAAACCCCGAGCTTGAGTCTCCCTCCTCATTTGTTGATATACATCTTTCAGTATGTCATATTATTGGCCATCTGTAATGTATTTAGGTGCTTTTCCTGACATTTCGATGTGCCCAGGTATTCCGACAGTGAAAAGCATACCGTGGGAACTGAGAACTGAGTTGATAGAACCGACTAGTACTACGCTATGACAAATAGCTCAGATAATCTAGGATGGATAAACTAGGTACCTCGCCGGCCCAATAGGAGCGTGAGACATCGGAGAAATACGGATGAGGATGAGAAGGGGAGGCAATACAGTACAGTACAGTGGAGGGACTACAGTAAGTGAGTGAGATGGGAAGGAGGGATAGTTGTAGGCAAGGAATGAATCTGGGTGGACACAGAAGCACATTGCGCGGGGCGATTTTTCGTTCGAGACAGCCTAAGGAGAGACCAGCCTAGCACTGCCATGACTCGAAGTTGCCAATGTCAGTGCCGGACCACCAAGTGTGCTTGCGACGATCATTGCCATTTCGGACGAGTGTCATTTGAGTGTCATCGTCCAGTCGGGACCTCACCCGAGCGCTGGAATGGGCGTCTGGACGGCCTGGGCTGGGGGGCCATCGCGCGGCGACATATGTCGGTGTAGCATTCCTCCGACCTTTTTGCATCGGCCGTGCTTCTCTTACCAAACATCCACCCAAGACATGACATCCATCGGCCACGGACTCTCCCCACTCCCGACGGCTCGGATCCACGTTTGGTACCCACCATCAACCCGTCCAACTCCCACCTCTCCGGATCCACCTCGACATAGCCTTTTTTTAACTTATTTTCTTTTCAATAATCACCCCTCACTTTGCTATCCCTCCTGCCGTCACTATGACCGTGACGTCGCAACCTTATACCCATCCAATAGACAGATGTACTGCACAGGTGTCTAACAAAAGGATGGAGGTGATGACTTGTTTGCCCTAACTTGGATGGCTTGGTTGGGTGTGAAGGATAGCCAGAGGTAGGTATGTGGTAATTAAACGTCCGCTATACGACTCTCACACTAGCCTCGCCAACCCCCTCCCAACCACATGTATCTTTCCGTGTCAAGTGTGCGCATTTTTCTCCAGTGGTTTCCAGCTCGTGCTTTAATACGGTATTGGTCATCCGTTAGGTCCAGCCCTTCGAGCTCCAGACCATGACCCAATAGCCTGGTCGCACGCGACGCGCATGCGCTGCGTGAGCCAATTATTGGAAGGTATCGGTGCCATCGCCCAACATCTCGGCCCTGAGGCCTGAGGTCTGACGGAGGACACTGGAAAGTGGAAATATTCCCTAGCGTTGACCGACCCAGCCCCTGGCGGCCCCGGAGAGCCCTTGCCGAGTTCCGACCACCGAATCCCCCGACAGGTGACGGGGGCTGCTCGTACGCGTAATTGCCGGCCCACCATTCTTCATGTTTTGTTTTCGTTCGCTGGTATTATTTTGGTAGATGAAACCTCTCGTCGACACCATGACTAGGCCGAATGGGCGTCGACAAGCCTCCTGGACAGGCACACGAAAGCCGTCATGTGGGGGGCTTGTACCAAAAGGAGTCGTCGGATGAATCGCAGTCGCAGACACCCCAAATCAGCAACCACAAGCTCCATGTTCATATTAATATTATCCCACCCTCCCTAGCCTCTCCAGCGTCTAGCGCCAGGAGGCAGCGATGCGTTATCTGTAATCTGGCAGTACCACTCAGTAGTGGGATGCACAAGCTGACACTCGCAACGACAGGATGTCTTCCTCCCCGCACCGGGGCATGCGGGGGAACACCCCACAAAGCAATCTTCTGTGGGGCGGGGGCGGGGGCGGGGATGCAATCACGCTCATCATCACCTGCGGCCGAGACATGCGTGCTACATCAGAAAACGAGCAAATTGGAGATCACACCAGAGCACTTGTGCGGATAAAGTGCCTGAGCGCTCGCTAGCCTTCACCTGCCGGGAAACCAGATCTTGCTGATGCGCCGATGCGAGACCCGCATGGATGATGGCTAGCGATGGCTCCTCATCCCCGCTTCGGCAACCGCGACTTGGTCTCCGTGTCAGCCGCCTTCCCTCCTTACTCGGTCCCTCCCCCCTGTTACATATAAAATGCCCCGCCGCGCACCTTACCCCCTTCTCTCCGTGGTTGTTCATCCCCACTTACCCCCTCCCACCTGCTCACGCGTTCTTCCCCGTCCTCCCTAACGCGTCTTCATTCAGAATGGCTGGTGGTCCTGTTGCTGCCGGCGAGGGCATTGGTGCCTCCAGCTCCAAGAACAAGCTGGCGGGCATTGCCATGACTGCCTTCGCCGCCTTTGGTGGTATCCTTTTCGGTTACGACACCGGCACCATCTCTGGTATCATCCAGATGGGAGACTGGCTTCGCACCTTCGGTGTCTCCACTACCGATCTCAACACCTACAAGTACGGCTACTACCTTCCCTCATCCCGCGAGTCTCTTGTGGTCTCCATCCTGTCTGCCGGTACTTTCTTCGGTGAGTCTGTCTTGAACATATCCATGTGCCAATACCTGACATTGATACCTCCATTCAGGTGCTCTGCTCGGTGCGCCAGTTGCCGATATCCTCGGTCGTCGTATCGGCATCATCGCCTCCTGCTTGGTCTTCAGTCTTGGTGTTGCCCTCCAGACCGGCGCCTCGAACCTGGCGACGTTCGTCGTCGGCCGTGTCTTCGCAGGTGCCGGTGTCGGTCTTGTCTCCACCCTCGTCCCCATGTACCAATCCGAGTGCGCACCCAAGTGGATCCGTGGTGCCGTTGTTGCCGGTTACCAGTGGGCCATCACCATCGGTCTCCTCCTCGCTTCCGTCGTCAACAACGCGACCAAGGATCGCTCGGACCACTCTGCTTGGCGGATTCCCATCGCCATCCAGTTCATCTGGGCCTTCGTCCTGTCCTCTGGTATGTTCTACCTCCCCGAATCGCCCCGGTGGCTCATCAAGAAGGGCAAGGATGAGGCGGCTGCGCGTTCGCTTGGCCGTCTTACTTCTCTCAGCCCCGACGATCCGGAGGTCGAGACTGAGCTGAACGACATCCGCGCTGCCCTCGCCGAGGAGCAGAAGCTTGGCGAGAGCTCGTATGCCGATTGCTTCAAGTTCACGCACAACAAGATATTCCTCCGTACCTTCTCCGGTATCTTCATCCAGGCGTGGCAGCAGCTCACGGGTATCAACTTCATCTTCTACTGTAAGTCTTACATCTTCTGTTTGTTGCGGACGTCTGCTCACACCCATCTGTAGATGGCACGACGTTCTTCCAGAACTCCGGCATCAAGAACCCCTTCCTCGTTTCGGTTGCGACGAACATCGTTAACGTGTTCATGACCCTCCCAGGCATGTGGGGTATCGAGAAGTTTGGTCGTCGCGCCCTCCTTCTCTACGGCGCCGCCGTGATGTGCATTTGCGAGTTCCTCGTTGCAATCATCGGCGTCACCATTTCCGTCCAGAACCAGGCCGGCCAGAAGGCGCTCATCGCCCTCGTCTGCGTCTACATTGCCGCCTTCGCATCGACCTGGGGCCCCATCGCGTGGGTCATTACGGGCGAGATCTTCCCCCTCAACATCCGTGCCAAGGCGATGTCGCTTTCCGTCGCGTCGAACTGGCTCTGGAACTTCGGCATCGGATATGCCACGCCCTACCTCGTCAACCCCGGTAAGGGGAACGCGAACCTCGGCGTGAAGGTGTTCTTCATCTGGGGCTCGACGTGCGCGGGCTGCCTCATCTTCACGTACTTCTGCATCCCCGAGACCAAGGGTCTGTCGCTCGAGCAGGTCGACCTGCTCTACCAGAACTCGACCCCCATCACGTCCGTCAAGTACCGCCGCGAGCTCATCGCGCAAGACATCCACGTCGCGGACGTCAAGGGTGAGACCTACCACCACGACGAGAAGGTCTAGACGGCCTACGTCTTCACTTCTCTCTCGCGCGCTGTGTCGGGTGGATAATTTATCTTTTGGGTCTGGGCGGCGCCGAGTGCTGAGGCCCAAGGTCTGCGAGATCGTCTCGCGTGTATCGATACATTCCAGTCAAGGACGCTTGGGGGTCTGTCCCCTGCTCTCTCTCACACAGATATCATCACGGATCATGTCGTCGGAGTATAGTAGGTCGCACGTGAACTGTGCATTGCATCCCCCCCTCTCCATTACGATCCCCCATCCTTGTCATCAATTCCCATCATCATTATGACCCTTTACTACCCTCATCCACGCGCACGGACACGTCCTGTCGGCGGTGCGCTTGTTTTACTACGATATTGATGTTCTCCAGTACGGATACCTGGGTCTGTTCATGTAGTGTACTACTCAAAACGCAGCGCCACCTTGCTGCTTAACTTTGCTTAGCTCCCTCGATAGTTGTCTCCCCGCGTGTTGGCCACTGCGATCATTCGGTGAGTGGAGGTAGAGGTGGCGCCGGGAGTGATTGGTTGAGTGACGTCGGCATCGTGCCAGGTACCATATTTGGACATGCAGGCTCGCCACGATGGTGCCGCAGCGGCCCCGCCCATGAGCGCATGAGCGCCGATGTTGTTCACCCGAGCAACTGTCAAGCTCTGAACGTCGGTTCGCATTTTGGTTCGCATGATCAGTTTCAGCATCTCCACCTGACCCTGCGTTCCTGGACCGTTTGACAACGGAACAGTGAGTCGATCCACTGGTGCCGATGGCGTAATATTTGGTCGCTGACGAAACAGACAACGTGGACGACTGCGAAGACGGTGGATGCTGCTGGGGACAACGCGTACTTACGGGTTTGGCGAGTCTTTCCTTCAGACGTCATATGTAAGTAAGCTTGAGCCTGAAAGGCGAGGAATCCCTTCCTTTCGTGCTCGGTGTTCCTGGCTACAAGACCCTCCGACACTGACTGTGTTTCGTTCCAGCATCGATCGTGCTAGTCAGTATGTGGTTACTCGACACAGAGCACGGCAGTAGCACGGCTTGTTTTGTTGGGTGGACCGGCCACGCGAGTACCGTTACGCGATCTTGTCCCATGTCTGGCGGCGGACCGGCGAACAGAGCTTCCAGGATCTCAAGGCGCTCCAGAGCGGGGCAGAACGGGCACGGAAGGGTCTGAAGCGGCGCATTCTCAAAGCTCTCGGTCCCACACCGTCCGAAGAGTCAGCTCTGTCGCACGCATCGGACAAGATTCGAGGCTGTTGCGCGCTGGCCCGCAAACACGGCTATCGTTGGGTATGGATCGATTCGTGCTGTATTGATAAGACGAGCAGCAGCGAGCTGTCCGAGGCGATCAACTCCATGTACGAGTGGTATGGCGCCGCGGACGTGTGCTTTGCGCTCCTGAACGACGTCGGGGACGACCACGATCCGCGGCTCAAGGACTCGCAGTTCCGGCGGAGCAGGTGGTTCACGCGTGGGTGGACCCTCCAGGAGCTCATCACCCCTTCCGTCGTCGTCTTCTTCTCCAAGAACTGGCGTCTCCTCGGGACCAAGGAGAGCCTCGCGGACGTTGTCGAGGAGATCACCGGGGTCGACCGCGCGGTGCTCAGACACGAGGTCGCGCTCGATGCGGTCAGCGTCGCGCGCCGCATGTCGTGGGCGGCGAAGCGGCAGACGACGCGGGAGGAGGATAGGGCGTACTCGCTCATGGGCATCTTTGGCGTCAGCATGCCGACGATATACGGCGAGGGCCAGAACGCGTTCATCCGGCTCCAGGAGGAGATCCTCAAGCATGTCCCCGATCAGAGCATCTTCGTGTGGGGACCCATCCTCTGCGACGACGCCGTCCTGTACCGGAGCCTGGGACCACATTCGAACTCGGTTGGGGACGATAGCCGGTACTGGCAGTCGCGGAGCCTCTTTGCGTGGTCGCCGGACGCGTTCGTCAACGCCGGGGGGATATCATCCATCCCCCTCCAGTCGTTCGAGGGCCGTGTCGGGACGGCGTTCCCATTCGCAGAATACTCGGTCACAAGCTACGGCATGCGATCACGCTTTCCGCTCATCCCCGTCCAACACGGTTCGGAGAAGACGACGTATCTCGCGGTGCTCGCGTGCGAGGACGCCGCCGGACGCCTGGTAGCGTTGTTGTTGTACCCGCAGCGCGAAGCCTCGGGTCGCTATTATGTCGGACATTACGTCGGACGCCCCCAGGTGCCGCCCTACGCGTACTTCCACGCTGTAAGTCTGTCGGACGTGCGAAGTACAGAGTTGTTGCGCAGCGTTGGGGTCCGGGAGGTCTGCATCCCATACCGTTCTTCACTCAGCACGGGACGGCGGCCCCAGCTCATCGCGTCGCCCCCTCTATTCAAATGCCCTTGTGATATCGTCATCCCAGGATACATTGTATCGAAGCTCGCTGAGGACGGGTTCACGATGTCTGCTTCGGGTGAGAAGAAAGGAGATGACCTCACTCTCCATATCTCGGAAACGACCTCATCGACCAGCTGCGTCCTCGTGCTCAGGAGCGCCAAGGAGACAATACAAATCCGACTGGGACGCTGTCCTTGCCTCGGACACTCCATGTGCGCCTCGGTGGTCGGGTCGGGGGATTCGGGTTTGGAGAGGGCGGCGACTGTGCGGTCAGGTAAGACGCTCTCCGACGCAGACAATGGCTCTCTGTCGGCACGAGCGCAAGACAAAAGGTCGACGGCGTCTTTGGCAGACGCAGATCGCGCGGCCGGGGGAGCGGATGCAGTTCTCAGCCCTCGGTGTCCTACCGGGCACGTTGCGAGCTGGGAGAGCGGATCAAAGGAGTTCATGTATGCGTATCGGACAGTCCGATTGGTGTTCAGCGCGTGGTTAACTCGGCAGGACGTTTACTCCTTGGTCATAGAGCTAGGCACGGTGGAGGTGCCTGACGTTCAATAGACTTACACCTTCGTGGCCTTCCACGTTCATGTCCTGAGGTGCTGTGCTGCACTTACGCAAGGGGCACGTTGCGGTGCACGATGCATAGAAGCGTACACAATTGGGTCCTCGATGACTGTGCGCGAGAGAACTAATTTTGCCAGGATACTCGGTTTCCAGAAGAGTCACAGCGATGGTGTCAGTTGGTACAGGGTGCCTCCCGAGACCCGATACCCTGTGAATGGGAAATGTCCAACGACAGTCCAACTTTAGCTCGGCGAACAAGTGCCAAGTCCACCTATACACGCGCCAGCGGCCGAAGGCATGATGTTCTGCGATCCCAGCACGAAAATCCGGGTCGGAGTGGGTGCGAATATAGACGGCATCGCCGAGCAGCCGTTGAGTACCTCCATGTGGCGCTAGACGGGATTCAACGTTACGAAGCAAAAAGATAATTGCATACGATGACAAACAAACTCAGAGGCGAACCACCCGCATGAATCTAAAAGCACGCACCAATCTGATGTCGAGTTGTGAACGGCGCCAGTCACACAAGCTCTGAAGACCGATATAATTCTCAGGAAGTCTTCGAGAACTCACAGCTGCAGGCGAACTGTGTCTCTAAGCAGTGGTATTGCCGCAGAGCTATGAAAAATATTCACGTTTCTGTTTCGAGTTGTAGCTGGCGAAATTGAGGCGAGCAAAAGCAAGCATCAGAGAATGGGATCCATGTTAACTGATAAGCTAAAGACGATGGAGCGTGAACCCGAAATTGACCGGAAGACGCCGATAGCCACGACGGGATGCTGACGTAAGCACCGAGGGGACGAACGACGGACTTCCAGCATGCAAACCTTTCCAGGTCATTCCTCACCGTCCTCATTCCCCTGCCCCGGCCCCCCACCGCCCCCCACGCGTCAAGATTGCCCGGAATGGCTCGCTCACACGACAATGTTGATTATTCCTTGCTCAAGGATGACAACATCGATGCCATGGCCAGCTCAGGGTCCGACCTCCTCCTCGGCTCCTTCGATCCGTCAAAACTCCATCCACTCGCCGGCATAGAAGACAAGCTCGACTATCTTCAGCTCGACGATGACAAAACAAGCGACCTTCCGGGTGCAGGGGGCGCAATTCCCTCCCGGGGCTGGAGTGACGATTTGTGTTATGGCACGGGAACCACGTACCTAAGTGGTTCGTACTCTTTATCCGCTTTTCACGCCCCTCCCTCCTTCCATCATCCTTCTTCTCCGAACTTTGAGGCCAGAACGATCATGCTAGTCTGACCGAACGTAACCCCAATTCATCACACCTTATCTCCTCTTATTGTTTTCCGCCATCACATGCTCATCCCAGACCTCCAGGACTCGCCCTTGGCGGCGTGTGGGGACTGCGCGAGGGTGCACGTAAACCCCTGGCCGTGTCCAATGCCAGGCTAAGGATCAACAGCATCCTCAACTCGGTTACCCGCCGAGGCACATTCATGGGTAATTCCGCCGGCTGTCTCGGTGCGGATGCTTCTCAACTTTGACGTATTTCCTTAACCCATTCATTCCCGCACAGCTCTCGTCTACAACGCCTTCAATTCCTCAATAGACCATTTCCGCGGCGAGCACGACACATACAACAGCATGGCCGCAGGCGCACTTACCGGCGCCTTATATAAGTCAACCGGTACGTCTGCTTGATTGCTTCTCCGCGACTACCCGCTCTTATTGTTTTCTGTCCCAGCCGGTGTGAAGCCAGCCCTTGCCGCGGCAACCTTCGTCTCAGGACTGGCAGGCCTGTGGAGTTATGTTAAGACCAGAGTTTAGTATATTTCATGTATAATCTATCTTACTTTAATTTCCTGTGAGTCATCGTCCCCGCTTTCCATCAATGCCTTCGTGCTGCCTGCTGTTAAGTTTAGACGGCCTCTCGCTTTACATCAGTCATGGCCATTGAGCCGCAATTGGTGTCATTGAATTGACATAACCTTTGAGGCCTCGGTCCCTGGAACGGGAAGCTGGCCTGCATCGATCAGCCACTGCGAGGAATTTTCCATCTGGCCCCAGTATTTATGTCCGTGTCTAGATGTGGCTAAGCTTCCTCCCTCCGCTCGTTGTCGTACCGCCGCCTGGATCCACTGCACCCTCTTTGGATATCCGCTCTGCTCGTGGCCGCGAACCCCCGCGCAGTCACTTCTTGGGAGCGCTGTCCGACTCCGGTTGATCAAAAAGCGTTCAGAAAGTTGTGAGTTTCCCTCGCGGCATCGCAGTAGATACCTAGGCCGCCGCCCCCGAAGCGCACACATGGTACGTCTCCCTTTTGTCTTTCAGTGTGCATCTGACATAAACCACTCTTCCTCCCCACCCCCTTACTCAGCTCGCCGAAACGATCCCCCTCAACCGCTGCCCCTCGCCGTCGGTTCTACACAGCAGGACCGCTAGTTCGCTTGGGCACGCCGTTCCGTCAAAGGAGCGGAGTAAGCTCTCCATAAATTTCCTCTCCAGCGAGCACCCCCGAGCGGAGGGGTCTACCTCCCCTCTACAACGTTCGCCCGCTCTGTCTAGCCGCGCACGCGGCGTGAATCGACCAGAGCCAGTCGTGAACGGTTCCGAGGTCGTCGAAGTTGCGACCGAGGGGTCTAGTACCGACCAATCGAGGTACCCTTCCTCTTCCCTCGCGTATCGGTTCCTTGCACGTACGATATGGTCTAAATTTGTTCACAGGTCGTATCGTCTCGAGATCGTCCAACATCCTCACCGGGCAGCAGAGTTTGGCGCGTCTGCCCTCACGCGTCTCCCACTCGCACCTCCACTGATAGCGCAGCTGGTGATGCGAGACTCTGCAGGACGGACGATCACTGAGTGAGTAGGACGAGGTCCGGAAACGATTTATATACCATCCGCTGAAATTTCTTGTAGCGAGATGGAGCTGCCGTTCCTGGTCGCCCAGCTCTCCCTGATGAGCAGCGACGGCTCAGCTCCGATGGATTATGTGGCGGACAATGACGGTCGAGCAGCACGAGAAAGGTTGCTTTATGGCAACCTGGTGTCTTCCCCCCACATCCTCCGCAATCTCCAGGGGAGGAGAGGGGTCTACTTCATGTTCCCCGACGTTTCGATTCGGCAGAGGGGCCAATTCCTACTCAAAGTCACGCTAATACGCCTACCACGGTTTGTCCTCGTCCACTATTGCTATCAGTGCAACTCTAATGTGCTTTAGGTTTGATGATCCCGAGGCCCTCGCGCGGCAGAACGGTCGGGGGACCATTGTGGCAGAAGCTCGGTCGTTCCCCTTCGACGTGTACCCGCTCCGAGAATACGTTGCGCCCGGTACGTTTGCACGAGACCGGGGGAACGACAACAGCACTCATGAATCGGTTTTGCATCTCCTCTCGCACGCAGCGCAGACGCCGCTGACGCAGTATTTCCTGCAACAAGGTGCCCGAATGTACGCTTTTGCCACTACGATTCACTTCGCGCGAGGCCCCCCGCTGAGTTGACGATCCCCTCCCCCGTATTAAGGATCGGGCCGCCCCCGCGCTCGCTGTAATAACCCCCCTTCGCACACGCGATACACCAGACACAGACACACAAACACTGCATACATGCTCCACGCGATCGACGATCTGGTTGTTGTACTCGATGGTTGTTGTACTTGACAGTGACTCGGGACCCATACCGTAGGCGCTCCGCTGGGTCTCATTACTTTAGATCTATTGTTGGCCTTGTTTGTTGGACCCATTGTTTGAGTAGCGCCACTGTTCGATTATTCGTTCCTTCATTCGTTCGTTTCTCGTTCTGTTGACAACCTTTGTTCTACGCTAATGCCTCCTTGGACGCCCGATTGCTCGCTTTGTTCCCTCCTAGGATGATTTACGTATGCCGTATAGAGTAATTTCGAGCCTTGTCCGCCGTGACACTGTAGGCTGTAGGTCCACTGCTTGGCAGACGGGATCATGTTTCGACAACGCTTTGTGGCGTTCACTTCGAATTCATCCACCACGCCAACTTCTTTCGCGTCGATGTATGCTGCTTCCTGGTTTCCGTTTGTCCGGCATCCACCGCAGACGGCTTTCTCTGGCTTGTTCAGACGAGCTGCCACGAGCTGGAGCAAGATGATGGGAAATGCCTGACGGAATCGCAGCCGGGCGGTGCATGAGGGAGAGGAGAGAGCGTAAGTCGGTCATCGTAAGCCTTTCAATGCCTACTTACTGAGTCGGCGGCTCCGAATCCACGAGGAAGACAGCCTATTCGAAGGCCACCACCGCCCGAACGGGGCTGTACATCCTACTACAATGCAGGGCCACAGTAATGGTATTTTGTCCATCCGACGTGCGGACGGGGTTTCGAGGTAACAGGATCGGTTGCCTTCGATATCGCGATGGGTGGCCCACTACATCATGGTGCTGGCGTTGAACGGCGTGGATGAATGCAGGGAGGTATCTGCCAGTGGCAGCGCGGCTAAGTAGCAAGTGGGTCCGAGGCTATGCCACGAAGTCCTACAAGTTCCCGGGCACTGGCACTGGTTGGGTGCTGCGGACTCCGCAGTAGTGTTGTGCACAGGCCGCCTGTCGACCTCGAGGCCCCGCAGAAGAGAGAGCGATGGTAGGATTGGTCAGAAGCGAGGGCGAGCACGTTCGCGTTTGCCGTGCCCCGTCGTCCGTCGCCTGTGGCCCGCCGCGCGCCCGAGAAGACTAACGTGCGGTTGCCTCGGTGCCCGTCACGTGTGCCTCCTATTATAAAACCCCGTTGCGTGGCGGCCGTTCCCGCCCTCCTCCTCCGCTCCCTCCTCGCTCTCTCCATCATCATGTCCAACAAAGACTACTACGGCGGCGGTCAGCAGCAGTACTACCCTCCCCAAGGTATGCTTTCCTCGTGGCGCTCGGCTGGAGACAGGCCTGTCTGACGTTTTTCGCAATGACAGGTCCTCCCCCCGGCCAGGGCGGCTATTACCCCCAGCAACCACAGCAAGCATACGGCCAACCTCCCTACGGACAGCCCTACGGTCAACCTTACCAGCCCCAGCCTCCCCCGCAGACTGTTTACGTGTACGTAATGTTTCTGGAAAACTGAGTGTGCGGTGTGACTAAAGGGGCATGTGCAGACAACAGCAAGACAAGGGTGGCGGATCGGATACCTGCTGTGCCTGCCTAGCGGGAATGTGTTTGTGTTGCTGCGCTGAAGGTACGTTCCATCTAAGCCACTAGTCTGCGTATAGACAGGGGATTGACCCGGGCGTTCTGTGCGCGTCAGAACTTTGCTGCGATTGCTTGTTCTAGAGTCGTACGACAGGCTCTGCCGGCTCGGGCGTGTTCCTTCGACTCGTATTCCGCCTCCTTTCCTCGGCTCTACTACCCTGTATGATCCCCGTGTACCATTACTATAGGATGGTCTATTGGACATGGCTACCAACGTACACGATACCTACGACACCCCCCCCCGTACTCCCAGAGGTTCCGGTCTATATTTTTGTTCCATTTTGAATATGGGTGACGTTGTGGCGATGTGTGAAAATGAACTTGCTGGCTTTGCGGATCGACAGTCCAGCTCAAGAAAGCATCTTGTAAGCAGACTTACTTGGGAAAAGCCTGTTGAATTCAAGGCCACCGACTACGCAAGTATCTGCAGTGAGCTGCCGTTCTGGTTCCGCACCCACCGCCGACGGCCTCGGTGGGCGGGAACGGGCCGAGCCGCGACCGAGGCCGGGGGTTTCGGGACACAAAACGGCAGGCTGAGATTTGTCGGGAGGAGCATCCGAGTTCGCCCGGGCTCCAAGTGCGTCGGTTTGACGCCGGCTCTACTTGCACTCTCGAATATCCGCGTCGCCCCCTCCGACTTGTGCTCATCTCCAAAATGCTTGCCAGGCTCCCTGCGGGTGCCCTGAAGAACGTTGCGAGCCTCCCTGGGGCCCGCTCCTCAGCACTCAATGCCGCGCGTTCCCTTCCGGTGCACTCTTTCAGTCTTTTCTACCCGAGTGACACACTAACGGTCTTTACAGCGTGTCCGTTTTGCCTCCTCTTCCTCCACCTCTTCCTCCGCGTTCGAGGTGCGAACTGCCTGCATTGCTTTCTGGCGAGTTGCGTAATGAGTTTGGTCCGGTTTTCTAGTCGTTTGCCAACTCTCGCGCTACCCTTGCCTCTGCAACCCTCTTGACTGTGGGCTCCGTCGCGTGGTACGCTAACCTCTACGGCACCCTCCCCTTCATTGGCGAGATTCATGCCAACTCTCCCGCCGAGGAGGGTCTCCACGCCGCCCACTACCCGTGGCCCCACTCGGGATTGTTCGACTCCTTCGACCACGCCAGGTAGCTATCACCTCTTCGCGTCATAAACAAGTTCAAAGTTCTGACGCGCTCGTCAAAGCATCCGGAGAGGATATCAGGTGTACCGTGAGGTCTGCGCCGCCTGCCACTCCTTGGACCGTATTGCCTGGCGCAATCTGGTGGGTGTGTCCCACACCGCCGATGAGGTCAAGGCCATGGCCGAGGAGGTCGAGTACGAGGATGGCCCCAACGACGTGGGCGAGATGTTCCAGCGCCCCGGTAAGCTCTCCGACTACATGCCCGCCCCCTACCCGAACGAGGAGGCTGCGCGTGCTAGCAACCAGGGTGCGCTCCCTCCCGACTTGAGTCTGATTGTCAAGGCTCGTCATGGTGGCGCGGTATGTTGCTATGCTTGCTTCCGTCTCGTATCTCGTGGTGCTAACGTCTAACCGCCCGCTCCTGCAGGACTACATCTTCTCGCTCCTGACCGGGTACAGGGACCCCCCCGCTGGTTTCGAGATCCGTGAGGGCATGAACTACAACCCGTATTTCCCCGGCAATGCCATTTCCATGGCACGTGTTCTCTTCGACGGGGTTGTCGAGTACGACGATGGTCAGTGAAATGCGTAACGGGCATGTTTCCACGCGTCTAACCGCGTTTTGCGGACAGGCACTCCTGCTACTACGTCCCAAATGGCCAAGGACGTCGTGACGTTCCTGAACTGGGCTGCGGAGCCCGAGCACGATGAGCGCAAGAAGGCCGGTCTCAAGGCCGTCATCCTGTTCTCCACCTTGACCGCCATCAGCCTTTACATCAAGCGGTTCAAGTGGTCTGTCATCAAGACGAGGAAGATTCGTGAGTATTCTTTGGATGTAAAGTTTGTCGCAGTTGTTAATGACATCATTGCAGAATACAACCCCCCTGTGAGCAAGCATTGAAGGCACTGGCACCTAGAGTAAGGTACTGTAGCGCGCCTAGAGGTTGTTTTGGAAGTCCGTGTGCATAGTGGAGACCAAATTGGACCGTTCTTTTCGCATACCATTAACTTCGTGCCCTTGTTACACGGTAGCCCAGTAATGCGATAATGGGTCTCCAGGCTTTAGTGTGCTATTGGGACAAGTTTGAGGATACCCTACGGACTGATGTGGGGAGTTGAAGTGAGCGTGGTATAAATAATTGATAAATAAACTGCCACGATAACCCTGTTTACGGTCTTGTCAAGCCCTGGGTCGTCGGCTAAGTCAGAGTCCGAAGAATCGCTTGGGCCCGTCGTCAGCCTCGTTCACCAACGACCACCGTGTCTGTCTGTCTCCTCCAGGTCTCCTCTCTTCTTGCTGGCTTGCGTTAGATATCAAGACTGTCGCAACTATCTCTCGAGAAAAATGTCTTCCGATAGCTGGCCACCACCACTTAAGTATGGCCACCGTTCAAAAACCTTCCAGTACTATGCTCACCGCCCCTTAGAGAATGGGTCGCGAAGTGTCTGGGTCAGATGACGGATTCGAACAGGGCAGAAGCACAAGCAGAGTTAAAACAGGTGATTGCTGATTCTTTCGCGGCCAAGACGTTATGGACCACGGATTGGGCGGGGCTACAGTTGAAGAGGTAGGTTCTCCATTGGCACAACTTCTTGACGGTTTACGGCTGAGAAACGGCGTGGAGCCTGCTCCCGAAACCTCCGCCGACCTTAGCCTCTTCTAGCCTAAAACGCAAATCGTGAGTCCTCTCTCCCTGCCCGTGAAGCTTCCCAGCGAAACTGGAGCTGTCCTCATAGACACGATGGTGGCCACACGAGCAATAAGAAGTCCAAGAAGACCTCTATAGGGAAGGCCGCCTCGTCCAGTCTTTTCGATCCAGGTGACATCGTCGCGCTGAACCGCAGGGCCGCACGTTTTCAACGGGAGCACGAGATCGAACGGCAAAAAAGTTCGCGTTCATTCAGCAATGGCAACCATAGTTCTTCTTCCTCGTACGCCTCGCACGCTAACACCCACCTCTTCAAATCCCGGTCTGGCACGCCGGCCGCCTATGACGCGACTGACGAGCCCGAGGCGGATCCCGTGAGTCTCAGCGCGGCCGCTTTTGGCAAGCGGTTGCTGACACTTGCCGATGGTCCACAGAACGTACCTAACTGGGATCGGTATACTATTGTTGGGACCTCCACCGAGATTTTCAAGGATTATCTACGACTGACTTCGGTGAGTCATGTCATTCGGATTCACTATCGAATGTCGTTTGACCTTCTTTTACCTCACCCGTGATATCCCTACCCTGTACTTCGTCCCCGAAGGAACCCAAACCGGAACAAATACGACCCTATCACGTTCTCCAAGAGACTCTGAACCAGCTTAAGAAGAAGTGGCGCGAGAAGGCCACGTACAATTGGATATGTTCGCAGTTCAAGAGCTTACGGCAGGACCTCACTGTGCGCCTCTTCCCCCTCCCGCGACGGGCATGCTGACAGCTGGACGTTCGCACTCTATTGTCTTTTCGCAGGTGCAGCGCATCAAGAACGAGTTTACCGTGACAGTCTATGAGATCCATGCACGTATGGCGCTTGAGGTGGTATGTGGCCTCCCCACTATAGCCCCTCCTGCCCCTTCTATTGGCCTTTGTGGATCCAAGCTGACAATGGCTGACGTGTGATGGACGGCGCTGCGTACGATAGGGCGATATGGTGGAGTACAACCAATGCCAAGCCATGCTCCGGAACCTCTACGAGCTCGGCATCCCTGGAAAGGTCGAAGAGTTCACGGCATATCGAATACTGATGCTGCTTCACGGACGGAACCGCAGTGGTACGTTCATGCCCACCTTCTGCGGCTTGTCACATCGCTGACTCCCATTCCGATGCCCATTTACGTAGACTTGAATTTGTACGTAGGTCAGCTAACTCAACGACAGAAATCCGATCCCGCCGTGCGACATGCCCTTGGCGTCCAACGTGCGGTGGCGATGGGCAACTACCATGCCCTTTTTGACTTGTATATGAATGCTCCAAACATGGGAGCCTACATCATGGATCATTTCATTGATAGGGAGAGGATACGCGCACTCATGGCGATGACAAAAGCGTGAGTACCTGTCGTGCCACATTCCCTCCTTGCCCTCCTTCCTTCTCCCCATCTTCCTGCCTTCCATTCCTCAGCGGGTCTATTGCGACCACTGCCTTCGTCCTCGGACCCCATATGGCATCTAGGTGTCCGAGATGCCCCCCCCCCCTCCACAGGAACACAGCGCATGACATCAATGCTGACGCATAATTCTGCCTCACCTCAGGTACCGGACACTGCAGCTTTCATTCATCCAGAACGAACTTGCATTCGAGACGTTGGCCGCCGCTCGGGAGTTCCTTACCGAACACCGCGCGAGCTTCTTCCAGAACCCAAATAGCCCCGACATGGAGAAGGTACTCGATTGCAAGCCTGCCGGCGCGCCGCTCGCATCAGTCTTTGAGGAGAAGTACCGGAAGGTGCAGATCAAGGGCGCCGTCTGACTTATTGTTCTCCTTGTCGGTCGCCGGTCGTAGGTGGAACGTTTTGCCGCCCTCGCGCCCCGCCCTCGGTTTCAATGCGCCCGGATCGCATCCGTTATCCCATCCTTACCGTTCTCGCTCACCATCCGTTTTGGCCCCTCGCTTCTCCGCCGCCATGCTTCGGGATATCCCTACCCGTTTTGGCTGCACTTGCATCATGTGCTGGTAAATACCTTGATATTCGTTTCGCCTTGCTGTATGCTACAATTTTACTGCCGATGACCCTGCACATATATCCTTATTGGCTTCCCCTATCACCGACCGTCCAGACATTCGGTGCGATTGTGTGCTATACATGCGACGTAATAAGTGTTCTATGATACAAGAGCCGCGGAGTCGACGTATCCGATGCTACAGGCCTAGTCTCGCATGCGGGCGGGAATGAACCGCCGCAGAACGACATCCCTGACGGAGTAATGTGCTAGGCATGCTGGAGAGGACAATAGGTCGGAAGATATACGCGACGAGGCGGGGATCGTTACGTAGGTGAGGATGAGGGTCTAGAAGACCGTGGTCAGGCTAGTCCGTCAGGGTAAAATTGTTAAGAGCCCACCTTCTGGACTTGGGAGTTGACGCGGTTGACCGTGCTTAGCCATGTCCATGAGAAGGTGTTAGAGTTTGGGAGGTTGAATGGTGACGCCTCTTGGTCCGCAGGATCCTCATACACCGGGATCACGACGACTCCAAATCTGTAACATCACGTCAACTAGTATGCCTTACATCCGGGACATGGATACGCACTCTGCATGGTGGAAGACTGGGCCGCGCTTGTACAGAAGCAAGTCGACGCAGAACTTGATTCCACCCTTGACTACCCAACCTAATGAGCGATAGTAGTGGTATGCGACATAGTTCACCAAAAACGGGTTGTCGAAACGATTGGCGTATATCGGGAGCTCAGGTGGCACGCAGTGGATGGATTGGAATGTCTTCCAGATATCCTTTAGGCTGAGAGGTTCACTCTACCACCGAACGAAATATTAGACAAAGACCATATATTGAACTGAACGGCATGTTATGTACCGTATGCGGATTGAGAATGGTGAGACAATCCAGGTTCCAGGTGAGGAAGAACGCTTCCTGCAGCGTTAGTTGGAGGTGCTCGACATCTTCTAGAGGCTCTAGCTCTTCATCAGCATCGTCGCCTTCGCCTTCGCCTTCGGTGGCCTCTTCTGGGAGCTCAGTCGCTCCGCTGGACTCTTGGGGTTTCCATGTCGCGCCGGATGGGATGACGGCAGGTGCGGCTTCTCGACCCTCTGCGAACGCTGCTTCAGCCTCAGCTGCGGCTTTTGCAATGGCGGCAGCGCGATCCATTTTGAACTGTTTCCGTTCCGCTCTGCGTTTCTCGCGAACTTCCTCTGCAGTCATGTCTGCCGAGATGAACAAATGAGCCGAGCCCCATAGTATGATGCCTGATAACGTACATTTTCCAGCAGCTTTTCGGGCAGTAGTCTGCCTTGCAAGCCACGAAGGCTCGCTGCGAGACAGGTCACCTTTGCCGAAGAAGCCCCTCCGCCAAAGGATCATGGAGTCCCTTTCGTTCGTTACCCATACAGAGCGCGTCGCAGGATCAAACGCGCCCTCGCAGTGCGGGTTCTCTATCCTTGTACGGGAGAGGCCAAAGAGACCGAGAACATGTCCAAATCCAAGCTTGCCGCCAGAGTGGGGAGTGGAGAACACGAGCGGGAGGGGATGGGCATGGATCTTGTTGTTCTCCGCACGCCGTGCACCGCTCTTCTGCGAGCCTTTGTTGCGATTTGAAGCCATAGAAAAGGGAGCGTAGGAAGGCAATGGGAGTCGGAAGAAGAGTCAAGTCGATGGCCAGGGCGCGACTCGGACTGAATCAGGACGCGTCGAGCGCGTCACCTCAGGCTCGTCTTTCCGCTACACACTCAGACTGGCACTAGTACTGCCCTGCATCCTCGCTCATTGCCCATCGTCTTGCTTTGCTTTTTGCTCTGTATCATAATATCAGCATTTTCACGACTTTACGATGTCCGAGAAGAGGAGAGCTGAGATTGAGGCCAAGCGGGCGAAACTCGCAGAGCTGCGCAAAGCACGAGCGGAACGTCAGAAGGCAGATGCGGAGCGGCGAGTCTCTGAGGTATGCATCCACAGTTATTCCCTTCTTCTCCTTGGTATGCTAACTTCATATGCCTCATATCACTTAGGGCACCAGTGGTCCCTCGGGTGCGCGTAGGGATGTCGACGACCTGGTCAATGCCCTCATTGGTTCAAGCAACCGTGGGGAGGGTAGTGCGGTGGACACTCCCGTCTCCTCTGTGCCGGGAACCCCTGCCCTTGGCCAGATCACGCTGCCTGGGACATCCTCTGTCATCTCTGGACGGCTGAGCAGGCAGAGCGATGTTCCATCCGACAGATACAGTCTCGGGACAACTCTCATTCAGTCGCAGAATGGGGCGACGGAGAATGTCATTGAACGGTACACTCATTCTACTCCTTTCGGTAGTGAATACTAGAGTAATCATGAAATGACTCTACACCAGGGAGATGACACCGCGGATAGTACCGGACCTCATAGACATGGAGCAAGAACTCTTTGAGTTGCCACAGAAGGTCCGTGTGCGAAGGCATAAACAACGTTCGAGGCTTCTAATGGGGTGATTTGCAGGAACGCGTCATCTACAACAAGGAGGTTCAAACGATGGAGATTGAAACTGAGCCTGTGGCAGTGAACGAAGAGGAGATTAGAGAACGGATACTACGAGAACGAGAAGCTGCGGAGGCAGAGCGATCAGCTCACGAGCAGGAATTGGAGGCTGAGAGCAAACAGCTGGATGAAGAGATCGCGCAGGAAATTCGAGGTGCGTTCAGGTTCACGCGGTGCTTCCGGGGATGTGTGAATTGACTGGGTACAGAGATGACGGAAGACGAGAAACTAAGCATATTCTCGGCACCGGAGTTCTTGGATTTCGTTGAACAGTCGACTAAGATAATCCAACGAGCATTGAACGACAACTACGACTACATTCGCGACTACACCATTGGTACAGAAAGTGGAACGTGCGTGCATTCCTAGCAGAAATACTCTAGATGTCTCATTCTTCTTTTTCAGAGAGGCGTCTGAAGGGAGAATCAAGAACGTGTGCGCATTCTACGATGAGAGATACGGGAAGAACCGTTCAATCACGGATATTGATTGGTCACCAAAGGTCAGGAGTTGAAGTTCATCACCTTTGCCTGCACGAAGCTCAGGCGTTCCACAGTACCCCGAGCTCAGCTGCGCATCATATAATAAGAACCCGGCTGCATTAAATGAGCCTGACGGTATTGTTGCGGTCTGGAACCTTCACCTGCTGGAGCGACCAGAATTTGTCTTCCATTCACAGGTATTGAAATTTTATAGTCGCCTCCTAGCACCACCAAAATGGCTAACATGTCGCAGTCAGACGTTCTGTCGGTGACCTTCTCGCCATTCCACTCCAATCTAATCTTCGGTGGTACATATTCTGGACAAATCTTGCTCTGGGATACGCGGTCAAAGCACCTGCCCGTCCTCAAGACGCCATTATCCGCTGCTGGGCATACGCATCCGGTGTATGCGATGCAAATGGTGGGAACACAGAACGCCCATAACTTGATTACGAGCAGTACCGATGGCACGGTGTGCAGCTGGCTGGTTGACATGCTCGCGCAACCCCAGGTGAATTATCACGACATTTGTCGTTTGACGGGGTGAGACGGGGCGCTGACAGAGGTCGCATGCAGGAAACGCTTGAGCTCGTTCACGCGGGGCACAACAAGACAAGCGAAGTGTCAATTACATCCCTGAACTTCCCGGACAACGAGACGACGACGTTCTGGGTCGGAACGGAGGAAGGTAACGTATACCAAGCGAACCGTTACGACCGCGCGGGAGCCAAGGCGGGGCTGAACCAGTACGACGTCTACAAGGGCCACTCGGGACCGGTCATGGGGCTGCACTTCCACCCTCTCGTGGGGCCGGTCGACTTCTCGGATCTGTTCCTGTCGTGCTCCGTGGACTGGACGGTGAAATTGTGGCGAGCGAAGTCGCTCGCCAAGCCGTCGACGGCGATGACGCACGTCGCGCCGCTGTACTCGTTCGACGAGGCGGACGACTACGTGTACGACGTCAGGTGGCACCCAACGCACCCGGGATTGTTTGGTACGGTCGACGGGGGCGGCAAGTTCGACCTCTGGAACCTGAACCACGACACGGAGGTGCGTGCTTTTTGCGGCTTTGGCGAGCGGAGCTCGCAGCTCACGTCCGTCTGTCCGTCATGGACATGTTATGCTGACTTCTGGCTTCTGTCGTCTGCGGTCGCTATGATAGGTGCCCGTTGTTTCCACGAGCGTTGGTTCTGGCCGTGCGTTGAATAAGCTCCGCTGGGAACGGAAGGACGGGCGGAGGGCTGCGCTGGGGGGCAGCGACGGCCGGCTGTATATTTACGACATCGGCGACATGGCACTGCCCAGGGAGTCGGAGTGGACAGACATGCAGCGGACAGTCGCGGGGATCATGGGGGGTGTGGGACAGACAAATGGGGTTGGAGATGATTCGGCGCGTGTCGTAGCAGGTCGGTAGGGTGGTAGGCGGATTGGTTCGGACAGGGGGACGGTTGCGCCTGCGCAGTGTGGAAGGTGGATTGGGATTGGCAATGGTTTGTATACCCGAGGGGAGCATATGGTAATCGTGAGTTCCCTGTAATGGAATTGGCTGCTTTGTGGCCATCAGGGCCGAGAAGGGTCGGTGCAGGAGATGGACGATCGCGAAAGGCTATTTTGCCGGCGGGGGAAAGGAGAGAGAGGGGCAGAGGCGGCCGGGAAGTGATCCGTGGTGGATCGGAACGCGGGTCGCTGGCGGGCTTCCGTTCTCGACATTGGTTCCGAAGACGTGCGTCTTGCGAAGGGCCTCATACCAGCGTGCGTGGACCGACCGCTCACACCTCTTTGGCCGGCCAGTTGGAGTGCAGCCCGGAATATCTCCCTGCACGAAGATCATCACCTGACGGATCCATGTCGCTCTTCCGCGCGTCTGTCCCTGCCCGCGTCTGCCTCCAACGCGCGCCCTGGTCTCCCTCTTCTCTCTCCCTCCCCACATTCTGTCCTCTCCCAATCCTCCCCACTCTTCCAACCATCTCATCGCGCACCATGTCCTCTTTCCACCAGGTCCGTGCGATCCATTCATCTCGCCCTCCTCCACGCTAATCAGCTCTCCGTGCTCTTGCCAGGAACCGCACAAGTGAGCACCAGTCTAAAGCCGTCCGTCTGCCCTACTGACCCCCCCTCGCGCCACTCCCCAACAAGGCTCCTTGTGTATGTCTTACAAACCTCTACCCCACGTACGCCAATCTAATTGTCTCTACAGCATTCCGGGACCCATCGAGGTCACCGACGAGGTATGATCTCTGCATCCTCGAAGCCCCCGGCCCGAGTGTTGACTCGAGAGGTTAGGTCCTCTACGCCAATGCGCACCCCTCCATGTCCCACATCTCTCCGGACTTCATTCCGATCTTCGGAGAGGCCATCCGCATGACGAGGGACGTTCTCTTCACCAAGGACGCGCAGCCCTTCCTCATTGCCGGCTCCGGGACCCTCGGCTGGGACCAGGTACGTCCATCGGCATTATCCTGCGCGCTCGAACGCACGCTTATTATTCGCGCCCATCACCTTCACCTTCACCATCTCCAAGGTCGCCGCCAACCTTGTAGAACCCGGCGAGAACGCCCTCGTGCTGAACACGGGATACTTCGGTGACAGTTTCGCCGATTGGTGAGTCTCTTGCTCGGGTCATTTTTAGTGCGGAATCCCTCCTTCGCGCCGAGGTTCTGACCCCACTGCGGTTAGTCTTCGGACGTATGGCGCGACCGTGGACGAGCTCCACGCGCCCTTTGGCGGTACCGTCCCTCTCGCTGAGGTCGAGGCGGCGCTCAAGACGAAGAAGTACAAGATCGTCACGTTCACCCATGTGGATACTTCGACGGGTTAGCCCGGTTTGACTCTTTTGGTATCGGCATTGAATGTGCTCATAATATCGCGATCGCGTAGGTGTGCTGTCCGACGCGAAGGCGATTGCCGCGACTGTGCGCGGTGCCTCCCCGGACACCTTGGTAAGACAACTGCCGACTGGGTGGAGTTTGTGCTAACGCTTGGATAGGTTGTCGCGGACGCGGTTTGCTCCGTGGCGAGCGAGGAGATTCGGTTTGACACCTGGGGTCTAGATGTGGTGCTGACCGCCAGCCAGAAGGGTCTCGGTGCTCCTCCTGGTCTGAGCATCCTTGTTGCCAGCCAAAGGGCGATCAAGGTATGTCATGAAGCATACATACGGTACCGAGGCTTTATGATTTGATTTGCATAGGCATTTGAGTCGAGAAAGAGTCCGGCTACGTCCTACTATGCTAGCTGGAAGAAGTGAGTCCGAGTTCCGGCAGCGGGGCTGGGGTGTCGATATTGTTAACGTGGTTGTACACAGGTGGCTGCCGATCATGCAAGCGTACGAGTCGGGGAACGCGGCTTACTTTGCGACGCCGCCTGTGAACTTGATCTACGCATACCACGCGTCGCTGAAGCAGATCACGAAGTCGTCTGTGTCGCTGGAGGAGCGGCTGCGGCTGCACAAGGAGAGCAGCGAGCGGTTCAAGAAGGCGGCGGAGGGACTTGGCCTGAAGCAGCTGCCTCTGGACGCGTCTGTTGCGGCGAACGGAATGACGGCACTGTGGTTCCCCGAGGGCCTGGGGGCGTCGGACCTGCTTCCTCGGCTGGCGAAGCGGAACGTGGTCGTGGCTGGGGGGCTGCACAAGGACTACAAGCGTGAGTGTCGGAATGGGTTTGGCCGAGATTGGGCGAAAAGATAAGCGGAAGCTGACGATGCAATTGACAGTCAAGTATTTCCGTATCGGGTGAGCATCTTGGATGACGTCGCTGTTGCTGTCACTGATAAGTTGAGCACACGTACTGACCGGCCGATTGACGGGCAGCCACATGGGCGTCTCGGCGATCGACGGACGGCGCGGAGACATGGACACGGTCATCGCCGCGCTCTCGGACAGTCTCGCGGAGGCCAAGACCAAGAAAGCGTAAGCAGTCTTCGCCGCCGGGCGGCCGTCGTTTATAATAGAGAGTTTATCGAGTCGAGCTCATCGTTGTCTCATTGTAAAACACACTGCACATCTTCTCCGATCACGAAACAAAATATCCATAACCCGGCTGCATGCGATACAATGCAATGCAATGCAATATTCAACCTTCTTGGCCGGACAGAATGTCGGACGCGAGGAGGTTGGGAAGAGGCTTCGCGGACCTCCGCTCTATTGCCACCGCCCGCCTCTGAGCCTCCGTCACCGTCCCCCGGGCTCGTCTACGCACGACGGTCGTGTCAGTATCTCTTACACCCCACGATTCATCTCAGCGAAGCATGCTGATCGTACAAACTGCCCAGGATTGACCCGTTTATGGTGGCGCATCCCGGTCGGACAGCACGGATCTCGCTGGGCGGGGCTCCGTCGGTCCCCCGCCGACTACTTATCAGGGTCAGTCCCGCGCCGCAATCTCCTTCCATTCATCTCACCGATCGTTGTCTTTCTTGCAGATTACGTTGGGCACAAGGTTGCCGGGGTCCCCAAACGCAGGCGGTTGAGGTCTCCCATCCCGTCCTACGTAACGTACCCAGAGCCGGCTCAATCACATTCATTTACCCATCCCTATGCCTTCTGCCGTCAACAACGCTCTCGGTGACCTATTCCTATTTGGTCTCCATGTGCCCCCACTCTGGGACTCTCGGTGCCGCCTGTCTTTCAAGCCTTATCCCGGCCGCCGAGCAGTCCAATATTAATCACTAGATTCCAGCTTGCACGATTCCAGCACCGCAAAGGGCGCGCTCGTTTACTGCTCGCGATCTGTGAGCACCAGACTTCGCACTCCACCCTTCTCTTACGCCCGTGTACGGCATACACACAGCACGTAGAACGGGTCTCCGCATGGGTGGTATACGTATGTACTCAAGGCGCGACGTCCGCGCGAAGGCTCGCCGTTCGTCGCACTCTCCCATAAACCTTTCTCTTCGTCTGGTCGGGCGAGGCTGGGGGTAACCGGTAACCCCCCCCCCTGTCGTCTTAATATACTTCTGGCCGGTTCATCGCAGGTCAACTTCCAAAGAACCTCTGCCGTTTCGGTCCACCCTCGACGGTGACCCACTTATCGACAGCTGATATGATGATACTTATCATAGGCTTGCACGCGGTCGCGCCGTGCACTCGCGCTGCTCGTGTTCGCGGAGGCAACGGGGAGGCACGTGTTAGCGCAAAGAGTACAATAGAAGGGTTACATGAAGGAGATGGGCATTGCTTATGGCCTAATCTTGTTTGTCATGCATCCAAGGAACTAGCAACTTACTTACAATCCAACCCTTTCGGCGACTGATCAGTGCGGGTCACAGCTGAAGCGCCGAAGGACCATCTGCACGGTCATATGTGTACCTACCATGCAATCATGTGTGAAACGGGCAATTCGCAACGTACACTACGAGATGTAAATAGCACGTGAATATGTAGGACATCTTGTTTGAAGTGTAATCGGGCTGGATGGGAATGTCTCGTGTCATTTGGCCAACCAAGCCATCGCAAGCGCGACAGCAGGCCGGACGCCACTTTGGAAGCCCCGTCTCCAACCTCTCATCTCACGTGAATCGCACGACTGAGACGACAAGGTGGCTACGATCAACTGTATTTGTACAACATATCATGTTTGTGTGCTATGGGGGTCGTGTCTAATCATATTTCGTTCGTCCAGTTTCCATCTCTACCTCACGCGGCGGCCGCGACTTCGCGGTATTGGCCCTCGCCACCCATCCCGTCATACCACTCCTTGCCAGACGTCGTGGGCGAAATGTATCCCGCCCGGATGACGAAGTCACCGAAGTGCTCGCCGTCGTGGCGCTCGAGCGCGTACCGCTTGATCATGGGCTGCAAGATCGCGAGGATCTCCGGCTCCGTCACAGTTTCTGGTGGAGGTGGGTGAGCACAGTGCGACAGCCATGAACGACGCGGTGTTCCATCGCCAACATACCTCTGTAGATCTTGTTCATCCGCTGGCCGTGGTACCCTCCACCGAGGAGCAGCATATATGAACCCGGGGCCTTGCCGATGAACGCGACCTCTCCGAGGTATGGCCGTGCACACCCGTTCGGGCAACCGGTCATACGCATGACGATGGAATCGTTGCGGAGGCCGTTCTCCTCACAGATCTTCTCAATCTTGTCAATAAGGACAGGGAAGTACTGAGGCGCGAAGTAAGAACGGTATCGAGCGGGAAGGACCAGGGCAATGGCTTACCCGCTCCGACTCAGCCATGGCGAGACCACACGTCGGGAACGCCACGCAGGCAGACGAGGACAGGCGCAAGCCGCTGTGGTTGAGGTTGTCGAGCTTGTACTTCGCGAGGAGACGCTTGATCGTGGGTAGGTCCTCGGTCGCGACACCTGAGATGATGAGGTGCTGGTTCGCAGTCGTGCGGAACGCGCCCTTGTGCACCTTCGCAATCTCGCGGAGACCGGTCTTGAAATCCTTCTCGGGCTCGTCTTGAATACGTCCGTTCTCAATGAAGCAGGTGAAATGATGCTTTCCGTCCTCGCCCGTGATCCAACCGAAGTCGTCGATGTTCTTGTCGAACGAGAATGGACGCGGAGGCTGGAGCTTATACCTAAGGAGCTTCTCAACTGCTGCCTTGAAGTTATCGAGTCCCATACGGTCGATCGTGTACTTGAGGCGAGCGTTCTGGTAGCAAAAATTAGTACGCTGCGATGAAAAAAAGCCGCATTTTATTGTAGCTTACTTTGCGGCTAGAGAGAAAGGTCTGGGTCAAGGTCGAGTGGTTACCCCAAGACACGAATGAACTTACTCGGCACGGTTACCATTATCCCTCTGGACAAGCATAATCTTCTCAGCAACTTCGACGCCTTGAGCGACCGTGCAGAAGCCGAGGATATCGCCGATTCTTGGATACGTCTTCTTGTTCCCGTGTGTGACACCCATACCTCCTCCGGCGGTGACGTTGAAACCAGCAAGGTCACCGTTCTCGTCAACGATGGCGATGAAACCGACGTCGTTGGCAAACACATCGACATCGTTAGTGGGGGGGATTGAGACCGCAACCTTGAACTACACAGATGGTCAGCAGAGCTTGGGGGGGGGTAAGCAATGAGGGAGGAACTGAAATTAACCTTGCGAGGAAGATAGAATTGACCGTAGAGGGGCTCGACGTCCTTCAAGGCGTCTCCAGCAACGAGCTTCTTGTCCAACCAAATCTCGTGGTACGCCGTAGTACGAGGTAGAAGATGTTCGGACACCCTCTTCGCGAACTCGAACGCCTGGAGATGCAGCTTCGACAATGAAGGGACGGTTGAGACGATAACATTACTGTGTGCGATGGCGTTTTCATCAGCTAACTGGTTATTACGCTATCGCGAAGACACGTACCGATTCACGTCACCGCAAGCCGCGAGAGTATCGAGCAGGGCGCGATTAATGTCCTGGATAGCGGACTTGAGATGTCTCTTGATGACACCGTGGAACTGGAACGTCTGGCGAGTGGTGATCTTCAACGTGCCCGTCCCATGCTCGTCCGCGATCTGATCCATGATAAGCCACTGCTCGGGCGTGCACACACCGCCGGGCATGCGGACACGGATCATGAAGCTGAACGCAGGCTCGGCGCCCTGAGCCTGGCGTTCGTCGCGGATATCGCGATCGTCCTGCTGGTAGATGCCATGGAACTTCGTCAGTTGGGTGTCGCTCGGCGCGAGCGCACCCGTGGTGTTGTCCTCAAGACCTTCGGAGATGGTACCGCGGAGGTACTGGGACGCGACCTTGATGTGCTCGTTAGTGATCGGCTCGGGCTCTGCCTCGTTCACCTCAACTGCGTCGACGCCCAGCGCCTTCCACACAAGAGGCTCCCAGACCTTGTAGCCGGTCTCAGGTCCATCGGCGTCCTGGTCGTCACCAAGGCCGAGCGCAACGAAGCGAGTCGCGCCAAGCTGTTCTATCCGCGCGTCAAGATCCTTGCCCGCCTTATTGTAGTAATGCGCATCCTCGGGACGAGGCCAGTAGTGGCTGTCACCCATAGCGAAAACGCTGAACTTGACGTTCGTGAGCGGCTGCTCGCCCTTGGTCGCGAGCGCGTTTAGCGCTTTGATGAGGGAGCGGCCGTTCTGGGGGAACTCGCCTTGACCAGCGACGGAGGTCACGAACGCGACCACCTCCTCCTTAGCGAGGTCCTCGACGGAGATGGAGTCCATGGCGGCGACGGTCGTCGAAAGGCCGCGCATTTTTCCGCGTGTCGCAAGGCGCCTCGCTACCTTCTCCGCCTTACCACCGTCGGAGGCGTACAAGACGGTGAGCGGCGGTGCGTCAATGGCGGTGAGGAGGTCGTTGTATGCCTGTGCGGCACGCTGCTTACGTGCCTGTTTGAGGTTCTCGCCAAGGCTGCCGACGAGCTCAGCAGCGATCTCAGGCTTGGAACGTACGAGCTGCGAGAGGTGGTTCTGACGATCGAGGAACGCCTGTAGCTCGTTCTTGACCGAATCTGAGTCAAGGGAGAACGGCTCCTTGCCCTCGCGCTCCTTGGCGGGGTTCCAGCGATAAAGGGGCCAGTAGCCCGAGTCGACTGCGAGCTTCGTCTCCTTCAGAATCTCCAGGGCGGGAGTCTCCTCCGTGGTGTAGGGCAGATACGCGAGGATTATGGAGGGCCCCTTGTAACGATCTGCTTCCATGATGGCCTGCAGGACCTGGGAGTACGAGGAATACACCGCGGTACTCGCTACATAGACGTCACCGTGGTTCATAGCATACAAACCAACATCCTGCTTCCTGCGGTGGGGGTCGACGGCGTTGCGAGTGGAGTAGGGCATCGAGTCAAGGATGAGGATGTTGACGTCGAGCCTGGATGCGATGGCATGGTGCAGACCAGATGCGCCGAGATCGTACGCCCAAGCATCCGAACCGATGATCCAGCGCGAAAGGGCAGGGAGCAGACGACGCAGCTGAAGTACCTTCTGCGCAGCGGGACTGGAGAGGTTCTCAGACTGGATAGAGGAGACGAGCTCCTCGCCGAGCCGCTTGCTCTTGACACCATCATCCCGAGCCCCAAGCCACCTGCTAAGGAGCGAATGAATCTCGATCGACACGGTCGGATCCCGGAGCAAGTCCTGGACAGCACCGACAAGCTCCTCACGTTCCTCGAGCTCTCCACGAGCACGACCCAACGCAAACTCGGGCGTGGTTGCGACCTGACCTTGCGACACGACAAGCTCGGGAGCGTTGAGAATGTCAAGTCGGCTTGGGAAGACGCTGTGGAGCATTTTCGTGTATGCGGCTTCGTGCTTGGGTACATGGGGAGCAGCAACGGTCTCTATCAAGGGCTCCGAGGATCCGAGCGAAAGACGAGTAGACGGCGAGTACAAAGAAATTTGCTGAAGGAACGCTTCGACATCGCTCCCAGTAAGGACACTTGCGTCGCCCAGGACACCGCTCCGCACCACTGGCGAAGACGGTAGCTCAGCCTGCTGGATCGCGCTGACTAGCTCGAGATAGAGGGGCGTCCACTTCATTGACCAGCGGTGGATCTGCTCTAGAACGACTACGCGAGTGGCTGAAGGGGGAATAGCGTTTAGGATGCTGGAAGTCGGGGGCGGCTTGAGCAATGCAACGTCAACGAAAGACATGCCCTCGATCTCCGAGGTAATGGTCGCTCGGCCAAGGGTAAAAATAACGGTCTGCGGTTCGGATGCACCATGTTGAACGAGGGGCCGGACGGGGCGGCGGACGAGGGAAACCGTCGCGAGAGCCGCGGACTGGTACAACTGAAGAAGATCGGTTGGGTCGGTCGAGGGTTTTTGCTGGCTGCTCCGATGAGATTGGCTGTCGGAGAGAAGGAAGGCGGGAACACTGTCATCGTCCACGGATTCGAATGCTTCGGATGCGCCTCCAATATGGAAGATGTGAAGGACGGCCGTGGACTGCGTGAAGGCAAGTCGGGAGGCGAGTAAAGCATGGTCGTGGGCTTGCTGAGCAGTACGTGAGTAGATTACGAAAGGCAGCGACGAGAGAAGAACGAGAGCATCGGACAAATCTGAGGAGACAGCGACGTGGAAAACAGTGGGGGTAGAGGAAAGCTCGGGAAGATGGAGGAGGAGATTGTTGAGGGCCTGGGGATGGGCGAGAGCTGTGTAGGCGAGTAAGCGAGCGGAGCGGTGTCGAAGGAGGGAGACACCGGCGTCCGCGCCGAAGGGGAGGTCCTTGACGGCGGCGCGAGTGACCGGAGAGGCAGAAAGTGCCTTGAATGCGGCCTCGAATGGGGATGGGCTAGTGGACGAGAGAGTGTTTATAACCACATCAGATGCAAGATAAGCAATGCGTGCAACAGCCGAGACGGAAGGGGATGTGGACATGGTCACACTAGAGGCAAATGGGAAGATGAGTATTGGCCCACAAGGAATTTGACTGGTGGTGGGGTTTGGTGACGTACCGGGCGCAAATTGGACACTAGGATCGGGTTCGCCGCGGACGAGAGGGACGGGGAGCAGTATGGGAGGATTCTCTGGGATTCGCCTGCTGCTCATAACTGAAGCTGAATTCCGAATTGAATGTGTTCTTCTCCGGGACATGGACGGAGACGCTGTGTGTGAGCCATGACTGAGGCAAGAACGTCGTCAACTGTCGCCATGCGCGCAACTGCAGTGTTTTTGTGCAACAGTGAGCACACAACAACCACGCCATCCCTTTGTCCCTATTTGGTCCCACCCCAGACCACTGCGGTTAGGGCTCCCCCCGGCCCGGCGCGGAGTATGAACTTTATCTGCGCAACTGCAAAGCCGCTCTCAGCTCTATCAACGTCCCCCAGACGCGCAAAGAAACTCTCCAGCCCTCAAGACCACCGACGCCCGACACCGACGCTATCCGCCATGGCCCCCACAAAAAAGTCCAAGGCTACCAAGTCCTCAGAGTCCATCGCCTCCCGTCTCGCCCTCGTGGTCAAGTCGGGCAAGTACTCTCTCGGCTACAAGTCCGCCCTCAAGCAGATGCGTTCTGGCAAGGGTGCGTCCCATTCACTTACTCTCTCTCCGGGGACTGGAGCGTGAGGCTGAGAAGGTCCCTTGCGCTGACCACCCTCCTTCTGTGCTTTCTGTGTGTTGTCGCTCGTCCCTACAGCTAAGCTTGTCCTTATTGCCGCCAACTGCCCTCCCCTCCGCAAGTCCGAGCTTGAGTATTACGCCATGCTCTCAAAGACTTCGGTGCACCACTTCTCGGGTACCAACGTCACGCTCGGTACTGCTGCTGGGAAGCTCTTCCGCGTCGGGTGTGTTGACTTCCCAGTTTCCGTCAATGCTATTTCGTTGATCAGTTCTTTTTGTCCAGTGTCATGACCGTTACCGACCCCGGTGACAGTGATCTCTTGACCGTAGCGGAGGGTGCCGCCCAGTAAAAGTACTCCATCGTACACGCATCACATGTATTGCATCCTGTTAGGCGATTGTATGATTTATGAGACAGTCATGGCCATTACTTCTCATTTTTAGTGTCAACGTTTGAACGGACTCTGGTCCGTCTTGGACCTTGTCGTCTCTCGGAGTGGACCTAGTCAAGATTTAGGTCATCCATCCAGGATCGTGTTGAGCAATCAGCCTGGCAAATTGACTACGCGAGTCAATGCCGCAACACACCGTCCCTGCCTCAGAAGTATGATACTACCTTGAGGCAAGGACGACTTCCAACAGTACGCGAGAGAGCATTGAAAGGAAGTATGAGTACATGAATAAAACTACAACAAAGACGGTGACATCCCGAGTACAATACGAGGTCCTTTCGACGCGTAGTCGGCTTTTGAAACATAATTTTTCCCTGCGGAGTCGTTGAACGCCAGCTAAGTGTCGAGATAATGGTCAGCGTGGGGCACATGAATGCAACGGCGATCAATGTAGCTGTTGTTACCCACCTTTGCGATAATGCTCGTCCCGAGGAAGCCCGCAAGGCCATCGCCTTTGTCCCGGTACTCGGCGAAATAGTCTGGCACTCTCAGCGTTTTGATGTTCCTCGGCTGCACCTCGTTATTCTGCACGTCAGGTGCGCTCAGAATGTACGGCGCGAGCCGGCCAGAGAGGGCCGTCCCGAGGCCTGGTCGGACAAGGTCGGTCAGCCCAGCGGCACGGAGATGTGGTATGGATATCGCAAGCGTCACGCGAACGCTACCCACCCTTGATGTGGTTCGTAATTTCCCCGGTCGCAAACAGACCCTGCCATATGTACGCCCGTTGATCGATGTCCGCCTGCCCAACTGCGTCCCCAATGACGCTCTGCACCGATCGTCGGAGGTCCTTGTGACCCTTCTCGCGGATACCTGGGATGCCATCGAGCAAGGTCGGGTCGAACAGAGGTTCACAGAAGCGATGGCGCTCCTTGCCGAGCGTGAGCTCTAGACCCCTAAACTCTGTCGTGACGAGGTCGAGGGCCTCCATTTCCTTCGCACGGGCTTGTTCTGCAGGCTGGGCCTTCGCGTTTTGACGTCGCTTCATCCCGCTCTCGATGACCGCGCGTTCTTTGCCCGCGACGACAATAGCAGCGATGTCTGTGACGCCTTCGTCCTCGAGATCGCGTGCTGCCTCCCCCTCCGTCAGGACTTTGATCAGACCACTCTGCCAGATGTGCTGCGCCAGCTCGAGAAGGGTTCCTTGCAATGCTTCAGAGGGTTGAGAATTATCCGCAGGAGAGAGGGCAGCCATGACGGACGTATTCGAGCGGAGGAGGTGTGCAAGGTAAGCCAGACAGTCGTTTAAACCGAGAGGGACCTGTGCTCGCGCGGTGTGCACAATGCAGCCGTCATATATTGGCACGACGTCAGTGTAATCTTGCCCGACGTCCACGACAACTCCGCTGAGCTGTACGCCGGAGATGGCGGCATAGAACTGGGCCATGGGGCGATCGAGGACAGCGAAGCCAGCGACGTTGAAACGCTCGAAGAAGATCTGGCAAACGCGTTCGTATGCATCGCGCGAGAGGGCGGGCGCAATTGAAAGCATGACGGGGGATTCCATTTGTGCACGGCGGAGCTTCAGCTCAGAGAATAGGACATACTTCCTATATAAGGCCATCGGAGGGTGGGCGGTGTGTTGGTGGGTGTGGGGGGAGGAGCAAAGATAGTACGTACCAGAGAGCCTCCGCTTGCGTATAATCAGAGATGTCGCCTTCTGCAAATGGCCACGAGACAATGATGTCTTGTCCGGTAGCCAGAGCCTCATCGAGTTGCGGGCCGACGAGATAGTCTGTTACCTTGACTGTTGGTGTGGTGGCCGATGTTGAGGGGTCTGCGAAATATTGTAGGCGTGATTGCTAATCGTGGAGAGCGACATAACCCACAAAGCTCGCCATTGGGCGTTACAAGTGTTCGTCTGAGGCCAACTCGGGCGGGTATTTCCTGAGGAATGCTGGCTTGAGCCTTGTGGCGCTCATTAGGTTGGACTGAAGAGGACATACGACGGTGGGTAAGCGTAGAAGGTCGTGAAGGCCCTGGCCTGCGCGTATGGCGGTGCGGGCAGTCTCGATGATAACGACGGTCGAGTCGCGGAAGTTGTTGCTGCTCATCAGGCGGGCGAGTGGAAGAGAGCTCAGAGTCGACGCGTCCGACCGCGTCCAAGCACATAGTCTCGGTCCTCAGACGCCTCTCGGGCATGCGCCAATATCCAAGCGCCCAAACCATCCAGGGTTCGAGCACGACCAAGGTCAGATCTAGCGTAGCCATCCTGCAAAAACAGTGCGTTGACAAAACACGTATCGACGATCCCGAAGGCCACGACGGGAATTATGCGAAATAGAGTACCGATGTTGGTTGCGACAGACTCTACCGTTCCCTAGCTGAGGCTCCCTCGACTTCCTCAGGACCCCGGTGCTCGTCGTCCCAGCCCTCCTCCGGCCACACTCCTGTGCCGTCCATGAGGCCGGCTTGTTCGAGTCTTTCGAAACGCGCAGCAAACGCGTCGAACCCGATGCTCGGTCGCGGCGGCTTCTCGGGTACGGGAGGCTCAATCATTTGCTGTGGCCTCGACATTTGTTTCAAGCTTTCTGGTCGGTTGGGCCGCACAACGTAGTCGTAAACTACAGGACAGCCTCGCAAGTCGACGGGCGGCAAATCGGCGAGCGGTATTGATGACTCGTCTTCGTCTTCGTCTTCTCCGGCCGCTGCCTGCATGTCCATCCGCCTCCACTTTCGACGACGGGCTTGGGAGGCGGTTGGCGTCTTCCCCCGCGGCGCTGGGCGTACTGTCGGACATAGTAGCATATATACCGGTACCGGATGGGATGGAAGCGCTGTGAGCTCTGCTCTCCTGGGTGGGCGTGGACGCCGAAGCGGTCGAAAGGAATTCAACTTGCTTGTATGGTTTGGGTATAGCACATCAGAGTGGGCCGCCAGGACATGTTCTGACAAGCCACTTCCAGACCGGAATGTATCAGCACACCCTAGTAGCATTATTTCAACATAATAAGTAGCAGTTTACTACTAGCAAAATGGCCTCACCTATGACCGGGCATGGGAGGTGCAGCCTTGACAAGTGGCTCAGATCAATATGTTGTTGAAGATCTACAAGACTGGCATGGTATCTTCCAGCACATTTGTTGATTTTGCACTCCCAGGGTCCCTGTAACACAAACCATGAGTCTTAGCCCCAGAAAATAGACAACTGATGCACTTGGCTGCTGGAAGACAGTCCATGTTCCCGACAATGTCGATGTAAGTGCTGTACAATGGTATGAATTAATGATCAGCTAGCTGTTAGCAATATTTTGATTAATAGAAAGTGTGGTTTATTTGGGTACAATATGCATGCATCTTGTGAATATGGATAAAAATAAAATCGCACCTCTTGTAGAGACTTCCAGCTATTGAGTTCAATATTACAACGACTCCATTCACAGATAATCCGAGGTGTTGACTGAACAACCTCCTTGGCCAAATCAACAACATAGGCAGCAGCAGTAAGAGGTACTGTGGCCAAGTCGATTGTAGAGGTACTTGCTAAAGGTATTAGCAATTGAGACATGCTCCAAATGTTTGCAAGACCAAGGGAATGGGAGGATGAAAGAGGGGAACAAGATTGGGAGTTGGAAAGGGTTTGGAGTGGCAACAGGGCAAAGGAACAGTTGCTCCAAGTTTGGGTGGTTCACATATTGCATTTGTGTTAGGGTTAGAACAAATAGGAATTCTGAGTGAAGATGTATATTAACCTTTTCGCACTCCGTCCAAAGGCATCACTTAGTCGACCTGTCGGTAATCAATTACTTTGAGCGGAGCGGATGTGGAAAACCGACAATTGCGTAACCCTAGCACAGCCTGCACAGGGACGAGGTCCCATTTAGTCGTGCCGGCGCTTAAACCGTCAGTATATCCGCCATATGCATGTGGATAGCATCAATATTAATATGAACGCTGATTGACTTCGACCAGCACCAGGTGATGACCCCAAAACATACCAGGTAGCAGGAACAACTGTCATCATGTACTGTCTACACTGTCTACAAATGATTCTGTAGCAAACATAAGCACCAAGAAAATGCAGGATATACTAACTGCTACTACTACGTAGGTGGTTCCTACTGACACCCATTTACAAGTCGAAGAGCTCCCTTAAGCGCTCCATGGTATCTGCCGGATTCTTAACAGAATGCCCAATGGTGCGAGGGTCTGCATAGATTTCATGGTCATTTCCACCCTGCAATAGTGTGTCAGCAGGAGAGTGACTGGAAGCAATTATCACAGAAATTACTTGCCTTGTGGGTGCTGTCTCCGAAGAAATGGATCTCCTCGAATTGCTCATCCGCAATGTGCTGCAAGCAGAAGGTCTTGTCCCATCCGTTGGGGAAGACATCAAAAGATATCTTGCCACCTATTGAGAACGTTAGACCGTAGTGGGAGAACTTCTCCCTAAGGACGTCCACGAAGGCTGCGCGGATACGGTGTTGCTGGGAGCGAGATCAGTCTTCCAAACGATGCGAGGCGAAAGAAATATAAACTACGTTGTCATACGCTTCAAACTCCTTTCGTTCTTGGTTCCTACATAGAATCAGCTCAGATACGGCAGTAAGTGCATTGCAAGGCAACACTCACGTTGCATTCCGTCCCATAGGGCTCACGTTAACCATTCCATTACGGAACTCGATAAACGTGCCTCTGCATCACATCCATACATTCAGCGCATTAATAAATATCCTCGCAACTCGACGCACCGCTTGATGGGGATGTCCAGGTCAGCGATGTAGTGTAAAATAAAGTTAGCGAGGGACTTGTATCGTTCCTCCCCGATGAACTTGATGAAAGATTGCGAAGGTAGCTGCTGGCCCAGCTTGTATGCCGTTAAGCCGTTCTCCCCGAATGTAAAGTCAAACTCATCGATCACTACAAGGGTTTAGATCCAATAGTGTTTGGTAACGCCGTCGAGACGGCAACGCACCTCTCGAGCCTGGGACGGAGAGCTGTTCCGAAACCTTGGCGAAATCGGACCCGCTCACAATACCGATCACAACCTTCTTGCGCAATGCACGGAGGAGTGCGGTCATCTCTGGAGTCACTGGCTGAAGAGATCGACAATGACGGCTGAGGACTACGGCGCATTGCATGGAGACATACTTGGCGGGGAGCGGTCAAGGTGTCGTCGACATCGAAGAGTACGAGTTTCTTGAGTGGTCTGTCAGCAAAGGAGGCGGAGACCATAGTACAGGAATCCAGTGAAGGTAAGTATCGGGAAATACGAGAGTGAGTAGAATCGTGATATGGGTGGCGCGGGTATTTAAGCAGCTAAGTACAGTATACTCTCTGATTGGTTCGGCGCATCGGGTCGAACATCAGATCTATCACATCTATAGCAGTCACGTGACAACAATCCCAAATCAGCGAGGAGTTAGACTCTCTCTGAGCGCAGTGGGGAGTTGAGGAAGACGCGAACGTATTATTTCGCATAGGTCTACATAACTATCCCTACTAGATGAAACTCAACGGCTACCTCCGAGAGCCCTTAGTCGCGCCTCCGCAGCGCGTGCTCTCCTCTCCCGTTCGATTTTCGCCCTCATTTCAGGCGTCAGACCAGCTACGCTCTCCGCTCCACCCGATGCCCCTCCGAGTTTCCGAGGGCCGTTCAGCGATATCTCCTTTGGTCGTTGGACCTCCTGCACGGGAGGTAGTGGCGGCGACGGCGTCGTAGCCTCCCTCTCCTTCTCCCGCGCATCGCGCTCCTTCAGCTTGTCCTTCAGTCCCTTCCGCCTTGCCTTCTTCTTCTCCTCGCGCTCATCCTCCATCTCCGCACTAAGCATGCTCGCAACGCGCGCCCCGTGCTCGTTCCCGAGCCAGTCCCACCAATCCGGATGAGCTGCAGCCGCACGGCGGAAGACGTTCCGAACCGCCTTCGTGCGCGCGAGGTCGTACGCTGTTCGCCGCCCCGCACCTCCACGAGGTAGCCGGGGGGCATCAGAGTCAGACTCAACCCCGGAGTCATCTGCAAGCGTCCCCACACCAGTCAAGGGCACATCTAGCGTGGGGTCTCCGTGGAGGTCCTCCAGGATCCACTTCGTCACGTCTTCCTGGCCCGCGTGTGCGGCGACCTGAAGGAGAGTGCCACCCTTCTCTGCGGCCCATTCGGGCACGGCGGCGTCGATGCTCCCCAGTAGTGCTGGACCTTCACGTTCCCAGAAAGATTTGAGAGTGTCGAGGCGGCCACGCTTGATCATGTCGAGGAGTCGAGTCCACTTGTCACGAAGCAGCTCCTCCTCGGCGGAAAGTTGTGGGGCCATTGGCTTCTCTTTCTGTTTTGCAGCTTCGGGGTGTGAAGCAGGGGCCGGCTGGGGTTTTGGTTTTGGAAGGGAGGCGAGGAGTGCTTCATCTTGGGCACGGAGAACCTCTTCGGTGAGGTGCGAGACTTTGACTCGGGTGAGTTCTTGAAGGCAGCGGTTGAGTTCTGCTTGAGTCTGATAGGGATCAGAGCCTAGCGCGAATGATATGGGAAACGATGCGTACTGGGCGCCGCGTCGGGAAGGGGAAGCCTCGAAGCCTTTCATCTCCTGCCATAGTTTTGAGTGAAATAAGAGGATGGTGTTGGTGGGAGATATACCTTTTTCTATAACTGCACCATCATAATCGAGGAAGATGCGGCGATTAGCCACACTCGCACGGATGAAAATGCGTTCGCAGTCATGGATCTCGTCTGCCCAATCTGCCAGGAGATTACGGATGTCCTGAAGATCGGTCAATATCCCAATTTTTGCCAATGAACCGAGGAACCTACGTCTCGTAGGGCCTGTTCGCCGTAACGACGGAGCATGGCGCCAGCACTGACAGCTTTGCTCTTCGCGTTATCGTTGATCGACTGTGACCCACCCTGCTTTCTACGCGCTACAGGTTTGTATGAGCAAAGTCAGCGCGCGTGTGTAGATAGAGGTAAAAGTAGCGTACTGGTATAACGATGGAAGGTCTTGTGCTTGAGGACCTCGACGTCAGGCTTAGGTCGCTTGAGCTTGCCCCTCTTGGTGAGGCCTGCATCGTCATCGTCATCGTCCGGCCGCTTTACGCGGACGATGGCACCGGCGAAGTGACCCCCTGCAGTCATAAACATGGCCCATGTCCGTCCCCGTTCGCCGCCGGACTGCATCTGCTTGAGCTCGGAAAGGTAATCTGAGGCGGGGGTGGAGGGGGGGAATATAGTTCGATAGATACCGATTTGGGTGGAAGGAGGGGAATGGAACCATATGAGAGGCATTTGCGGTATCGTCGGCGCAGTTGTGTCGGGAGAGGAGGGTCGGGAGAGTTTGCGGGTCTTGAGGACGAGGGCGGCAACAGCATCGTCGTCGGACTGCTCATCGGACGAAGAGGCGGAACCAGAGAGAGAGTCATCAAGGGCTAAGGAAGACTCAACGGTGGGCATTTGGGACAAGTCGAGGACGACATACCGTCGACGAGCTGAGCGAAATGAGGCTCTGTGACGGGATCGCGACCATTGAGCCGAATTTTGATATTGTAGCGGTGCCAGTCGGAACGGAAGTGTGCACGCTGGTCCTCGACGTCGACGAAGGTTGCGCCAAGGCAGATATTGCAAGCACGCGAGCCAGGAGCAGCCTGTGGGATGGGAGGAGGAGATTGGGTGTGTGGGGCAGGGGTAGGGTCGGGCGCTTTGGGGAGAAGAATATTTCGAGGAGTCAGGGTATCGAGGAGTTCTTGGGGGAGAGAGAACAGATGGTATTGGTGGTATTGGGACATTGGTAAGGATACAAGTGGGATGGAGGGATGGGCGAGAGGTGTGGAGGTTAGAAAGGGGTCAGACTGTTGTTAAATGATCTGGGGAAGATGACTCTTGTCAGGGCACAGCGTGCGGCTCGGATGGAGATGGACTCACTGTGACTGTGGTTGGACAGCGGGTGAGTAATACAGGGCCGACGTACAGCGCGCAGGAAAGAGAGGGAAGAGAGACTATATCGCTACAGATGCGCAGGCTGGAGGAGAGGGAGGACCAAAGTCGAGATGCTCAGGCAGACCCGAGATCGAGATCGGCGCTGTCCACAGACGCGACGCCACAGAACAAACAAGGCCAAGCGCGTTGTGGTCGCGACGCGTCTCAGTGAGAGTCTCACTGCAGGCTCATCCCGCGTCTCTCAGTCTCGGTAGGCTGACGCGCTCTCGTCCCTCCACCGTCGCTCCAGCCTCTCGCTCGAGCCCCGTTTGTCGTCCGCCTGCTCGCCTTCGACGCGTTCTATCGCGTGTAAACGTAAACCAGCTCTAATATGGCCACCGTGTCCCCCTCCTCCAAGGAGAACATTCCTTTCCATGGCGGGTCCGTCCTCCCTCTCCTCACCCGCCGCCTCCACCACCTGACCACATCCGTACCCCGTCCGCAGTGATACAAGCTTTAGACTTAACATGGACTCTCAACCTGCGTCCAAAAAACGCAAAATCTCTCCCACCGGTCCTTCGAGTTCTCAGCCAAGTCAGGCCTCATTTGCGGATGTCCTTCAGCGCCTCAAGGACGAGGCTGGTGAAACAAGGGGTCCGTCATCGCTGATTTCCTCCACCCTCATCCTCACAAATACTTACTTCTATAGATGCGGAGGGTGGTGCTGACTCTTGGGCCCGCCCCCCTCTCCACCACATCGACGTCCAGCGCGATAGCATAAGTAAGTCTTCGCTTATGATCACCGCGCATCCGCTCGTAGCAACATAACCGTCATCCAGTCTTTCAGCAGATCGAAATCGAGGACTCCGTAGACCAACAAACCGGAAGCACCACCCTTCGAATGTTTGGTGTCACCGAAGTGCGCTTCCTTCACCCTGCCTTTTCTTCGTACACTCTACTCATTCCATTTTGCTCTAGGTCGGCCACAGTGTCCTCGCTCATGTTACCGACTTCCTCCCTTATTTCTACATTGCCACACCGAGAGGTTTCGCGAATGACGACACCGGTCGCCTACAACGTCACATCAATGTCCGTCCTCTTTCTTTTCACTCTGGGCCCCCGTCCGACTGTCTCGCAGAACCATTTCAATTATGCCGCCGTACGTGACGTTGAGGTCGCCACAAAGCGTAGCCTCTGGGGGTACCGAGGAGACGATTGGGTTAGCTTCCTCAAGATTACTCTGACTGACCAAAGGAGTCTACCCAAAGTCCGAGATATGTCCTCCTTTGATCTTTGAAATTTGTATTTATCTGACGCCTTTGCTTTTCGATTCCTTCACGCCTCTTCGAGCGAGGCGAATGTCGGTTTGACGGTTTCTTCGAGACTGAAGTCGCCACGTTTGAGAGTAATATTGCCTATACTCTCCGCTTCATGATCGACACTAGGGTCCGTCTCTCTCTTGCCTTGAGCAATGCCCGTTACTTACCAAAGTCCTAGGTTGTTGGGATGAACTGGATCGAAGTTCCCGCAGGAAAATACACCATCCTTCAAGGGAAACAGAGGAAGTCACACTGCCAAATTGAACTTTCTGTCAGGTGGGGCCTATAGCAGCAACAGCCGCCAGAGATTCACCGCTCACTTGCCTCCGAATAGGTGGGACAACTTCATCTCGCACGCACCGGACGGTCAATGGTCGAAGACTGCTCCCCTCCGAATCCTGAGTTTCGATATAGAGTGTGCCGGTCGGAAGGGTATCTTCCCTGAGGCCAATATTGACCCCGTCATTCAGATCGCGAACATGGTCACTCGGCAAGGTCACTTACCATTCTCCCCTTTGCCCGCGCGCATGCTTAATATCTGAATAGGCGATACAAAGCCGTTCATCAGAAACGTCTTTACGCTCAACACCTGCGCGCACATTGTCGGCTCACAAGTCAAGTCTTTCGATGATGAAGCCGAGCTCCTCTTGGAATGGAGAGACTTTGTCGAGGAGGTCGACCCAGATGTCATCATTGGATACAACATCGCCAACTTTGATCTGCCGTATCTGCTCGACCGTGCAAGGGCCCTCAAGGTGAACAAGTTTCCTTACCTTGGCCGGATTGCAGGTGAGTTTCCTCTTTGTCCTTTGTCGCCCATCGTGCCTCAGTGGTAATCGCGACGGGTGTATGCAGGCAAGCAATCAGTGACGAAGGATACGCACTTCTCGTCGAAGGCGTTTGGGCAGCGCGACTCGAAAGAGACTGCGCTGGATGGTCGGCTTCAAATCGATATCTTGCAGTACATGCAACGCGAGTACAAGCTGCGTAGCTACACACTCAACTCCGTTTGTGCGCAGTTTCTCGGGGAGCAGAAAGAGGATGTGCATCACTCGGTCATTACGGAGCTGCAGAACGGTACTCCCGAATCGCGCAGGCGTTTGGCGGTTTACTGTTTGAAGGTTTGCTTCTTCCATAGGTCGAGTAGATACCGCTTCTAACAAATCATCGTGCAGGATGCATACCTCCCGCAACGCTTGATGGACAAACTGATGTGTTTCGTCAACTATACGGAGATGTCCCGCGTAACGGGCGTTCCTTTCAACTACCTCCTCGCCCGTGGACAGTCCATCAAAGTCCTTTCCCAGCTGTTCCGCAAGGCGAACGATGACGGTTATGTCGTGCCTGCGCTCAAGAGTGAAGGTATGAACGGGATCGTTTCCGTACAAGCTGTCGTCTCAACATTATCTAGGTTCCGACGAACAATACGAGGGTGCTACCGTCATTGAACCGAAGAAAGGATTTTACGACGTACCCATTGCCACATTGGATTTCAGCTCACTATACCCCTCGATCATGATGGCCCATAACCTTTGCTATACGACTCTTCTTGACAAAGTTACTGTGGACCGTCTAGGTTTAGTAAAGGATGTGGACTATATCCAGACTCCGAACAACGGTGCGTATTCTTGATTGTTAGCAATGTCCATGTCCTGATCCGTGTCGCAGACTTGTTCGCCAAATCGTCAAGGAGGAAAGGTCTACTGCCCACCATTCTCGAGGACCTTATCAGCGCGCGTAAGCGGGCCAAGGCGGACCTCAAAAAGGAGACCGATCCATTCAAGCGTGCAGTACTGGACGGTCGACAACTTGCGCTGAAGGTGAGACCAACGCATACGCCGTACACAACATGACTGATGCGGACACGTCAACACAGATCAGTGCAAATTCCGTGTATGGTTTCACCGGCGCAACTATTGGGAAGTTGCCGTGTCTGCCTATCTCGTCTAGCGTCACTGCATACGGTCGCCAAATGATCGAGAAGACCAAGCAAGAAGTCGAGGCCGAGTACTGTGTCGCCAACGGTCACAGTCACGACGCGATGGTTATCTACGGTGACACGGATTCAGTCATGGTTAGGTTTGGTCCGACAGACTTGCCCACTGTCATGCGATTAGGTGGGTCTTTCCCCAACCCCATCTCGTTAGTAGGTGATCTCTAACACCTCCTGGCAATAATCAAGGGAGCGAGGCGGCAAACTTCGTGACGGCCAAGTTCATTAAACCGATCAACCTCGAGTTCGAGAAAGTCTACTTCCCGTATCTGCTGATCAGTAAGAAGCGATATGCCGGTTTGTATTGGACACGGCCAGAGAAGTATGATAAGATGGACACCAAGGGTATCGAGGTGGGCATAGCCAGTATGTCGTTGTTATGGGTCTCACACACGCCTTTTACAGACTGTTCGTCGCGACAACTGCCGATTGGTGTCGACCGTCATCGAGACCTGCCTGCACAAAATGTTGATTGATCGCGACGTTAAAGCAGCGGAGGAGTATGTCAAGCAGGTGATCTCTGACCTGCTCCAGAACAAAATTGATATGTCGCAGCTGGTGATCACAAAGGCACTAGCCAAGGCTGGTACGTCGCTCCTGATGACGCCGCATGGGGCTAGTCATTGACTGGTATTCGATAGACTATGCTGCGAAGCAAGCTCACGTAGAGCTGGCTGAGCGGATGAAGCAGCGAGATGCAGGTTCTGCTCCTGCCCTAGGTGACCGTGTCGCATACGTCATCATCAAGGGAATCAAGGGTACGTCGTATTGCATCAGCCCCTCCGTTTCACCGATTTAAAGATGGTAACGACAGGCGCTGCTGCATACGAAAAGTCAGAAGACCCCATCTACGTCCTCGAGAATAACATCCCAATCGACACCAAATACTATCTCGACAATCAACTGACAAATCCTTTGATGCGTATTTTCGAGCCCATCTTGGGAGAGAAGGCAAACTCGCTGCGTCTGTGCTATTTCAGCTACTTGAAACATAGCTCAACTGACATGGTATTTGCGGCCAGTCTCTGGGGACCACACGCGAACGATCCAGATCGCTACTCCTACGGTTGGTGGTTTAATGAAGTTTGCGGTGAAAACCGTGACTTGCCTCGGCTGCAAGACGCCTCTTCGTCCCAACAATAGTGTCAAGAGTGAGCATAAACATAAATAATGTCGAATGGGTTGTTTCGTCACAGTGCTTACTGGTCTTCACAGATGGTGCGGTTTGCAACAATTGCAGACCGAGGCTGGGTGAACTGTACCAGAAGCAGGTCACCTCTGCTTCTGAACTGCAAGTTCGTTTCTCTCGTCTATGGACTCAATGTCAGCGCTGTCAAGGGTCTCTGCATCAGGTCAGTTCGAAGTGATGTAAGCTGCTGTACCAGGGGGCAAGCTTAATGAACTGTCGCCCCCAGGATGTTTTGTGCACAAGTCGCGATTGCCCAATCTTCTACATGAGGAAAAAGGCGCAGAAAGACGTAGAAGATACAAATGCCGTCTTAGATCGGTTTGAGAGCGAGATTTGGTAGATGGTGTGCTCAATTCTATGGGTCGTTTTGCTATGAGTTTGTATTACGGACGTTGCATACCACGCGTGTACTCTATAGTCTTAGTCTCATCGTACTATTCATTCACAGACGATTGTCAGTCCAACATCCAGGTGACTGTGCTAGCCTATTACGCCAAAGGGGAAGCTAGGACTTCTCTGCGCAATACGCTGGGCATTGCGTCGGCGAAGGTGCAATAAGCGACATGTATTCGTAAGCAGTGACATCCCAAGCAAAGTAGACTACTCCAGAGTGTAGGTAAGACATTCATCGTCATCATAAGCATCCCAGGAAACATTCCATAATTTGTCCCAAGATGTTTCGTACACACTACACACCACTTTCAAACCTGCTGAGACAACTCCATCTCGGCTTTCTCCCCAACAGCTTCGCCAGGGCCCGTATGGAGGTCGGCAACGTGCACATCCTGAGCGATGAGCTCGCGGCGGTACTTTACAGACGTGAGGGGGGTCGAATTCTGGTAGAGTAGGTCGATCTGCTCGAGCGAGAGACCCTTGGTCTCAGGAATGCAGAAGTAGGTGAAGACGAAGCAGCCTGCGCAAGTCGAGCCCCAGATGAAGAACACCTTGACGTGGAGGCCGGCGTCGCCTGGATCGGAGTTGACGAGATAGGGGGTCGCATACGCGATGGCCCAATTCCAGAGCCAGTTGGATGCGACGGAAAGCGACATGGCTTTCGCACGGACGTTGAGGGGGAAAATCTCGCCCGTAATGACCCACGCGATGGGGCCCCAAGTTGATGCGAAGGCAGCGATGTAGATGCATACGAGGGCGATCAGCGCTTTTTGGCCAGACTGGTTGTTGATGGAGATGGTGACGCCGATGATTGCAACGAGGAACTCGCAAATGCACATCACGGCGGCGCCGTAGAGGAGAAGGGCGCGACGACCAAACTTCTCGATACCCCACATGCCCGGGAGGGTCATGAAACAGTTTACGATTGAGGTTGCGATGGAGATAAGGAAGGGGTCCTGGATGCCCGAGGCTTGGAAGAAATTCGTACCGTCTAAAGGTGACTGTGAGCAGACGTATATGCCAGATAGAAGACGTCAAGACTTACAGTAGAAGATAAAGTTGATACCCGTAAGTTGCTGCCACGCCTGGATGAAGATGCCGGAGAGGGTGCGGAGAAAGATCTTGTTGTGCGTGAACTTGAAGCAATCGGCATACGAACTCTCTCCAAGCTTCTGCTCCTCAGCGAGGGCAGCGCGAATGTCATTTAATTCGACCTCAACCTCCGGATCGCTGGGGGAGAGAGACGTCAGACGGCCGAGCGCGTGGGCTGCCGCCTCATCCTTGCCGTTCTTGACAAGCCAACGAGGCGACTCGGGGAGGAAGATCATGCCAAATGCGAGTATAGCTGCCCAGACGAATTGGATAGAAATGGGAATTTGCCACGCAGAGTGATTCGGACGATCCTTGGTGGCATTGTTGATGACATAAGCGAGGAGGATTCCTATTGTGATCGCCCATTGGTACCCGGAGACAATGGCACCTCGCAGCCACTTGGGCGAGCACTCGGATTGGTACATCGGGACGAGAATGGAGACGAGACCGACACCGAATCCGGCGAAGAAGCGACCGACGACGAAGGTGGCCCAGTTGTGGGCGCCAGTCTGGAGGGCGATACCAAGGGAGAATACGAGGGAGGAAATCATGATACCCGTCCGTCGGCCAATAATGTCGGCCGTTGGCGCACCAGCGAGAGCGCCTGGGATTGGGGAAGGTATTAGTTTTCACCATGGCGTGGATTAATGGACCGTGCGCTTACCGAAAAAGGTACCGGCGGAGAGGATGGAAACGACGAGAGACTGGCGGGAGGTGGGCAGTTCGAAGACTTGTTTGTCTGAGTTGAAAACACCGAAGGTGTTAAGCCAATCTCTCATCTGAGTGATGCCAGAGATGGTGCCCGTGTCGTAGCCGAAGAGGATACCACCAAAGGCGGCGAAACCGACCATGGCAATACCGAAAAAATTGCTCTTTGGGGCAGAGGCACCAATACCGGGGCCGCTGGGAGCTGGACCGCCGGGCATTGTGGGCGTCGGTGGGTGGAGGATTGAGGATGGAAGATGAGAGGGTGGAACGGGGAGGGGGAGAGAATGGATGGCGAGAGACAGCCGGCCAGGGAGCTGACCAGTCCGAGGTGGACTATATATGAAGGACAGGGAAGGTAGGCTGGATGCAAGGTTGGACCGCTGCCATCCGTGGAAACTGATCGGGCTGATTCACGGGGGCGAGCCGAAAGGCAAGCGTTTCAGAGGAAATGGACAGCGATGAGAATGTCAAGAGCCGGGTCACGAGAGGGATGAAGGCGGCGGTAGGGTTGTCAGACGAGAAGACACGGTCGTTTGGGGAACGCAAGCCGGGAGAGAAAGATGGGAAGCAAGCTGTGTGGTTCGGTCAATCAGCCGGAGTGGAGGACATGGATGGCCGAGAAGCGTGGACTGGGCGGCGAGTGAGAGCAAAGGAGTAGGTCATCAGGACCTTGACATGAGCCGCCTTCGTTGACAGCAGGTGTGGGAGGTACAAAAACGAGGTGCGAGGATCGGGCGCCAGGAGAAGGTCGAGGAGGAAGGTTCAGTCAAGTCCACATCCAACAGAACGCAGGCCGTGGCTGGAGGGTGGCGGATGCAGAAGGAGCACATCTGAAGATGCGTGCGTGCCCTTTACTAGTCAAGCTCCCAGCCAGGGAGGGGGGGGACGGTGTGCTCGGTTCCATGCTTGCTCATGGGCGCGATGGGCGCAGGTCGTCAGGCGGTTCGGCGAGGGGGCGGCGTGGGTGCTGAACCTTCCTCGTCGCCAATCTGGCCGGGTACTCATCGTTTCAACGCCCTGTCAGACAAACGCAAGGTTCCGTGTCAATGTCATTCCCAACTGCCCTCCGTCCTCATGGGAGGGCGCCATAAGCAACAAACCATACGGCCAACCAAAGCACAGATAGCACAACCATCCAGGCTGCTTTAGTCCCGTTAGACCATCTTTGCGACGACCATCATCCGCTCAAAATCATCCAGCCCCATTGACTTGTCCGATGAGCTCGAGAACGCCTCCAACATTTCCACAACCTGCGTGTCGCCCGGTCAGCTAGCACAAAACCTCACATAGCGGAAACGCGTTGACCTCTTCGGTTGAGAGCTTCTCCTTGATAAGTGCGGCTACCCGCGCGATGTCTTTGGTTTGAATCCGCGCCTTCTCCAACGACTCGTCTCGCGCACCCGGGAAGAAGAGGGCGAACGCAGCACGGCATTCCTTCTTCTGCTGCGTACTCAAACCACCCGCTGTCTCGCTAATCTCGCTGTCATCCTCGGACGGGATGGTACCGGGCTTGCGGCCTCGGCCCCGGCCACTCTTGGAGACGGCATTGGAAGTTGTTTTTCTGGTAGGGTGTTTGCTGCGCAGGAAACCACCCTCACTATAGTCATCGTCGGAATCTTGATCTTCATCCATGTTCGAATCACTCCCTGGGTGCGCATATTCATCGCCTGAATCGGAAGGTTCGTCCATATTCGTAACTAGAGCATGCGAGGCGGAGGAGAGCGCGCGATCCACGTCAACATCATCTTGCGCAGAAGCGGTATCGAGAAGAGTAGCACAGACAGCTTGCCAGTCTCTGCGACTGACAAGACCGCCCTGGGGGTGGTCCGCGATGGGTCCATGATTCCATCCCGATGCAGCATTGCGAAAGACTAAGAGGACGTCATCATCAGGCTGGAGATCGAGGATTTGCAGCGCAGTAGGTATAAGGGACAGAGGGATATGAGTGGGCACGTCATCCTGGTCTGGATCTGAATGCTGGGATGGTTCCGGCAAGAAGCCACCTGGGAGCGGACTGTCCTCGCGCAGAAAACCGCCGGCCGCGGGAGAGGAATTGTCAAGAAGAAACCCGCCTGAAGGGGGTTGATGGGATATTGTGTGGGTTCGGTTGACAGAGAGGCTGGAGGGAGGACGAGAAGAGGGATGGTCGCGGTCTAGCTTGCGGCGCTTTGAGGAGGGAGGACGTGAGGTCGATGAGAGAGCAACAAAGTCGAACGCATCGTCGATGTTGCGCTGAACAGACTCAGTAAGAGCACTGTACCCGCCGTCGTCGTCCTCGCCACCCATCGCGGTTCAATATTCAGAGGCAGAGATGGGGATGTTGTGTGGTGACGGACCATGTCAGTCAGACGTCGACCTAGACTGCCTTTACCTGATTAATACAGTGCTTGGGCAAAGTGAGCGCCGACCATTGGTACCATGCTACAGTACCTCGTTCTCGATACGTGAACCCTGTACGAACCTATTTGTTAAGCTCTTAGAGACATACTTAGGCCCTGACCCGACAGTCATCATCTTGCACGCATTTTATAATATGGTCGCAGTGATGATAGCGGCGGGTTGCAGCATTTTATGACACTGTGTCCAATGCGACGCATATAATGTATGTATAGCAAGTTTTAAAAACATTACACTACGGACAACACGAATAGAGTGAGCAGATCTAGAAGTGGATCGCCTTGTCGTACGCGGCCATCGCAGCCTCCTTAAACGCCTCAGAAAGGGTAGGCTATCAAGGCAAAATGCCGTCAGTCGACCAGATACCCTCTCGCGACACAGCCCAAACAGCAAAAAGAAACTCACGTGAGCATGACATGTCCGCGCAATATCCTCCGCGCTGGCGCCGTACTCGACAGCAAGGACGCCTTCAGCAATCATCTCGCCCGCGTTGGGTCCGATGATGTGGACCCCAAGCACGCGGTCCGTCTCCGCCTCAGTGATGAACTTGACGGTGCCCTCAGTGTCGAGGTTCGTCTTTGCGCGCGAGTTGGCCGCGAACGGGAACTTGCCGACCCTGTACTTAACCCCTGCCGCCTTGAGCTCCTGCTCCGTCTTCCCCACCCACGCGACTTCGGGATGCGTGTACACGACCGAGGGGATTGCGTGGTAGTTGACGTGCCCGTGGCCCTTGGCGATGTGCTCAACCGCGGCGATGCCCTCCTCCTCGGCCTTGTGCGCGAGCATCGGGCCGAAAGTGACGTCGCCGATGCATTTGATGCCCTTGACCGAGGTGTTGAATTGGTCATCGATGACAACGCGGCCCTTGTTGTCGAGCTCAACGCCGGCAGCCTCGATGTTGAGACCCTCCGTGTACGGCCGGCGACCAACAGAGACGAGGACGACATTGGCCTCAAGGGTCTCCTCCTTGCCACCCTTCGCACTCTCGGTCTTAATGTACACCTTGCCGTCCTTCTTTTCGGCGGAGAGAACCTTGGTGTTTAGCATGAACTTGAGGCCCTGCTTACTGAGTGAGCGCTGGAATTGCTTCCTGTAGCATACGTCAGCCACCTTGCATTGTAGACGACCGGCCAATGGAGACGTACGCAATTTCCTCGTCAATGCCAGCACCACCGATGCCGCCCAAGAACTCGACCACGGTCACCTCCGCACCGAGACGGCTCCACACGCTACCCATCTCGAGGCCGATGATACCGCCACCAATGACGATCATCTTCTTGGGCACTTCCTGGAGGGAGAGGGCACCCGTTGAGGAGACGATCTGCTCCTCATCGATGGTGATGGCACCACCAGGGAAAGGCGCGACCTCCGAACCGGTCGCGATGATGATGTTCTTCGCCTCGACCTCGGTCTCGCCGCCGTCGTTGAGTTTGACAGAAATCTTGGTGGGGGAAACGAAGGAGGCGGCGCCTTTGATATAGTCGACCTTGTTCTGCTTGAAAAGCACTTCGATCCCCTTTGTAAGGCCGGTGACGGCATCCTCCTTTGCCTTGAGCATGACGGGGAGGTTGAGGGAAACGTCGGAGACATCGATGCCTCGCCGCTTGAGGTCATGTTTCGTTTGGTGGTACATATGGGAGTTGTTGAGCATGGCTTTTGAGGGAATACAGCCAATGTTGAGACATGTTCCTCCAAGAGCACCACGTTTCTCTATACAGACAGTCTATGGGGGAGCTTGACGTCAGAACAGAAAATGTGCAGGAAGAGATTTCAAGGGAGACACTGAGGGAAGTTGGGAGACGATGGGTGGGAATGAGGACAGTGAAGATGGCCACGTTGGCTATGCCTGCAGTGTAGCTAAATGAGAGACGAAGAGGAAGACGTACGCGGAGACCAAGCTGCGCAGCCTTGATTGCAGCTACGTAGCCACCGGGACCTGGGATATGTCAAGTCAGGAGGCACAAAGAAGGTAGCATGTGCCCGGGACACTCGCCGCCACCAATGACGATCGCATCATAAGGCTGCGAAGGGGTAGCAAGACCGCGTTGCTGATGCCAGCGACTGACGACGGAGCTGGCGGACGAACGCAACCGACGAGCGGCGGCCTTGAAGGAACATGGGGTGAGGCGACGTAAGACTTTGGGAACGAAGGAGAGCATGGACATACCCTTGAGGAAGCTTTCTGAACCTGGAGCATGGGCGAAAGTAGGAGTACGAGGGAGAGAGAGGGGTACCGTCGCTGTCACTACTGTGAGGCCGACTCGGACTCGGAGACGCGTCCGACGAAACGTCGCGATGACCACTCCCTCATCAAGCGCCCACACTCCCGGTCCGTCCCGCGCCGTGGCCCGGTAGCGCTGACATCAGCGAGGATCACGTGGGGCGCGTTCGGGGTGGTTGCGATGAACGCGTCTTTGGACTCGGACTCGGAGTAGAGTCCACTCGCCCACCAACTCGCGATTGTCCTTGCCCTTTGGCCCCCTTCCGCTTCCTCTTGTGCTCTCTGCCGCCCTCCCCCCCACAATGGCCACCTCGCGTCTCCGCCAGCACCACCCCAATCCCCGATCGCCACATGTGGATTCAGACTCGGGTGGCGACACCGAGCGCGAACACACACCCCGCCCTCCCCCCGGCCGCTCTTTCTCCAAGAAACGTCTCAGCGAACGTTTCGACCCAGACGCTAGCTTCACCCTCGACGACTCCAACCCCACCTCCAACACCCGCCATCCCTTGAAAGCCGTCAGTATCAACGACGATGTCGCCGAGAAGAGGCGACGCAGGAAGAGCGCCAAGCTCACCCTTCCCCTCGACCCCGACCAAGAACCGGAACCGGGCCCATCTAACGTCCCCCACACACATGACGCCCAAGACGCCGCACCCGAAGCCTCCAGAGCTTCAAACCTCCCCAGGCAAAAGAGCCACCTCTTGGCCGTCCCTCAAGCCCCCGAAATCAATGTCCCCCTCGACGTCATGACCTCCAACTTTGACCAGTGGATGAAGATGGCCACTGATAATGTGAGTTTTGTCCTTGCTCCTTTCTCACCGACGACATCCACTCTCCCTACCTGGCCATCACACCATATTTCAGTCGCTTCCGTCCCCCATCAGCCCATTAGCCCAACCCCTTCGCAAACAGCTGCCCGTTTCTCCGCCTCCTATGCAAACATGCTGACCCCCACCTTAGAAAATCAATGCTGCCAACTCCTGGAACTTTGCTCTCATCGACTATTTCCACGACATGTCCCTTTTGCGCAACAACACAGACAACTCCATCAATTTTCAACGCGCATCTTGCACTCTTGACGGGTGTGTCAAGATTTGGACCTCCCGCGTTGACTCCGTTGGTACCGAGACCGGCAAGCTTCTTAGCAACCTTGCCAATGGAGGCCGTGACGAGGACGGTGGCGATGCCTCTGATAATCCCGACGGTGCAGATCCGAGCCAAAGCCAACGAAAGCGCAAGGCTTACCGGAGTGAATCAACCCTTGTCAAGAATCCCGCACAGCTTCGAACCAAGAAGCTCGACCTCGAGTTCACTGTCGATCCGCTTTTCCGGAAGACGTGTGCCGACTTCGATGAAGGCGGAGCACAGGGTTTGCTCATGAACCACCTCGGCCTCACTGTCACCCCGGATGGTGGTCTGCGTGTCGTCTTCGATGCAAGTGACTCGGTAGGTAAGGGAGAAGAAGAGGAGCAGCCCTTGGAGGAACCCCGTGCCGAGGTGGATCTCACCTTTCTCCGAGGTAATTTGACCTGCCAATGTCACAGAGCGAAGCCCACGCTAATTTTTTCAGAGCAATTCATCCCTGATCTCTCCATCATCGACGACCATGAAATATCTCAGTCTCTTGAAGGGTTTGCGTTCGGGAAGGACAGCTTCTCCATGGACGATACAGCCTTTTTTCAAGATGGCGGACATTCACTCGATGACGACGATGACAACGACGGAATTGGCAATCTTGGCGATATCTCTCACTACGGAAACACTATGGGCGTCGACGGAATCACCAGCAGCGCTGCCCCTGTCGAGGACTTCTTTGTCGGGGAACAGGCTATCACGGATGATTATGTGGATTTCGGCGCCGGTTACGGTGGGGATGGCGACAATGCGTCGGTTGTCGGTTCGGATGGCATCCCCGCAGAGCAGAAGCAAGGGCCATTTGTCCCCTTTGATCCTAGGCGTGTACCAAACGATCGAGAGATCGTGATGGCCGTTAGTGAGGATGGTGAAGGGGTAGCAAACTACTTCGATCCCACCTTCTTCAAAAACTGGGCTGGACCAGAGCACTGGAAACTGAGGAAGGTTGTCCGTCGTCGTGAGTCCCCCCTTCCTTCTCCTGTCTTCGGTCGCTCGATTGATTACGTCTGTTCCCAAGCCGATGTATCCGAGGCCGCCGCATCGCGCCCAAAGCGCGAAAAGAAGGAGGCATTCAGGATCGACTTCCTAACTCCCGATGAAGAAGACATCAGGTCGCGTAAGAAGACGCTTTTTGCGCCTGTCGTCCGCGGTGCCGGCATCAACCTACCGGGACCATCTGCTATCAAGAAGGGTCGGGGTCGGAAGGGCCGGAACAAGGAGAAGGACGAGAAACGCAACGACCAAACTCTCCCGGATGATATGCACTTCTCTGAGAGACAACTCGTCACCCTATTCCTCAAGCCCAAGTTTTCAGTGCGTAGTTCTTACTTACCGCTCTCCAATTTTATTGATGCAGTCTCTCCAGCTCAAGATGCGTGGGCAATGCCGACATCCAGATGGAGACGCGGAAGGTGATGGCAATGGGTCATTTTGGGCACAAGGCGGTCAGGCTATTGGTCACGATGATCCTGCTGCAGACGACAGTAAGTAGCGAGACCACGTGCCTATATTTGGCCTCACGTCTCTGCTAGGTGCAATGCCTTTCGATACACAATTCTTCCATGACGACGACGACGACGATGGCCCAGGATTCGACGACGTATACGATGGTGGAGATAGTGGCTTACCTATCGAGGCTGGCGAGCAAGACCTCCTTGCAGCCACACGGGGCCAGACACGCCGCGTCAAGCCCGAGACTGTCAATTATACGAAACGTGCGAAACGAGTTGATGTCCGCAGGCTCAAAGAAAATATATGGAAGGGCCTTGATATTGTAGCGCCTCATGTCGAGGAGGGTGAAGACGCTATGGTAGGTCACTTCTCAACTTGCTCATTGGTCACGAGACAAACAACACACCAAACAGGACACGGATGAGCGACCACCCACAGACCCAACGGAAGCCCGGTCTTTCACGTCGGTCATCTCCGGCCTCCACAAGACGTACACCAAGGAGAAGATGGATGAGATCAGTACAAGCTTCTGCTTCATTTGCTTGCTCCATCTGGCCAATGAACGTGGATTAAAGCTCGAGGTTGATGGCACGGTTGAAGCAGATGAAGAAGATCCCCCTCCTACAGAAGATAACAGAGTTGGGAATCTATGGGACCTGAAGGTAAGTGCTGTCTGTTTTGTATTCCTTGCGATGCATCGCTCACCCCGGACGCTCATGTCTCAGGTGTATAGGGACCCTGCTGCCACACCTGCTTCATAGACATTTTTTGTGTGTGGTTTCATAGCTGTCTCGATGTGATGTGGTTAATATGCATTTATTCTACTTTTTTTTCTGTCTTTGTTGTAGTTGGTTTTCTCTATACATGCTCAGCTCAACGTCAGTTCTGGTTGAACGTAGTAGTAGTGCGACATGCCCTAATCGGAGTCTAGGCGAAAGGCGGATGATTATATCGGTACTACATCTATGCATGTGAGACCCAGGTGGCTTGTAGCTATACTTAGGTGCAACTGCTTCGGAAATGAGCCTGGTCAAGTTCTATCATCTGGAGCAACGGATAGCACTGGCACATACAGCAGACCAGACAGAAACCGTGATCTACACAGTATTCCTATGCCGAGCTCCGGACATCGGAATAGACATTGACTTTATCCGACCTGCCATATTCCGGCTGTGTGGCAGGAGCCAGGCAGCCATGGCAGCGAAGTTTGAATTTCAACTTACTGCGTGGTAGTCCACAGCCTATGGACTTCTAACGAGAAGTGCTTGGAAATCTAATAAGCAGAGGCAGGTGGGTGGAACGTCCAAAGCCGAAGCCTCCTCAATCTGCTAGAAGATCGCCTATAATATTCGAATGAGGGGTCACTACGCTGTAGTGTTCATGGATCCGGATAGCCTGTGACATGTCTCGCAGTGTCCCGGGGACCGGCACCGATGCTCAGATGCTCGAGCTCTCTCACAAGTTTTGGTTCCCAACGATGAGTGAATGGTTTTCACAGTGATGGCTCAGCCTGGGCTCAGCGGAGGTCATTGGCAAGGGCGATGTTGCCCATGAGAAAAATATAAACATGCCCGGGCAGCATGGTGGTTGCCCGCCGCGTGCACGCGCGCCCGGCATCATCTGGTAAGTATATGAGACTATACATAATAGGGTGAGCACAGGGCTGCACAGCCGCCATCCACGCAACGCCGGAGTGACTTAATAAGTAGGTCATCGCCGTGGCAATGCAGCGACATATTGTACCGACAACAGGATTCAATTGAGTGGCACACTGCCAACAGAACCGGACGGTCTCGCCTCTCTCGGACTCAGGCTTCCATTGAACCTCAAGCTTAGCTTCAGCGGTTGGCATGTTCAGCACGTGGGTAGGGAAGTCGGAAGCATTCGCGCACTTCTAAACAGACCTTCCTGCATGGCCTCGAGGCGGTCCACTGTCCACCATCGCTGGCGCCGCTGAGCGGCGCAACGAAGGGCAATACGGCCGCGCCTATCGAAATCGATATCGTCAACAGATAATCCGGATAACTGTTACACAGGTCTACGGGACATCCAGAAAAAATCGTTGATTGCACAAACTATAGCTGTAGGTCAGAGCACAGAGGACAGAGGGATCGTCGATCAGGAAATACAGTGGACATGACGGTTAGCGAAGCACGGACAAGAAAAAGGCTAGCATAGGGACGATAGTCAAGCACGGGCGTCATGTAGTTTGAAGGTTATGCAAAAGAAAGAGAGGAGAGGCGAAGACCATCGTCAGAGATCTACGAGGACTCTATGTTGGGAGACGACAGCATTGAAACAGAAAGAAGCAAGAATCGTAACGTGTTGGAGAGGACATAGCAAAGCGAAAGGGGGGGGGGACGATAGGCTCGAGGAGGGAAGGCAGTGGATACGCCGAGCAGGCCCGAACTCTGAACGAGGACCAGCGCTCCGAGGGTATCCTTACATACAAAGAATATGTAAGGAAGAGCATAGGGTCCGAGAAAGGTCCATTTCCTGCGTCTCGGAAGGTAAATAGGGCTGTTTGTGGTGCGAAACGGCTGCGATGCGGTCCAGTGGTTACGATTGGGTATCGCCTAGACCGAGCGGAGACGTAAGCATTGGGAACAGCCAGTGTGATGTCAGGGTATGGGTCGAACGTCACGACCGGATGGAGCCGATGATGACTCAGAAGAGTGAGTGCGGGGAGGGGGATGAGTTGTGCTTCGCAAAGAACTTGACAGCAGCCGAGAGAAGGGCAGGAAAAGATCGCGAGTAGGTTCCGATTTCGCCGGGGCGCCTCAAGAAGAACGGCGTCTCAGATGAGGCAAGGCACCCGACAGAAGCCTAGTGGGGGCGCTGGACCAGGCGAACGTGGGCTTGCCACGATCCCATCGATACGTGTTGCAAGCCCACGAGAATGAGGTCCTCGAGGCGGATGCCACGTGTGCCGACCCGCCATCTCGCCTCAGAAGGGTCCTCCATGCTCTGCTGTTCCATTTCCTGCGAGAGAGGACATATCTGTTAGCAACCAGAGACCTTCTACGCCTCAGCCGGCGCAAGACCCACCTGGATGAAACGTTGCACTGTCTTCGCCACATTCCTAGCTAACTTAGCCCGTGTGATAGGCTGAGGCGGGCTACGGAAGTCTCTGGTGGGGATCTGACGACTCCAAGGAGCATAACCCGGCCACTGTTCCCATTTTTCATTAGTAGCTGTACGACCGCAGAAATTCGAAGCCGACGAAGGGAGTGGCTTACTTACATTGAGCCTGATGGATACTGACGGGCCCCTGCCCTGAAACATTGCGTCATCTCGTCCCTCCAAGGTGCTGAATCTGCTGGAAATGGCGTCTCTGAGGAGGATACCGCACCCGGTTGGTTTATTCGAGAAGAACATGATGGGCGTCTCGAGTTGAACCTCGTCCACATAACGGCGGCGATCGCTGATCGTGTGCGGTCTGTAGGTCTTCTGGGGGATAAATGGCCCGCCATGCGGATGTCCAACTGCACTGGCGATGTCCAGTACATTGCCAACCTCGCGTGGCATGGTAATAAGAGAATCCTATACACAATCAGATGAGTGCATGCATAGCAAGAGGAGAGAGAATGCGTTACCTTGGGATCGAATGCAGGTGGTTGACTTGCCAAATACGAGGGGGAGATGGGCGATGCGGAGGGGTGACTAATATATGGGGTATGGGGAGAGACTGATGTGTACGGAGTCTCGGGTGTGAACGGTGGGGCGGAACCAATGCTTGAGGGGCTCGAGTGGGGGTATGAGGTGGGGAGCATGGTGGAAGGGGAGCGTCCCTGTGGCGAATGATTGTAAAGAGAGTGGTGGTCGTACGGGGGACTCGAGGGAGAGAAACGAGGCATCTCAGTCTCTACATGAATGCGGGGGACAACTCTGGTTGAGCCAGGTACGCTGAACATGGAACTCGGGTTCTGAGGATAGTATGAGTCGTGCAGAGTAGGGAGGCTGGGCGACGGGGAGGTGATGGTCATGTCTGAATAAGCAGCGGCAAAGAGCAAAGAGTTGGAGGGGTAAGAGCCAGGATGCCACGAGGCGGAGTAGTCGCTCTGGTGGACGTTGGTAGCATCGTGGGCCAAGTCGGGGGAGAGGGCTTCATCGCCACTTAGGTCGAAGGTGTAGCTCTAAGAGACGAAAGTGAGATGAAGAAATGAGGTGTGACTAGTAGCGACTAACAAAGTTAAGCTCGCCGAGGGTATCTTGAAGGTCGTTGGGGTCTTGGGAAGATGAACCGAGGAAGTCCTGGTGTGGCGGGCGGGCGTCAACCATCGTGTGGCGTGAGGAGTTCGAGAGACTGGGGAGAGGTGAGGAGGGGGTGAGGGGTCGAGTGGGGGGAGCGAACGGGGAAGGGGGAGTCATGCTGACTATGGGGTGACTGGGCTGATAGATGAGGGACCGAGAAGGGGGAGGGGGGGGTAATGTTGAGGCAGGGGGAGGAACGAGGTGTATTTGAAGGACGGTGGGCGCCTGAGAACAGAAAAGGCAAGGCAGGTGAGGACAGGCAGGGTGGGCAGTGCACCGCTGGAGAACGCTGGCTCTCTTGTGTCCTTGCGGCGACTCGGTAGCTTTCTGCCGATGCGGTCGGGTGTCGAATCGTGGCGATAGGTCAAACCTCTCAGGAAGGGATGCTAGCGTTCCCACAATGTCGAGAGATATTGGCCGAGGGAGGAGCTCCTTGGAACGCAAATGCGCCTGTATTCGACTCTCAGGTGGGGGCGAGAGACATGCAATTAAATTTACGTTAGGCGTGCGGCGAGGCACGAGAAACGGTGCTTACCGAGAGTAATAAATGGGCGAATTTACGGAGGGGTGGTCGGGTGTGACTCAAGCTGGAAGAGGCTGCCGCAGCGCGGAGCCGGGAAGAAGCTTGGAGAGGTGACATCCGTGACTGAGGCTCTCCTGCGGCCCAAGGCAGTGTGGACGTTCTCCGAAGAAGATCAGGTGCGGTCGGCGTGCACAGGACGCGAACCGTGCAAACGACGAGCCTGTCCAGGCCACGAGTGGGATACAGAGCCCATGCGAGCGACCGGAAAGAGATAGGCACTCAGATATTCGGGCAATCTCGATCGTGGGTGGCAGACTGGTGACATTCACAGTTCTAGTTTGGGTGCGGCGCTCGAGCGAGGATAGGCAACGATGGGCTACTACAGTGTCAAGGCGAGAGCAGGGCAGGATTTGGATCGAAAGGAGCAGGTGCCAGGGAGACGGTGCAAAGTGTTATTGCGGGCCGTAGGGAGGAAGGACATGTAGGGATGTACAGAAGTGATTCTATTACAGCACGACACGACACAGCATGCGCCCAAGTCCCTAGCGCCCAAGTCCCTAGACGATTGGCCGGGACCAAGCGAGGAGAAGGAAGGAGGCGGTCGTTCTGTCGGAGGGCGTGCCCAGGGAGACGGGCGTCGGGCGGGTAGAGGTGTTCATCGATCGGTGGGAGACACTCAGGCCGGGCCTGGGGATCAGACTGAGAGTGTATGCGGGTGGCTGAGCATGTCATTGGGCAGCGAAGACGGCTGGACTGGGGGGTTCGAGTGGGCCCAGGGAGGGGCGGGTACCAGTAGGAGAAGGCACAGCGCTGAGCGCTGAGCAGTGGCAGCAAGTTCGGGCGCTCTCAGTGGGCGCCAGACGGCGGGACAGTCTCAGAGGCTCAGTGTCTCATCCAACTCGCACCCATTGTCGCCGTCGCCGTCGACCCGTCTGTCCTCCCCATCCCACCAATCCACCGTCTTCACGCTCTACTCCACCAATCCCTTCCACATCACTTCTCTCTCTCTCCTCCCCCCATGTCTTCTCTTGCCGGTGCCCTTGATGCCCACGCATACGACACTTCCCCGTCTCCCAAATCCGAGGACGACATGGATGCTGTCCAACCCGATGTCAATAATACACATTCACCACCACAAGATCTAGATGCCAAAGAGGAGATGGATGACCTTTTTGGTGAAGACGAGGACGTCAACATGGTTGAGCACGAGTCCGTCCCTTGTCTTCTCACCCTATTCTATCCCTCATATCAACTTGACACCATCAATCTACCAGACCCGCTTCTTCTGCCGCCTCGGAGCTCTTAGAAAACGAAGATCGTCTTTCCTCTCCCGAGCGCAGGCACAGAGAACAGTTGGAGTATGCCGAAGACGATGAGCCCGAGCCCGTTGTTGAACACAGACTCGAGGCGGATGTCTCCATTCCCAACATCCCCGTCCCTAGAAGCTCGGACGCTAATGTAAGCTCTTCTCTTTCCACCTCGTACATAGTCTTGGATTATCTGCTCACGCCCACATTCAGTACTGGGTCATCCGTATGCCAAACTTCATCAAACTCGACTCCAAGCCATTCCATCCAGACTCCTACGTCGGTCCAGAACAGGAGGAGGATGACACTCACCATGCAGAGTCACTTCGCGAAAACATGTCTATCAAGCTCAAGGTCGAAAACACCGTCCGTTGGCGGTGGTCCAAAGACGAGTTTGGCCAGGATGTGAGCCCTCGCCTATCACAGACCCCGACGTGTACATACACTCACCCTACTTGCCCATGCCATGTTTTATTCCAGAGGAAACAGTCCAACGGCCGGATCGTCCGGTGGTCCGACGGCTCCCTCTCCCTTCAGCTCGGAAAAGAACTTTTTGACATCTCACAGTCTATTGACACCTCTGGCGCCGTCTCGCGGCAGGCTCTTGGCAGCAATAGCACCGTACTATCGCAGTCACAGTCCTCGCTTTCCCAATCGCAATCACAAGGTGCCGTCTCCGGCGCTGGCCACGCCCAAGGCCTCACATATCTTGTCGCTCAACATAAGCGCGCCGAAATTCTCCAATGTGAAGCTGTCATCACAGGATATATGTCCATTCGTCCCACTGGCATGCAATCCGAGACCCATCGGATGCTGGTACGCGCTGTAGGCCAAAAGCACTCACGCGTCGCGCGGCTACGCATGGTCCCGGAACCCAAGATGGACCCAGAACGCGAAAAGCTCGAGATGGCAAAAGCTGCAGCTCGGAAACCCCGCAAGTCCCGCGGTGGTCCTGCGGGAGACGACGACGGGTTTGGTGGGACGCGCAGGCGCCGATCGAATTACTCACGCAAACGCCCCGATGACATGTGGTCGGACGACGAAGAGGACGATGACACCGGCTTCGGTAAGGGCGGTTCCGAGGACGAATATGGTGACGACACCGCAGGGCGAAAGGGCAAGCGCAAGCACTTGGCCGACGAAAACGGTAGGAAGGGCCCGGGCGAATACCAAACCGATGACTTCCTCGTCGCAGACTCAGACGAAGATGACGAGTTCGGCGATGGGGAGCCCAGTCGGCGAAAGCGGAAGCGGTCGGCCCGAGAGGAGGAAGAGGCAGGTGAGGACGACTTGGAGAGACTCGAGGCGAAGATCACCCAAAACGAGGTGGACCAGCGAAAACGCCGTCAGCGGGATGTGAGTAGCGACCAGGTTGCTGAAGACCTGGATGAGGGTGCAGATGCTGCCGGAGAAGATGCAATGGAGGTAGAGTCCGAGGACGAGGATGACTTTGGCGTCCGCCGGGGTCGTGGGACATCTGGTGGGCGGAAGAGACGAGTTGTAGGGGCAGAAGAAGAGGAAGAGGACTAGTTTGCCAGTCCATGTCTGCGGGTTGTGTCACTTTGAAACTGCACCATTTCTATTCCGAAGCGTGCCTCAGCACAGAATGATTGATTGACTACGGACAAGTACTGGGTGACTACGAAAGATCCTGAATCTCTTGGAAAACTTTATCCTCATCCCACCTCCCAATAGGCTTGATTCTGTCCACCAGCGCCTGGCTTTCTGGGTTTCCGTAAAGGAGATTTCTGAGTGCAAAAAGGGCGTGCTCTCGTAGATCTAGTCAGGAAGAGAGGTGAAGGTTCGTTAGCACCTAGTTGAAAAGCATCTCGGTGCCCACAAGTGAGATTCACATGGGTTGTAATCGTCGATTACGCAGAGATTCATGACCACCGGAAGGCCACCGTATTCCCGCACGCGGTCTTGGACCACGCGGTTATCCGAAGCCAGGATCCCAAGCAGACGAACCAGATCCCGCTTCATGTTGGCGAAAGGCTGCGCAGCTTGGACGAGCTTGGGGTCCTGGCTTGCGTCTTGACGGTGGCCGGCCATTGCAGGAGCCGCATTCTGGAACATTTCCTGAATTTGAGCTGAAGGGGCTTGCACTACGTTTCCGTACGTAACCCTGGGAGCTAAGGCGGCTATGAGTCGAAGAAGTTCTAAAGATGCGTATGTCGTTGTGCAATAGAGGCAGAGGCAACAACATAGTGGAGAATCGGAAATATCAGAACCATAAGGAGAAGAACCGTGGTTTGATTACACACCAATGAGACTTTCCACGAATCCTTGTTCAAGGAACGCTGGAGTTGTTGCTATAACTAGATTGGGTTTAGACGGGCGTGTGGAATCCGCAGGGGGGTGGGATGTCAATGCGGAAAAGGTATCGGGCTCGAGAGCCCGTAAGGCGATTGTCGTGAGGCATTGAGCTATGAGAACCAATCCTTCGCAAACTTTGGGTAGAAGAAGGTCAAGTTCTTGTAATGAACCCAAGGGGTCATCATCGGTTCCTAGGTGATCAGTCGTAATGTTAATAAAGTTCATGACATCGAGGCGGGAAGCTGTGTGAACTTCAACCTCACCTTGGGACCCAAGACTTCGTCTCATGGAGGTTTGCGCATAAGCTGACAAATTGAGGAACTCGTGTGTCAACATATCAAGAAGACAATGACCGCCTTTCTCGGGTTGTCTTGAAGACAGTTCATGAGGGAACTTGGAACGCTGCAGGAATGAATCGACAAGCCTCAGTAGTGTGGTCTGGTGTGGCGCAATAGGTTCGTGCTCCCTATCGAGTATATTAGAACGCGGAAAGAGATCGAACTCAAGCGCAATACAAGAAGAGTGGAGTCGAGATTCTATTTTGAGGTGATCACGCACAGCGCAAGTTTGTCATATAACCTCGGGACCAGTTCTGCCTCTATGATGCTGTTGAATATTTCACATCTGTATGCAGATCGCAAGCAAAGGAATTAAGCTTGGAAATTAGAGCGAGCAAGTCTAGGCAACGTACCCAATGTCGAAGGCACGGCCTTCTTCGCTTGAATCTTCTGCTTCAAAGAATGAAGCTATCCGATCAAGCAATACCAGACACACTCGGGGTCCTCTCGGACTGTCGACTAAAAGCTCCCTGAATTTCCCATCAACTTTTGCATTCAACATTTCCTAGGTCAGTTCAGATGGAACGCACAATCTGCTGGCACTTCCATAGATGCAGTTCAGCATGAGAACGAACGCAGAGGATACCGTGGCAGCGTCTGGAGAGGCAAAAAGCCTACTACAAGGAGACCATGGATGAGACTACGACCCGTACCACAAGTCGAGAAGATACCTACGTGACAATCAGCTTCTCCTCTGGGAGACTCAGGTAATTCGTCCATAGCTTTTGTGCTAAAGCGTCGTTCGAGGTGACAATATTTGACAAAGTCTGTGTAAGCAGACGCGTGACAGGATAGGCTAGTGCAATCTTAAGAGCCCAGAAGCGACGGGCGACAAAACTTGGACTGACAAGCAGCATCCTGCGTGAGAGAGTATGCCGTGTAAACGAAGATGAGCTCCCGAATCGCTGGTTCGTTGTCGCTACATTAATGACTTGTCAGATTCGGTGGGTATGAACGAAACAGAAAAACAAACAGAGCTTTCATTTGATTGGCAGTGTTTCCGGCAACAAGGTTACGGGTGAACTTGGCTAAGCTGGCACATGAATTCATATACAGGCCACGAAGTTCCGGGTCTAGGTCAGGACTTTGGTGCGCGACCGACGTGAGACCCCAGAGGTGGCTTAGGACGGGCCAAATAGAGGGACTGGTCGAATTGCCGATATTCTGTCTAGAAAACATAGCATATTGATACATGCACCTATCAGGAGCTAAAAAGATCCTTACCGCAGAGGTTCACTGCGTGCAAGGACGGCCGAGCAGTTATCAAGAACCTGGACAAGTTCTCGCATGGACGCCGGGACACTTGGGTCGAACGCGAGCCCGACCTCTTGGATTCTGAGAACGTGGAGGCCTATCGTGGACATGTTGACTACTAAAAACTTGCTGTTTGCGGCGGTCATGAAGAGACAACGAAGCGAGGAAGAGGGAACGGGTTGTGAAGGACGACCATGATGGTGGTTTGAACTGCAAGCGATCAATATTAATCAGTCAGATTATGTATCTGGCGCCCACGTACGCATGTCAGCAGCGTCACCCGTTCACTCGCCGTCTCATCGGCATCGTCAACGACTACGACTACGACGACGACAACAGCGACCGGCTGCCTTCCCGCTGTCGCTATCTCGACTTCTTCTTTCATCTAGACATGTCCAGCGAGGCCCTAGTTCCCACCGTCAATGTATCACTCGAAGACCACTTAGCCAAGTCTCTACGTCCTCTCCTAGTTATACTGCCTAAACCTCTCGCGGCGGAACTCAAGGACGTTCTCGACTTCACATACACGACGCCACGTATGGCATCTCATGATTCCGAGGCGTCAGAACCTGCCATGGTACGCACCATACCCTACGCCCTCCTCTCGGCGATCTCCAAGTGGACCCGGACTCCAGGAGCAGAACACGCGATGAGTGGTCATAAGCCGCTTCTTCGCGTACAGGATTATTCCATGATTGCACTGCTTGCTGGCACGCGTACTTCCCCAGAACGCAAGTTTCCGGTCGTGTCTACCCCCATTGCCGACTCTCAAGCATCGTATTCGCGGGAAGTGGGTGACCGGCGGGCTGTGACTGCGGTTGTCAATGCACTGCTCAGTATTGGAGGTTCTGGAGTTGCTGCATGGTGGGCTGCTGGTCGCCTTCTATGGAGGGAAGAATGGGTGCGTCGTGTGTTCTGTCACCTACTCCGCAGATGCTTAAGCCATGTACTACGGTATAGAAAGTGCTTCTAGCATTATCTGTCGCCGTCCTTGTCGCAGCGGCTGAGACCATCCTGTACTTGATCTGGGACGGCCAGCGAAACAAGCCCCAATGCCGCCGCGCAATACGTCACTGCGGAGCAATGAAGGCGAGGGAGGATGCTTTAGTATTTGAAGACAAGAAGAGGGAAACCGACAGTCCTTGTAGGGCTCACGAAACTGATGGTCGGATCATGCAAAATGCCGCGACGACGACTGCAATGTCAAGACATAAAATGGGTAGTTCCAAGGGTACTCTGTATGCACGGACTGTAGCTGGTGGCAGCATCCACGCCATTTCTCAAGAGTGTTCAGCCAGTCGGTGAACAACTGTTCCATGCAAGCTCGATTTTCGGGGAGGACTAATATTGGGCTTAACATTGAGTATGCCACATCAAATCATTCGCCCATGTTTAGATTCTGATCTGTGGATGCAGTAGATAGTGCGGGGGAGAGGTGGCGGGTGACCTGAGCAACTCTCAATCAGCTTGTGAGCGAGCGGAGTAGACGAGACTAGTCGCCGTATAGGTGGCCAGCGCTAGCTTCGAAATCGGGACTGGCTTGTAAAGTCGCCTGCCCACGTACCGTGTCCTATGTAGCCACACAGTAGTTGTAATCAGGATATGTAGTTGACTATGGGAGCTGTATCTCTTCTAGATTTCTTCTACCTTGCCCGCAGTGATTGATTGCCCGGACGTTACTGAGTTGGAGATACTGTAGAAGGGGGATGAGGATAGCGGTAGTTGGATGTTGCTCTCGTCCGCCCCGGAACTTGGGAGGTACCAATTCCTTGGAGGACTCTAGTATCCATATACTCCAAGGGCTCGTAGAAAGGCGCACAAGTACCAACCTGTCAATCCCCATACCTCCAGCCGCGCCCCTCGGTCTTCCCCAGCCCCAAACCCCCGTTCAGGGTCGCTACTCCATGGAATCTTGGCGTTACGATTGAGAGTCTGTTCTAGATGCATGGGGTCGGGGCCTCCAACTAAATCCGCAACACTGATTGCGTAATATGGCTGACGACCGCGGAAGAGGGACGGTCGCAACCGCAGCGGGGCCAAGACAGCAGAAAAGGGAAGATGGAAGGCATGGGTGACTTCTCGGGGCGACAAGGTCAACGAAGAGAGCGATAGAGATGGCAGTGGCATGCTGTCGTCTATGTGCGTATTTGAAGTACAGTGTTCTCGGTCGGGGATGGCAGGGCTGGGATGCACAAAACCCTTTTATAATCTTGACGTTAGAAAATGAGCTGAGATGGAGGGGGTTGGGATGACACGTACGACATACGGCCAGACTCTCATGCCACTCAGAGATCGTTCAGGTGGTCCGACGCGGCCTAGCATTTCAATTTGAGTGGGGCGGATTCCCATTTCCTCCTCTGTCTCTCGTAGCGCAGCGGCCAGAGGTGTTGGATCGATCTGATCATGTGTGGATGAAACTCATTTTACATAAGTACTTTGCCGCTATCAGGCAAAGGTACAAAGGAAGTTGGACAGACCTCATCGACTCTACCGCCAGGGAAACTAGCTCGCCACGACGTGGGATCGGTTTTCTAGTAATAGGTGATTATTGGCAGAGGAACATACCTGACTTCTCCGGGGTGCGTCCTTAGCTTGCCCCTAATTTGGAGGAGAATTCCGGATTGTCCGTTCACGTTGCAGAGGGGGATCAACACAGCGGCGTGAGCACCTGACTGGTTGTATACGTTCTCCGATCGCGAGAAAGACAATTGCAGTGTGTTGCGGATGGTGTTGCATGCTCGGGGGGTCAATGGTTCAGTGAATGGGATGAGAGGCTTCGTAGACCCAGTAGAGAGGTTCAGTGAAGCAGATGCAACACCGTTGGTGTAGAATGTGCGGAGCATGAGAGTACGTTAATTATTCAATGGGTCAGCGTCGTCACCTGTCGGCAACTCAGTCGTGTAAGGTGAATGTGTTGAACGAGTTACTTGTGCACTCGCGCTGCAGCTGCTCCACGGGGCTTGTCGTATGTATCGGGTGATGCCGTTGCGGGCGTTTATGCCTTCATTGGGCAATGCACATTGAGGGTGACAGAGCCGATTCCTTGCTTGCCACCACAAACTCACCACCTCGGCCTCATTGTCCGCAGACATGTCCGCGCGATGAGAGGCTACCATATTCGTATTTCCTTGAGCTCTACCGCCTCAGCGTCCAGCTCACCACTTCCATCCTCTGCATCGCACAAGCAACCTCCAGCTGTCCCCAAGGTGTTCATTCCAAGCACCCTTTTCCAAGCACTCCCCTCCCACTCGCAACCAAACGCGCCCTTCGCGACCGGCAGGAACACAGTTTCTGTCTACAGTGATCCATCAAGTATCCTAACAAGGGATACGGATCACGAAGACTGTCGTCTTGGTCCGCTTCGTCTCGACTGGGTCGACTTATCCACCATGGATGCCTCTGGTAACGCATTTGTGACCGTCGGATCTGGCAAGGAGCGCGAGAAGTCAGCACAACGTAAAGGTATGTCGTCCTTCTAAACGGTTCAAGTCTAGCTAAATAAAATGCCACGATAGGGCAACAAGCGACAGCGACGTTCGCGCCTCGCACTATCCCCCATCATAAGTCTGGTTCAACTAACTTGCCTGAAGGCGTCGTGCATATCTTCCGCGAGTACTCAAAACCCGATGACGATACTAGTAAAAGCGGATCCTATGCCGGCATGGTATCTCAAACATCTACGCATACGCAGCCTTCTGGCTCAGGAGCCGCATCTCAAACGTTAGTCGAATCGGACGATGTGACCCTAGCCGTGCTGGCTGTTCCTTCCTGGATGACCCCCTCGGATTTTCTAACTTTTGTCGCTCCTGCTGCCGATGGTATCGCTCATCTAAGGATGATTAGGTACGTCAGCCATGAGTTTCGATATGAAGGCAGGATTTTCATGTGATGCTCTCGCAGGGATTCCGCACCGAATAGATCTATCGTTGTCATGAGGTTTCGCGCACCAGTCAATGCTGCGGAGTTCATAGAAGAATTCAATGGGAAGCAATTCAATTCCATGGAAGTATGTTTTTCTCCTTTGATCACGGCAAATCCTTGCTTAGCTCCCTCAATCGTGCAGCCAGAAACTTGCCACGTCGTCCGCGTGCTTTCAGTGGCTATAGATGCCGAAGATCATGTCTCCCAAGGCATATCGCGTCTATCATCCCTGCCAGTACCCAAGGCTTACGAATTGCCAACTTGCCCCGTCTGCCTTGAACGAATGGATGCAGCAGTGACGGGACTTGTAACTGTCCCTTGTTCGCACACTTTTCACTGTGCCTGTCTCAGTAAATGGGGCGACAGTAGGTAAATAGCTATCCTTTGTTTCCAATGTTTTCCCTCTAAAGTTCTGACGTTCAATCTCTTCTTTCTAGGTGCCCAGTCTGCCGATACTCGCAGACCTTACTGTCATCCCACCCCATCTCTAGTACCTCGAGAACATCACGCCCAATTCCCTTTTCATCGGCTCCTTCCTCGAATGAATGCACGTATTGCGTCGACTGTGGAGGCTCTATGAACTTGTGGATATGTCTCATCTGTGGCAACATTGGGTGTGGTCGGTATGGCCAAGCCCATGCTCATGCACACTATGTCTCTACAACCCACCTCTACGCTCTTGAACTGGAGACACAACGGGTTTGGGACTACGCTGGGGATGGGTATGTCCACCGATTGATCCAAAACAAGGCTGATGGGAAGCTCGTCGAATTGCCCTCCGCTGCCGCTACCATCGGAACACGGAGTGAAGGCGCTGGAGGAGGCCCCACGGTGGCGGATGCCCTTTCTGCGGAAAAGATAGAGGCAATCGGAATTGAATATTCTTATCTCCTTACCTCGCAGCTTGACTCACAGCGCACATTCTACGAGGAACAAACTGCCGAGCTCCACAAGCAAGTAGATGCGCTGCGGACTCTGGTTGGGCAACTGAGCACCGAAGTCGAACTGACGCGTTCCCGAGCAAGAGAGGATGAAGTCCGGCGCGCTCGAGAGCATGACCTTCGTATCACCGAGCTGGAACGAGAAAAGGCCAAAGCAGAGAAACGTGCAGAGAAGGCATCTGAGCTCGCTCGGATGTTGTCTAAAGAGCTACGGGAAGAGCGAGCTGTCAGTGAGGGTCTGATGAAGAACCTTGTGAAAGCAAGGGAGCAAGCGGAGATGGCCACCCGGGAGACCTCGGAATTCCGCGGAAAGGTCCAAGAGCTTCAGAATCAAGTTCGGGATGTGATGTTTTTCCTCGAGGCAAAAAGTCAGATTGAGATGGGAGAAGGGGCTGCAGCTGAAGCTGCTGGTGGAACACTTCATATCTCTCAGTCGGGTTTGGGGAGACGGAAAGGGGGATCATAGCATATGCCACACAATTCAGTAGTAGTACTCTATAACAGTGACCACCTTGAATTGATAAAGTTTCATTAGGGGTAGTCAAAGTTAATGATTTGATGGTTACTTTGACAGGTGATTCTAAGTTGCTTCGCTGAGACCAAAATGTTCACAGAATTGAGTGAGCTTTGATCACCCCATCAGAGAGTCAATTCTATCGTGGCTTCGGAGCCCCAATTCTGGTTTGATTGCAACTATAGTGCCCATTGATGGCAGGCGAATGGAGAGGGATGGGGGCAAAGCAAGTACAGGCAAAGCGGCTTCCGGGGGGGGGGGGGGGGAGTACTCCTCCAGAGTAGCACTGGTGATTCTGCTTGATTCTGGCAGAATCAAGTAGAATCATTGCTTCGCCCTCCCTCAAAGCACCTTCCGAAGTGTTTCCTCGAAACAACCACTGAATTGTTAACTTTGACTACTTGTAATATTAGGGCCAGCTGGGTCAGGCCTATCTTATAGTCATACACTTTAACTGGGTTATATACAGATGGATATTAATATAGTCAGAGGGAAAGTGTCCAGATATGTTTAATATATATTGTTATATTGTTAGATACAAGTGTAGTCAGGCTGGCCTCTGCACCTAGCGCATGTGTAGGACCTCCGGGCCGGCATAACAGCCAGACCCCCATGAAAAGCGATAGTATTTTCTGAGCTGGCTGGGCAGGTACTATAGTAGACAAAAAGGGAGGGTAGGGAGGGTCACACAAATGACTAGGTACACAGAAGAATACAGAAATGAGGTGTACAACTGTAGGGTAGATGAGTGGTAAGAAGGGGTTCTTTAACTGAAATAAGGGCAGTTGCCCCTTACCATGCACAGATGAGTGGCAGAGCTGACAAAGCAATGAAGCACAGGTGGGCTACTATGAAGGTGAGGTCTGTGTGTGATGAAGTGTCAGCTAGAAATGCTAGCTGGAATTGTGTCAAAGTGTGCTCACCAGTGTAGGAGGAGGAAGAGCTGCAGATTAGAGGTGTGACAGCCCATGGTTCTCTCCCTCTCCACCAGACGGTGATGCACAAGCAATATAGCACTGACACCTATCTACTCACCTGAAGGCCTCAACTGGGCAGCACCAGTGTCAATCAGGGAGCAAGTGTCAGAGAAAGGGCAGCATGGGCCATGCACTGAGAGAGTGCTTATGTGTGGCAGAGGCCTAGCTCACTGCTCCCTACCCCCAGAATCTGCAGTAAAGCCACATCAGGAAAAACCACCCCCAGCAATTACTGTCAATTGGTTATAGTTTCCACCAATTTAGTGTCAGAAACCTGTGGTTACTAGTAGTGGTTGTAACCCAGTAATATCAGTAATTTGAAGCTATTTACCCAAGTCCCTTTGTTCACTATAAGAAAAAACTGGTACCTTTCAGCCATATAGATATAAATAAACAGTATAGTAGTGCAAACAATATGAAGTTTAAGGGCCAGCCTTGAGCTCAGAGAAGTTGTATTTCCCAGTAGTTACAGTCTAGCTTACAGGAGTTATTACTAGGATACAACCAACAACAATAGTAGCAGTCACACAAATTGCAAGAGCATTGACCAAATTAGCTTGTCAATATTGGTAAAGTCCAGCATTACAGGTAAGTACCATAAGTAAAGTACCAATTAGCAAGCCAGTACCAAGAAGCACCAATAAGCAGAGTACCAATTAGCAAGCCAGTACTAGACCATATATGAGGAAGAATGGGGAATGTCAACCATCTACAGACTGTCAATAGGCCAAGACTATGATAACAGAGAATAGGGCTTTGTAGTCAAAGAATAATAGTCAAAAGGATGATGACGATTGTTACCACTTTTCTCCACTCTCACACTTCATCGTCTCATTCCTGTCCCCCGCATCCCCTATCGCTACCACAATGGGTGTAACCCCATCGTACCTGTACTGCACATGATCACAACATCACGTTACACTGTTATTCCCAGTCCGGACTGTCACGTGCTATTGTTTCCTTAGTTACAATAGGCTTACCTCATCTCGCTCTCCCTTGTTCCTTAGTCAGATCTAGTGACCCGCTCTCTCGGTTTACCTATTGTTCCCAGAACCTATATAAACCCAAGTGTCTCCCATGTACTTTTCCTTAGTTTGACCTCTTGAATCCATTGAGGCTTACACTCCACATTGGACTACTGACCAACTGTCATTGGCCTTTTGTCCCCTGTGACCCGGAACCTCAGAACACCTTGAACACTGCTTGACCCACTCCTTGCCCTCCGCCCACTTAGACAGTGCGCACCCTAGACCCCGTGGACTTAGGCCTCATCATAACATTAGGTCAAACTCTCCCCTTCCACCAACTTACCCAAGTCTAGGCAATCATCGTGGCGACTCAGAGTCCTGACCGTCCCCCACCGACTGCCACAAGGAACAAACATGGCACCTGGATACTTGACAACAGACATATTGTCTGGTGAGAAAGCTGCTGGGTCTTCACCACTGGTACCGATGGTTACCCCCTCAAACGTGTGTCCCATGTTACCCAACAAGCTTGGCCCCAAGGAACCCCAGAGAATCTAACACAAAGACCCCCTGTTCTCCTGAACCTATCTCGTACTACTACACCCAAACCTTCCCCATCTGGAGCAAGTATTCCCTTGCCCCCTGTATCCAAACAAACCTCTGCACAATCCTCCCCAGTCACCACTGCTCAGAAACCCCTATCCAAACCCTCTACGAGTAACCCCAAACAAGCTCTCACAAAAACTTCCAAACCCACCATGACCACAGCTGCTCCCAAACCCACTGAACGAAAGATACGTCACCCTCCTGACTTCAACAGTGACCGCACACAGGCCTCCGTGTTTCTCAACACCTGTCGAACCTACCTCCGCATTAACAAGGACACATACCCAGACGATGAAGACAAGATCATCTTCATCCTCTCGTTCATGGAGGGAGGATCAGCTGGACCCTGGAAGGAGGCCATGATGGAAAAGGCATACTCTCTTGATGATAACAAAGTCGAGAAGGGCTTTGGCATGTACAAGGCCTTCACTGCAGACTTCAACCTGGCATTTGAATCGTTATCCCCTGCTACGGAATGCATCTCAAAGATGAAGTCATTGAAGCAAACAGGTGTAGTGGAAGACTACGTAGCCGCATTCCATCCTCTCGCTGCCCGGTCCACTGTCACAGACATGGACGTCCTCTCAGACTACTTCCTTACCGGACTCACCTCTGGATTACGGCGATCCGTTCTGTCTGTGCAGACTCTCCCAGATACCATGGAGAAGTACTATGCACTAGCAGTACGCCTGGACATGCAGTGGCGTAAGGCTAATGAGTACGAGCGAGGTGCCAAGCCGAAACCACAAAGCACCTCCTCTACTCCTACCAGGCTTAGGAAACTGACTGAGAAAGAGCGCGCACGCTACATGGAGAAGGGCATCTGCTTCCGATGCAGGAAAGAAGGGCACATAGCTCGGGATTGCACGGCATTCTCCAACAACCCCTCCCCATCCTCCTCAAAGCCGACCTACCGGAAGATCCGCATCGCAACCCAGAAACCGATCGACTCTACCCCTCCTACCGGGAAACCCATTGACCATATCCGCACCCTCTACGCTACCCTTTCTGAGAGCAAGAAGGAGGAGGTGGTGAACATTGCTGAAGCTGAGGGTTTTTGACAGGGTCTGCTACGTCGACGTCAAGCAGACCCCATATCACTGTTGCCCCTGTAATTGTAGCGGATGTATCCAATCAATCTATTCAGATCCCTGTTATAGTCTCAAGCAACCCCATCGTCGAAACTCATGCTCTCATTGACTCCGGAGCTGGAGGAATCTTTATGGACCGAGACTTCGCCATCGCCCAAAGGTTTCCCTGCTCCACCCTCCTATCCTCCATCCCAGTCTTCAATATGGATGGTACCCCAAATCAACAGGGGTTTATCACCCAATGTGTCCGCAAGGATCTCACCATCACTGGGATCACCAAACACACCAGGTTCCTCCTCACCTCTCTAGGCAATGAACACATCATCCTAGGCCTCCCATGGCTAAGACAGGTCAATGCTGAAGTAGACTGGCAGTGAGGTCTAATTATGCTGGGCACTAAAGAGGAGATCATTCAAACACCCAAGAGGAACACCACTGTAGAAACGGTACCCGATGAGGATGACAGTCCTTCACCTCTTCCCCCTGACCCAGAACCATGCCAGCCAGACGAAGATGACCTGGATCTACCCTCTATTGAAATCTTACCTGATGACCTCATCGTATCCTATATTCAAGGTGAACCTGTTCTGGGCATATTCCAACAGGAGGAACCCCCAGTTCTTAGAGACACTCCAACCCCTCCTGACTACTCGGGTCCCCTTTCGATAGGCCACTGCACGAAGTGGAACTCTCAGACTTCCCTCCCATGGTACTCCTTTGGGCAGTTTACATGGAGCCTCAGGAAGATTAACCCGGCCATGGAAATGGCACAGTGAGCACATGGGACCGAAACATGCAAATCTCTGGAGGAGATAATTCCAGACACATATCTTGATTATTGGGATGTTTTCGAGAAGAAGGCCACTGAACGGTTCTCCGAATTATGCCCCTATGATCATGCAATTGACCTGAAACCAGACTTTCTACCTCGAAACTGCAAAGTCTACCCCCTCTCTCCAAAGGAACAGTCAGCCCTAGATGACTTCCTGGATGAGAACCTACACAAGGGATACATCCGGGAATCCAAATCTCCTCAGGCATCTCCATTTTTCTTTGTCGCCAAGAAGGATGGATCTCTGTGCCTATGCCAGGACTATCGCTATCTAAATAATGGCACTGTCAAGAACTCCTACCCCCTTCCACTCGTCCAAGAACTCATTGACAAGTTTGAAGGAGCCACCATCTTCTCCAAAATGGACCTTCGTTCGGGATACAACAATGTTCGCATCAAAGATGGAGACCAATGGAAGGCAGCTTTCAAATGTTCGAGAGGACTCTTTGAACCCACAGTTATATTTTTCGGATTATGCAATTCGCCACCCACCTTTTAGGCCATGATGAACGACACCTTCCATGACATGATCGATGAAGGATGGATGGTTATCTACATGGATGACATTCTCATCTTTTCCAAGGATGCAAAGACCCACGCTGAACGTACCCGTCGAGTCCTCCAACGCCTTCGTGATAATGACCTATACCTGAAACCGGAGAAATGTTTCTTCGATATAGCAGAAGTGGAATTCCTGGGCCTTATCATCTATCCGGGCATTGTTGCTATGGACCCTACAAAACTTCAAGGTATCCATGACTAGCCTACTCCCACTACAGTAAAGGGAGTCTGATCATTCCTCGGATTTGGCAACTTCTATCGACGATTTATATCCCACTACTCTGACTTGACACGTCCTCTCCATGACTTAACAAAGAAGGATGCACCTTGGATTTGGACCACTGTTGAACAAACCACTTTTGACACACTGAAAGCCAAGTTCACTGAAGCACCAGTCCTCCTCCTCCCAGACAAAACCAAACCTTTTATGATTGAGTCTGACACATCCAAGTTTGCAAGTGGGGCAGTCCTGCACCAGGCCGATGCAAATGGAGACATACACCCATGTGCCTACCTTTCAAGGTCCTTCGACTCAGCACAATGGAACTATGAGATATATGATCGAGAACTCTTGGGAATTGTCTGTGCCCTCGAAGAATGGAGACATTACCTCGAGGGGAGCCCGCACCCTGTGGAGGTCCTCTCAGACCACCAGAACCTGACCTACTTCCAAACGGCACAAAAACTCAATCGACGACAGGCTAGATGGAGCCTATTCCTATCCCTCTTTGATCTCCAGCTCCGTCACGTCCCAGGTACAAAGATGGTGCAATCCGACACACTTTCTCGTCTCCATCACCTCAACCTAGAAGTCAATGACAATGACTCTATCACACTCCTACCAGAGCATCTCTTCATTGCCCCCCTCGATACTTCCTTAGCAGACTGCATCCACTCTATCCAGAAAAAGGACAAGGTGGTAATAGAAGCTCTTGCCGCTGCAAAGAGTGGTGTAGTCCTACCCTTGCGATCCACCCTGTTGGACTGGGTGTTTGAAGATGGCCTTGTTTTTTTTCAAGCACGCTGCTATGTTCCACCTGATGAAGGACTGTGGTATGATATTGTCCACTGTTATCATGACCTTCATCCTATGGGCCATCCAGGACAATTTGGCACACTTGAACTCCTGCGGCGCTACTACTGGTGGCCGGGCATGTCTGTCTTTGTCTGGAACTATGTCCAGGGATGTGCAATCTGCCAGCAGACAAAGATCAACACACACCCCACGATACCACCTCTCACACCCATTCCGGCACTCCCAAAAGCAAACCCCTTTGAGACAGTGACCATCGACTTTATCACAGATCTTCCCCCCTCGGCAGGCTTTGATGCACTTATGGTCGTGGTAGACCATGACTCTACAAAGGGGATAGTGCTCTGCCCCTGTACCAAAACAATCGATACAATGGGCACGACATCCCTCTACCATCAATTTGTGTACAAACACTTTGGCCTCCCCTCTCGCATTATCTCTGACAGAGGCCCACAATTTTCCGCCAAAGTCTTCCAGGAACTCACAAGGCTCATTGGCTGCAAATCATCTATGAGCACTGCCTATTATCTCCAGATGGATGGTCAGACTGAGCGAACCAACCAGGAGATTGAAGCCTACCTACGAGCATTCTGCGCCAATCACCCCGAAGACTGGGCATCATTCTTACTAGACATAGAATTCATGCACAATCAGTGCCAAGCTCAAGGCCGCAACACATCCCCATTCTTCGTAATGATGGGCTTCAATCCTTGAGCAATCCCCTCAGTATTCCCAACCACACTCGTCCCATCCGTTGAACAATGCCTAGATTCACTCCAGAGGATTCGAGAAGAAGCCCTTGCTGCACATGAACTTGCATGACAGCGAATGGCTGAACGGATTACAAAAGGCTTCTCCCCCTTCAAGAAAGGTCAGATGGTCTGGCTGGAGGCCAAGCACCTGCAGTTTATCATGGATCACAAGAAGTTGGCCATGAAGTGACAAGGACCATTTGAAATCATCGAGGTCCTCGGCCTGTTAACCTACCAGCTACAATTACCAAAACAGTGGAAAACCCACGCGGTGTTCCATGTGACCCTTCTTACCCCTTATTATGAGAACGTGACACATGGACCCAACTTCCCCACACCACCACCTGACCTTATCGAAGGAGAAGAGGAATATGAAGTTGAGGCGATTGTCGGACACCAGAAGCGCTATGGCCGGATGAGTTATCTGGTCAAGTGGGAGGGATATTCCACAGCCGAAAACTCGTGGGAACTGGAATCCCATCTTACCAATGCAGAAGACATTCTCCTTCCATATAAACAGCAGCATCATCTCTAGCTGATCCTCATCATCCCCCACACCAACATGTCCTCTCCCTCATCCGCATCTTCCCCCACCATAGGTCGCTATGCAATTGCCACCATGCTCCAGCGTGTCATTGCCCTCGACTACACTGAGTTCCAATGCCTCATCGACCTAGTCAATGACAACCCCCCTCTTGCTGCCGCCATTCACAGTGCTCGCCAGGCGGACATAGCCCTTCGCCTCTGCAAATGAATGATCAAAGCAGTCAGCCTGATGAAGGAGGACCTCCAGGAGTCCAAGTACAGGCTTAATGAGTCCCTCGACGCCATTGTCAATGTCTTGAGGCAGGCCCCGTTGGGCGCCCAGATCCCTATTGAGTTCTACCGTGCCACCTCCTCTCCACCTCCTTCCTCTCCAATCGAGCCCAAGCAACCCCTAGACCGAGAGGAGACCCCATCTCCCTCCCTCACGCTCCCACCTTGGCGACGCAGATCCCCACGTAGCACCACCCAGGCGGCAACCAGGGCGTCTGAGGAGGCAGCATCCTGTTCTGGTTCCAGCTGGTCCCAGCGCCCCACTTCTATATCAGCTGTCCGGCCTGCCCTCATCGAAAGGCTCACATCCCCCTCTCCACCTCCAGCTTCTGTCTCTGTTGTCACCCTCTCCCCACTGCCCGTACCCCTCAACTACACCACATCCAGCCTGCTGGCTGCCCAAGATGACCCCTTCGACTATGCCTACCATGAGCAGGCGACAACCTATGGGCTGAATGAGGATAGAGAGCCCTATGACTATTGAAGGGGGCATGTGTCGATCCTCGGTGTGGTTCGACCATAGTCGGGGGGTGATGTTACCACTTTTCTCCACTCTCACACTTCGTCGTCTTGTTCCTGTCCCCCGCATCCCCTATCACTACCACAATGGGCATAACCCCATCGTACCTGTACTGCACATGATCGCAACATCACGTTACACTGTTATTCCCAGTCCGGACTGTCATGTGCTATTGTTTCCTTAGTTACAATAGGCTTACCTCATCTCGCTCTCCCTTGTTGCTTAGTCAGATCTAGCGACCCGCTCTCTCGGTTTACCTATTGTCCCCAGAACCTATATAAACCCAAGTGTCTCCCATGTACTTTTCCTTAGTTTGACCTCTTGAATCCATTGAGGCTTACACTCCACATTGGACTACTGACCAACTGTCATTGGCCCTTTGTCCCCTGTGACCCGGAACCTCAGAACACCTTGAACACTGCTTGACTCACTCCTCGCCCTCCGCCCACTTAGACAGTGTGCACCCTAGACCCCATGGACTTAGGCCTCATCGTAACAATGATAATAACACTATAACCGACCAAGTCTCATTAGTGCCGGGCCATGCCAGCAATGTTCAGGTAGCTCTTCCCCAAGACAGGATGTGCACTACCACCACTAACATGAAATGAATAAATGCACATGATGGTTGTGAAGGTGACATACACAATGCGGGTATAGAGACCATGCAAAAGGGCATGGTATGCTTTGAGGTTACCGGTCTTGATGTCATCGAGGAGCGCAATGTTCTGCTTGTAGACGTGCAGGTACGAGTTTACTTCAAACTTCCCTGCCTGATATGGAGTGTGTTTGTAATCTTCAATTGATATATAAATCTGCAACATGTTGTGAGACTGAATAGGAAGAAAGATGATGGGGCAACATCAATGTACTGTGGTGGAAACAAGTGCCAGCATTGCCACTGGGATCTCTTTCTCCTCCAGGTTCTCAGGATCTGAAGAGGTGAAATATGACATGATGCGGAACCCAAAGCTGTTCTTCTTGCTAAAGAAGGTGTCACTGAGCATATCTTCGAAGATGGGAACATTGAACACCTCTTCACCTACAACAGTACGGTTCTTTGAAACCTAATTTAACATCACAAGCTGGTCCAACACAAGGAAATATGTACCTGGTAGTTGTGCAGAAAGATGTATACCATGCCGTTGAGAAGCCAGGCAACTTTATCTGAGTCTCCAACAGTTATGCCATAGACCACCTTCACTTGACATTGACATCCCTTCTTCACCTTCCCACGGATGAGGTTGATGTGCTGGCTGGCCTGACTGGATGTTATGAATAGTACACAAGATAGCGATTGGGACTCACAATTGTACAGAGCTTCCGGTGGTAGAACTCATCTGTTTCTTTGTTGCTCTTGAGCTTCTTCGCCATGTTGCTGTATCCTAACACAGTTGCATGCTTAATGAGGATGGGGCATGCAAAGATGCTGTCCTCATTGGGAAAGGCATTGAGGAGGCAAACATTGGGTTCGCACTCTTGAATAGTGTGGCAAATAACCCAGTAGACATGAGGGTGCTGGTCAGTGAGATTCGGGTGGTTGCTGCCATACCAGACAATATCAATATGGGTATCTTTGTTGTCGTCATCATCACTAGAGCCGGAGAGAAGGTCAGATGCATCCTATGGATTAAACATGAGAAATAAACTGGTAAAGATAATATGTACACTCTATATCCTAGCAACAATGATGTCACTGACACTTTTGTGCTGGGTGCGGCGAGGTGTCACCACCACTGGAACCATTGTTGCTACCATCATTGTCAAGGAACTGAGGATTCTACGGAATGTTTGTGAGTAATCTGATGCGCATATGGATATCGAGTCTCAAGGTGAATGCACCTCATCAATGCGCTTGCATCTGGAAACCTTATGTGTGCTGGAGGACCCTGCTCTTGGTTTTCCTGAGAAACCCAGGGAACATTATCATAAGAACAAAACAATGTAGACAAGGAGATGTACCTCATTCCTTGACAATATGTGAAGGGCCCACCTTGCCCACACTGACCACACTGCTCACACCCTGGCTATGCATCCTATGATTCCACTCTTTTACCCTCACCTTCTTCTGGGTCTTTGCCTTCTCTTGCTCCCTCGCCTGCCTGAGGTCTTGATCCTCCTCCTCGTCTGATAATTCCCGATTCAATTTATCCTCCAGTTTGTATATGCGCTGATTGTGCATCTGTTCCTTCACCTTCACCTTTGCCTTTTCCTCCTGCCGCCTCTCCTCTTCACAGGCACAATATTTATGCACCTGCAACTCCTTCGACCATTCCTTCTCCCTCTTCTCAAGCTCACGCACTTGCCATTTGTTGCGCTCGCACACTCTCTCCTTCTCCTGAGACTGCCCATGGCCCTCTCCCTCTACCCAAGAGTGACACTTGTCTCTATTCTCCTTGACTTTGCTGGTGTTCTCCATTTGCTCACCCTCCTTGCCGATGTGTGCTTTCTTCTCCCTTTTCTTTGCTGGAGGAGCCTGCATGTCAAACAGTGAGCGCACAAAATACATCTGATGGATCAAGGAACACACCTGCGACATTATCCCTTTATCCTCAGAGGGGTCATCCCTAGCATGTTTGTTGATAGGCAGCTGGTGGGTATGAGAGTGTGAGTCCAGTTTGGACAGGGTGGTGTGAGGAACCGGATGTTGAGATGAAGAACGAGAATGAAGGGGAGTGGGAGAGCGAGAATGAAAATGGGGTTGAGAACAAGAATGGGACCAGGAATGGGACCAGGAGTGGGAATGAGAATGGGGATGGATATAAGATAGAGACCAAGATCGAGAATGGTTCAGAGCAGAGGAGATTGTCAGGCCAGCATGAGAAGGGGAGTGGGCAGGAGAGCTTGTAGGGGAGCCAAGATCAGGGTGGGAAGGGAAACCAGGCACGTCATGCTGGAGATCAAGCTGGAATTCGTCTTCTAAGTCAGCCTGGAAATCATCTCAGCAGTCGTATGGGGGGTTGTTGTTGTTGTCATCTTCAGGACGTTGTGAGTAGTCATTGACCCAGGTAGGGCACTGAATGTAGAGGGTGAGGATGAGTGACGTTGTCATGATGGATTTGGAAGAGGTTGAGCGCCAACCTCACTCTCAAACTTTATCTTCAAGGTGCCCAGGTTCTTCTTCTCGAGATCCTCCAACCCACTCGCTGGTGACATTTCCTCCTCATCCTCTTTTTCATCCTCACTCAACTCGGAATCTGACTCACCTGAACTGCTATCTTCAACTATCTGCCTACTCTTGCCCTTGTTTGCTGTGGTTGGCTTTCCCTACAACTTGTTTGACTTGGTGGCCTTCTCTGACTTCTCAGCCTTGCCTATCTTCTTACCAATGGCAGTCTCCATCTCGACAACCTCATCTTCAGAGGTATTGGTGTTGATATCTGGCACACGAAACTGGGATGCCACACTTGGTAGAGGAGATTGGGTCATCACCTTGGCTGGGAGGAGCATTAGAAGCGCACACCAACCAGCTAGTGAGTACTGCAATGCTTACACTTGGAGTTTTTCTTGATGGGTTTTCTCTCAGCTTCATCATTCTTGGGCTTGTGTTGCTTAGGTACCAGGCCCTTCCGGATCCAAACTATAGGACATCAGTATATTCAAGCACAAGGTCCAAGTCGCTGGGTGGACAACCCACCAGGTGTCCTTTGGGTCGCTTGTCGAATGGCTGTGCAAGGTATGTGTCACCAATGCATTGCATCGTGGAGGGCAGAAGTTGGAGGACTTACATCTTGGTGACCATGGTGTAGGCGGATTATCTTCAACTGATTTACGGCCAGAACCCCAACCCATGGAAGTGTACTCAAAGATGAGGAGTGGAAGGTGGATATGGATATTATGTTAGTGGCGGAAGGGTGAAGGATCAGAAGTTTGAGTGGTGGAAATAGGTGGAGGGGTAGGATGGAATGGATGGCATATTGGAAGTACATGGTCAGACATGAGTTGGCGGCTTTGTTTGTCTGGGAGGAGGTCAACTGATGCAGTCCAAACAGCCCAGGTGAGCCGATACTTGTGACATACTGCAAACCTTCACTCCCGTGCATCTGCCCATGCACACCCACCTCGCCTCTTGTATCACTAGTTCTTGTATATTCTTACTCCCTGAATCAAGTCCCCCTCTCTGCCATGCCAATCAAATCAAAAAGAAAAAGATCTACCAAGAACACAAAGCAAAAGAATCACCAGTGTGCAGGCTGCAGGAGATCATACATGATCTTCAGCTACTTTCAACATCTCCATCAGACCAGCAAACCTGACTGTATCAAAGTACATGATTCCCACTTGTGCTTTTGCTGGGATAGCCCACCCCCTTGAAGCACACCCTCTTCATCCCAATCATCCACTCCTCCATCCAGTCCCTCAGGTATCAATCCAGCCACTTGGGATCCATCTGCTCAGCCATTTGATGGCGACTTTTTCGGGGAGTATGATCCAGCAGAGTTTGATGAACATGATGAGTATGATAGTGGTGATGAAGATAATCAGGAAGATGCCCCTGAGGATGAAGAGGAGCACTACAGTCAGGACAGCAATGAGGATCTCGAGTAGGAGGAGGAGGAGGAGGAGCTTGAGCAGGATGCTCTCCGCTATCAGGAGGAGGATGACTGGGAGGTGAACATGGATACAGGTACAGGTGGTCCCCCTCAAGGTATGGACGCAGATCTTGAAGACTTTTCCGGTGTGGATAAAGATGGCATGCCTGATCCCCACACTGCTCAAGCCTCCCAACGTCGTGCTCAGGACCAACTCCATACCAAGACCTATGTCGACTGCTTTTCTAGCAGGGAAGCAGGTGTCCCAGCCTATCAACGTTGGGAACCATCAGACTATGATAAGGTTAATGCTGATCAAGACAACTCCTACTTTCTGTTCCACAGTTCACCCTTTTTGGCAACAAGACCATGTACTCTGTCTATATGACAATTGGTAACCTTCCAAAGGATGTTCAACGCAAGCCCTCTCACTGTGGACAGATTCTCCTGGCATACCTACCCACATCAAAGCTCAAGCACATCACCAACAAGGCTGCACGTTGCCATGTCTCAGTGAACCTCTTCCATACCTGCCTTTCTGCTATCCTCAAGCCTCTCATCACAGCTGGCATCCATAGAATCAAGGTGACCAGTGGTGATGGCATCGCATGGTGAGGACATCCCACCTTTGCCATGTATATTGATGACTACCCAGAGCAACTGCTGGTCACCTGTTGCAAGGATGGGACCTGCCCAAAGTGTGACATCCCAGCAAATAAGATAGGCGACAACATGAGCTCCAACCACCATCTTTGTGATCTCCCCAAGGTCCTTGATGCTCTTTTCAAGGTCAAAAATGTGACATCAGTGGCATTTAACAAGGCCTGTCAGGAGGCCAGAATCAAGCCCATCCCTCATCCCTTCTGAGAAGGCCTTCCCTATGTCAACATCTGATCTATCATGCCGGACATCCTCCATCAACTCCATCAGGGCATTGTCAAGCATGTCTTGAATTGGCTGAAGGCAGCATATGGTGTGGAGGAGTTGGATGCATGCTGTTGCCATCTTCCCCCAAACCATCAGATCTGACTCTTCCTGAAGGGAATCACAACTCTCCAACGGGTCACCAGAAAGGAGCATGCACACATCTGTTGCTTCCTCCTGAGTCTTATTGTTGGACTCCTTCTCTGTGGTGGTTTCTCTCCGGTGCACCTGGTATGCACAGTATGTGCTATTTTGGACTTTTTGTATATCGCACAGTATCCTGCGCACACATCTGAAACACTGATCCAACTTCAGACCATGCTGTAGCACTTCCATATGAACAAGGCTATTTTTATTGACCTCAGTATCCACGAGCACTTCCACTTTTCCAAGCTTCACTCACTTGACCACTATATCATGTCAATTAAACTCTTCGGCACAACAGACAACTATGATACATAGCACACTGAGCAGCTCCATATCAACTTTACAAAAGAGGTATACCGAGCCACAAATCAAAAGGATGAGTTCCCAAAAATGACATTGTGGCTCGAACATCATGAGAAGGTTCTCAGGCATGAGTCGTACATCCAGTGGCATCTCACATGCTTTGTCTCTGGTGGATCAGATTGTGATGATGGATGCACAATGGCTTCTAGTTCCACATTACCCTCTCCATCATTGTCCCTCTGCGCCCCTAGCTGTCCACCCTCTCTTCCACATTTCTCCTCTGGCATACCACCCCAGCCTATGCTTATACGGATGAAGCTGACAAAGTGGCCAACTGTGAAGGCACTCACCTTTCCAGCTGCTGCGCAGCTCTATGGTGCTGTCTTCCTACAGGATGCACTGGCATGATTCATCATCCAATATCGTAACCCATATCTGCTTCCTCATCAAGTCGAGCATGAAGTGAGCAACTTTACCTTCCAATTCATGCACTTTCCTGTCTTCCACTGTGCCAAGTTCTTTCTCAATGATGCCTAGCAACTCGGCATCATGGAGGGCATTCATGATGTTGCGCACACACACCCAGAGCATATAGACCATCAGGGGAGAAAGGTTCTGGCACGGTTTGACACTGTGCTGGTCAATGAGGGGACTGGAGGGCCAACTGGAGTGCATGGTATGGCCACTATCTTCCTTGTCAATGCATGTTATTGACCCTTGTGGCCTGTTCAATCTGAAGGTTATTGTGTCGGCCACATCCATCTTATCTTCAAGCTTCTACCAAGTGCTTGTGACCATCATATGCCAAACATTGTCTTGCCAGGTCATCTAGCATATATTGAGTGGTATACCACATTTACGTAGCCTGATTGGATACACAAGATGTATAAAGTGTCATGTTGTCTTAATGCACATGGGGAGCAACTAGCAGAGGTCATTGAGGTGCGCAACATTCATCAAAGTTGTCATTTGCTTCCTGTATTTGGCAGTGCAGTGCCTTGGGACTGGACATGTAGTACTGTACTTGATACATGTAAAGATTATTGGGTTAGTCCATTCAGCGACCAGCATATGTACATGACATTGTTCTAGCAACCTTATACTGCAAATAACCTGTCCATTAATGTATGTTACTTGCCTGTAACTTTCTGCATTCTCTGCCCTTGATAATAAATGGTAATCCTAGTATTGATTGCTAGCAAAGTGGTGCTACTGCTGTTACTCATAGCTGACAGTAATATACTTTGAGCTACATTGATTAATAGTAATTGCTGAAGGGGGGTTTTCCTGATGCAACCTCTGCATCTAGCCCATGTGTAGGACCTCTGGGCCAGCATGACAGCCAGACCCCTGTGAAAGTGATAGTATTTTCTGAGCTGGCCAGGCTAGAAGTTGGCTAGTTGTGGTGTGTGCAGGGGATGGAGGAGGTTGAGAAATAATAGAAGTGAGGATGCCAGAGGGTGTGAAGCTCGAGTTTGGCACAGACTGTTAGATGGTCATAAATATACATTGTCCATGATTTCAAGGGCCAGCATCTGAGGGCTTTGATTACATCTTTGGAGAGGCCGAGAGATGCATAGTATGTAGCACCACCTGCTCATGCAGAGTGGCCACTAAATTGTGAGTGGGGGAGATATTGGAAAAGGCAATGCTCAAACCAGGAATGGGTAGAGTATGAGCCATCTACATGGAAGAAGAGTGGGGTGTGTGCACCATGAAGGCAGTCACAATAGGAGACATAGTCATGGAGAGTAGAAACAGGGTTGATGTCATAGGAGGCAGTGGCATGGGAGAAAATAATTGTCATGCCACAATAGAACAGATCAGGTTTGTTGTAGGGGAGGATGAAAGACATGTGGGTGCAATCATCAGAGGTGAAGGAGGAGTGGCATATGTGTTTGTACCAGTTGGGGATGGGAGATTCAAGAAGTTCACCAATTTAGTGGTAGGCAAAGAAGGTGGTAAAGAAGAGTGTAAAGAATAGGAAGTCATTTTAGGAATGTGAGTTGGAGGCTTGTAGTTGGAAGTGGAAGAGATGGAAGAGGTGGAGGGGTTGTTTTTGGTGGAGAGGGTCAGCATGAACTTTGTGACTGCCTTGGATAGTGGTCTGGACTAGAGCATGATTCTGTGTGCTATCAAAATTAGGATAGATGTCATGTAAGAAATGATGTGCCAGAAAGATATTTAGGATGGGATGCAATATGGGCAGAAGTGTAAGCAATATAATGAGCAAGGGTTAGAGGAGTATGGTCAAGGGGAAGATTGTGAATGGAATAGAATAAAATGTAGTTATGAGCCCTAGTAGAGTAGTTATAACACATGTTAGTCTCAATAGCATGTGCATGAAGATATGCAATTAACTCATCAATAGCCAACAGAGGTAAGTAAGAGTGCATGACAGGATGCCCATAACAACGTCTTCCTTGCCCTTCTTCTCACTGGCTTCTATGCCTTGATCACCTTGGCAACCTCATGTGGCCTGACCACATGCAGCACTGTACCTATGCCACTATCCCATGCCACCTGTCAGTTTTGCTTGATGCTGACCATTATTCCTTCATCCTCCTGATCCACAAAATGGATGCATTCTTCAAGGGAGATCATATCCTTGTCCACAAGCTCCTTCCTGACATTGATCCCTACCTTGCCTTCATAGCATACCTTACCTCCTATGACCACTACTTTTTCTATCACTCCAAGCTCTGGCTCCACAGTGATAACTCTATGCCTCTTTGTTTCTGGTTTCTCCACCATCTCTTCAAAACTTTTACACCTTCTGACAACCTCAGTGGCCACTCCATGCATGCTAGTGGTACTACCACATTGGTGCTCACTGGAATACCTGTGACACCATCCAAGCTATGGGGCATTGGTCTTTCACTGCATGGCAACTGTATATGTGCAAACAGTCCATGCTTCTGCAAGTGCTCCTGTCAGTGCACCAAAACCCTCTCACCTCAACATAATACATTCAATTCTCCATCCCATCTGCCATGCTACTTGTGTCTCTCTACTTCTTTTTCTTTATTAGTCTCTTACCATCTCTCAAATTAAGCCCATATCCCTTTTGGGTGTTGTTGTGGCCATACTCCACAGTGCCTGAGTCCTAGTATAATTCTGTGCTTAGCCATGCTTGCATTGTGTTAAGAGTTTTCAGTCCAATATATTTACATATATTATTTCTGATGTTTAGCCATAGCTGAATGAAGCAAGAGAGCTCTGGTGATTTATCTATATATAGAATAGAGTGTTAGTGGGTTAATTCAAAGGGTAATTGTTTTAATAAGTAGCAATAAATATTTAGATAGATTGTATTACAAACAGGGTCTATATAGATATTAAATATATAGCTAGCCAAGTTTAGACCTATGATTGAAACTATTTTAGCATCTAGCCTAGCTACAATTATATTTATTCTTCTATACTACTGTCTACTTGCCTATTAAGTTGCTGCTCCCTGTTATCTATCTACCTTTTCTATTATCTACTTGTCTATACTATTGCCCATGCTCTTACTTGCTCACACCATTGCCTACTTGCCTACATAAACAGTCTAGGATCTACTGGAATTCTAATAAGCAGGGAAACTTGGAAGTTGGCAGTTTGTGACTGGATCCCTACTTAGAATGTGGGCAGCATCTAGTTGGAATTAAACTGCACTGCTGAACAGTAGATTCTAGCTATCAAGCCATTGGGATTCCACCTTGGTGCCTTGTGGCCAAGTAGATCCAGCTGTAAGCCAATAACTCAGAATATGCCAGGTCTCTGCAGGACACACATAATCTCTGGCTGTCCAAATTATGCTATTGTGAGCCCAAGAGAAGGGTTATGAATAGATAGGAGACATGTTGGACTTGGACACTTTCTCCTCTTTTCTATCACATCTCTGTGAAGAAGCCTACCTAGTCTCTTTAGTGTTAATTCTACAGTGAGTACTAGGCCACTACTCCCAGCTATATACACTTACTGATTGTTATAGAGTCCAAGTGGCTGCATAGTGATTGTTTTATATTATTAATAGTAAGCAGAACATTGCCTAGCCCCACTGCCTGTATTAGGGCTAAAGCTAGCTGGCTGTCTATATTACTTATATAGTATATAGTTAAATAAATTCTTATTCAATTCCGCATTTTATAGTAGTTTTTGTGCAGCACATATACTTTCCAACATCAATACTGGCAAGCCCTAATAGGAGCCAGAAGTGTACCAGAAAATTAAATAGGAATTAAAGACTAACCACAGATCCAGTTAATGCTGCAGTAATACTTAACTGAGTGGCTGGTTGTACTGCAGTTATATGATCTCTGGTGCAACATTAACTACAGTTTTATAAACTGTAGATCTGGATCAGAGGTTCTGGGACCGAGATATTAACCACAGTTTATACTTAACAACAAGTGGAGATTTGAATTTGTTTGTAAGGTTAATACACATATATTTGTTGTACATTATAACAGACTTCTATGCTCCTCTATTATACAGTTTATATGTGTTGTTACTATGGATGAAACAATAACTCAGACATTCTAAATTTCTAAGTATAGAAGTGAGCACCCACAGATGCACCAAGAGCATTGAGCAGAGGGGTGTCTACAACTTGGAAGTGTGTGTGTGAACTAATAAAAGTGTTTCTACTCCCTATGACCAAGCAGAACCTCTCTGAGGCATCAAATAAACTCAGCTTCCACCATATCCTCACCATCTGAAGAGCTATTGACAGCCTTTAAGAAGGGTATGGTGTTGTCACTCTCATAGCCACCAGCATCTGAGTCTGAGTCTGAGTCCAATGTATCTGAACAATCACACCCTGGTGAGGCTAACCTCTCCATGTCCAACAGCCTCTGCACCATAAACTGTAGCCATTGTGTGAGCTGTGGTAGTGTGTGAAGTGTCTACCATCCTGCCTAATCTGGCATATTTGACAGAAATGGATGATAATGTGATTGGGGTGGCAGCTATATACCCCACAGTGAGTGCACAAGTGGCCAAAGCGGATAAGGACATAGTGCAATCACTTATTGCAAGGCACTCTGAGATACACATGAGGAAGGGCTCCAAGAACATGTCAACCACCACAATAGCCTCACACAGAATGGCAAGGAATTGGCCAGTGCTGACTTCCTAGTGGTGGTATGTCTTATAGAAGATGGTTGTAAAAACATACCATGTGAGCTTGTTAGGAGTAAATGTGGTGTCAGAGTCAGCATCACTTCCACTTGCATCATTGTTGTCATTGTCCAAGCTATCACCATGCATGCCAGAGCTAAGGATAGAGGTAGGAGGAGTAGAGTTGGTGGTAGCATCAGTGGAGAGTTGAGAAGGCTTCAAGTTGAGAGAGCTGGGGACTGCATCATTGCCCTCAGGAGGGTCATGAGGTGCCACTATGATGGTAGGCTTCATGGAGGAGAGAGTGGGATTATTTATCCTACCATGCAGGACATTAGCTGAAGTTGCACTTGTAGTAGGGCCTGTGGGATGAGAAGACAGATGAAGCCCTTCAAAAATGTGTGCAAGATTCATAAGGGGCTCAAAGAGGTCATTCAAGGCTTTGAGAGAGGTAGGATACCTGTAGGAGATGTGAAAATTGCCTAGAGAGAAAGAATATCAGTGTGGGTTGTGTGAGGTAGTGAAAGGCATGGCAATATAAACATACCTCTGGGAGTGCACCCACTGCATGAGTTCACTGAGGAGCTCCTCAACATCTTTATAACTTGGTTGGAAGTGGGCCATTCTGGCAGGTAACAATTGATAAGAAACTATAAATATTAAACTAGTTCTTACACTTATAAAATATATTAATAGCATACTACTGTGGACAAGTCAATGACAGCATACAATATTACATACATTATATTATATGTATTTTATGTGGCATCTGCTTATAGTATCTAAGCTTTTCTATCTTTGAAGGTACTAACTTACAAAGCATTGTAGATTATCAAGCTTATGCTGTTCTATCTAATGCTGCCTTTCAGCTCTCCCTCTTAGAATAGGTAGAACACTGTGGGTGGCTATGCTAGGACCCGGAATCTATGAGGTGTGAGAGTAGTACACATTATCACATATTTGCAAAAGCTATTTTTCACTAATGCTTTGTGCTTCTGTATTAAAGTTACTGCCTTTATGCATATAACAATCATCAACATTATGTCTCTGTTATGCAGTATCAGGCCCTGCCAGTTACTAGCACTATTACTTATACATTATGAGATATTATACATTGTTATATAGGTAATATAATAGGATATGGAGTAGTGTCCATGCATATATAACTCTGATAACCTTTCTAGGAGCATCCTAGACCTCAATTGGGTGGAATTTTCACATAAACTTGTCTTTTCCCTAATATTTTGCTATAAAAGCTCATCATTAACTGGAAATTGCTCATAAATCAGGTGCATATTACTATATTTGGCCAACCTCATAATGCATACCCTACCAAATTCTAACCCATTTTTTATACATTATTGGATATAAGATAAAATGCATATTTTGGTGAGGCCTGACATGGGGACCTGGATATTTTATGCATTATAAGATAAGCTTAAACATACAGTGGCCACCAAAAATAATGGGACACCTGCTCCGGCGCCTTTCCTCCTCCTCCTCTACTTTGACTACAGACCTATACAGCTTTGTGAGTATATAAATATGTTCTTTGGGGCATACTATGCATGTCCAAAATAATTTCAACATTGTGTGCACACAATGCGTGAGGACGTGAGGGTACCATAACCATGAGAATGCATTAGCACCCATCATCTCTCGACATCGTGATTGATGTTGTTTCTGCTCTATCACAACACAACAAACCCTGACTACTATGTCTTTCATTGTTTTATATTCATACACTGTTCTGATCTGCATTTTATGCTATGACCATCTGTATCTCCACTGAGCGAGCTCGTATCCTCACTTTTCATGACCTCGCTTCGGGCACCCCATGCCCTTCTGAAAAATCAGCTCTCTCCTTGGAATCACTTGCAGCATGGTCTATTGCAACTGGAAAACAGTTAGCCAGGCAGGTAACTGTTTTGTCTACAAGCCACAGCCCCACCACCCTGGCAAGTTCTCTGAGCACAATGTCTGACATGTGGAGAATGCCCTCACTAATGCTCCTACCTATGATGCAATGGACATCTGGCAGCAGCTTTTCTCTGATGTTTCCTCCCATACTATTTAGTGATGCCTTGAAGACATCAGACTGCATTATTGTGTGCAACAAAAGAAGCTGTCCCTTTCACCATTGAATGTCAAACAGCAAAAGGTCTTCATTGCTGGAACAGGAGATTGGGGCGTGAAGAAGTGGAGGCTGATTGTCTTTTTGGATGGGTCTACATTTAATCTATTTAGCTCAGATAGAATGCAGTGCTGCTGGAGAAAGGTTGGGGAGCTTTCCTGGCTGGAAATGTGAAGAGGGTAGTCATACATAGAGGACAAAGTCTGACAGTCTGGGGTGGCATCATCTCAGACGGCATTGGACAGCTTTACCAGATTTTGCAGCAATCTCAGTGCAACCAAATACTATGCCATCATCAAGGAGTCCTTCCTAGGCACCCTTTGTTGTCATTCTCTTTTCCCCCAGTTCACCATTCTCCAGTAGGACAATCACCGGAAATACATATGCCATCTTGCAAAGGCCTGGTTTGATGAATATCACATCCATTTCCTCCCCTGACCTTTCTCATTTCCAGACCTCAATACCATGAAACATATCTATGAAGAGCTAAGCCATAATCCCCATTGCTGTCAGCAGCTTCCCCACAATTTGATTGAGTTATGAGCTGCAATGTGGCTGTATTGCATAAGGAATGGTACACATTGAACATTGAGCTGATACAGATGCCTTACAATTTTATTCCTGTTATCATAGCTGCTATTCAGGATGCTCATGTACTATACACATGTTACTGACTATAGTTTTGTTTCCTCTTGGATTTTGAATACTTTTTCATTGCTCATTACCACAGGTGGGACATGCCCAAATAGGCATGTTTCACTTTGCCCCTTTCTTTTCAAGAAATAATTAAATACAACTTTCATGGTGAGTCTACATACATGACATGTACATCCTACCCTACTGATATATGCTCTCATTATCTGATGCAGCATTCAAACAGGGCCATAGCATCAATGTTTAGATGCCATCAAAGGCACCTCAGTGGGCATCCCATTATTTTTGGCGGCCACTGTAGCTTCAGGTGAAGCACAGGTCAACCTGGCCTGAACTTGCAAAAATACCTGTAGGTTGATGACCTGTAGATTTAGGTACCTACATTATGAATCAGCTATGAGTCTGAATCAGCCATTTTGGTAAAAGCTAGCTTGATTTACAGGTATAGGTTCAAATTATCTACAGGTTGATTTGTACTTTGATATACTAAATTAGTATAAATTGGGGTGTTTGGTAGGTTATTTGCCTATCTTTGGCCTGATCTGATGTGTATTAGCATGGTTTTAGTATAAGCAATACTAGAAATATCTAACAGAAAGCAAAATACTTGACATAAAACTCATAAAGCTATATATTTAGTGTTCAAATTGAATCAATGATTTGACTTGTGATTTATAGATTAATAACCTATAGGTTATAGATCAAAAGTTGACCTGATTCAAACAGTTTCCAATCAAGGTCCCAAAAGTTGGCAAACATGTAGGTTTAGTTCCCAATTACCTGTAGGTTGACCTATGTTCAGTCTTATTATAAGATAGTCAACTATATATACTCCCAGAGAGAACCAAACTTAGTCATGTATGATAGATGCTGGTTTGCCTGTTATAGATGGAAAGTGGGGACTTAGAAGTGCCAGCTCCAAAGTAGAGTGGCACAATTTGAGGAGGAGTCACTGGAGGATGGTGACCATATGTTGTACTAGTAGACATCATATGGGCCAGACAAGGAGAGTACTAGCATACTAGAAGGGTGCATGCCAGGGGTGATGCCTGTGTAGGCAGAAGTGGCCCAGTTGTTGTGCTTTATAATTTATTTGTCTGATTGGTGCTGAATTGAATACAACTGGCTTCAATGATGACCCCCCAGAACCTTGTCAAGCAAGATAATGAGGACATGATAGAGAGGCCAGCCTCTCAAGACATCCAAGATTTCCTGGTTGCCCTTTGTTGACCTAGATGTATAAGCAAAATCTATCTAGCTATCACAGCCAAGTGACTATACCACCAAACAAATAAAGAAGGGGCTTACTGATGGAGCACACTAGTGTGGCTGGGCACAGAGGCAAAGAGGATAGATTGTCTAGACTAGAAGATGCAGAGTGGTAGGGGCTGTTAGGCTGCCTACAGTGGAAGAGGGGAGAGAACAAGAGAGAGAATCTAAGATCTCTCACCCTACATCACAGCCCTTATATACTATACAGAATCAGTGCATAGATCACCCTGACTTCAGGGCAGGCTTGGGGATCACTCACAGGTGGGGCTATTACTGAAAAGGGAACAAAGAAGGAAAAGCAGCCTATTATATAATGATGACTAAAGATAGAGAAGTCCAGAAGTATGGGATGGCACTGCCTAAGGCTATGCCCAGAACTGATAGGTGGTGGTTAAGGGCAGAAGTGCCAAACATGGTGCAAAAAACTATAAAGCTACCCCCTTCTCAAGACTGATATGAGGTGCCTTAGAGGGATGTGACCCTTGGTCAAAGCTTGGAGTGGGTTTTATGGAAGCTAGTGAAGCTAGATGAGTCCCCATGGGGCTAGGCATAGGTACACACAGGGGCATATAAGACTGCCATGGCATACCACTTGGCAGTGGCATAGACCTTGAATGCTGTGCTACTAGCTGCACAGGTTGCCTGTCCAAGGCTGGATGTGGATAGTGGATGATCTCAACATTATCAAAGTAGAGGTTTAGATACCTCTTGGGCACAGTGCCAGCTCTGAGTTCATTCAAGTAGTGGTAAGAGCTTCTGCATCTAAGAGTTGATAGTCATTGTATACTAGAGTGACTAACTTGTACATTAACTGATCTACTGTGGGCATGCTAGCCTTCTTTATATTGCAGTAGATGTTGACCTTCTTGTATAGGTTGTTCACACAAATATTGTACAGAATCAGTAAGCTATTGAACATGACTAGGAGACCACTCATTACGATTGATGAGGAATGAAATCAATCATTTTTAATGAGGTGCACTTCCTGCAAGCGCTATGTAACGCTTGTCCGTGCCCGTGGGAATAAATTTCAGACTCAGAAAGTCTTTCACTACAAAATATTAGACGCTCAACTATAATTTTACTTACTCTCCCTGCACAGCTTTGGGGTTAGGGTCAGCATTTCTTACCTCCATTAGATCAAAATAAACTGTGGCTGTGCTCATTTTTGTTACCTCTCCTTACTCACATTCTTATGCCCTTCCAGTCACTCCAGCTTACTGCCTATGTCCAAGAGGGTATTGACACTATGTGGACTATTGACCAAGTGTTGTATGTCATTAGAAAGATCTATTTGAAGGCTTTCTAATGGTGCTAGTTTTATATCAATAGCATCTATATTGACTGAGATATAAGCCAAGTAAAAAAACGCACAATTGCCTCTGTTTGGGCACTTATTCCAATGTTTGAGTGTTATGTATAACATTAGGAAGCCCTTCTTAAACCCTTCTAGATGGTACTAGTTTCATGCCATTTGACCTCCTATTGGCCAAGTTATAAGCAAACCAAAGTTATACAAATGCCTCTTTGTGAGATCAAGCACTAGTTCAATAGTCATTTGTTACCTCTTCTTACTCATACTCTTATCCTCATCCACATAAGTGCCCTCCCACTCAAACTTACTACCCAAGTCCCACAGCATATACATGCTGATTTAGTGGTGTATCTCATTAGAAGCAGCAGTTTTAAGACTTTTCAATTGTACTAGATTTATTTTGATGGAGTTGGTATTTACTAAGGTAGAAGTCAAACAAAACAAACATACAAATGCCTCAGTTTTAGTGCTTATCAATTGTTGTGTGCTATATATATTATTAAAAAGCTTCCTTCCAGACCATTTTATTTGATCCACTATTGGCTGAGCAATAAGCAAGACAAAATAATACAAAGTCTAATTTGGTTGCCTGTTAGTGTATGCCTTACTTTCTCTATCTATATTGTTCTTGTTATATGCTATAGGATCCTACTCTTGGTTTTGTTCCAATTGCAAACCGATCTATGAGCACTATAGAACAAAAGCAAGATACTATACTTAAACAATAGATATATACCAGAGCTGTTGCTATAGAGGTCCCACCATTATGCTCAGTATAGTCCTATAAATCTTTGACAGATTTATCTAGAATAAGCAGATTAACAACATAGGACCTTGGTACAACAGATTAGTTAATCTATGGTTTCAGAAGCTAGCAAGAGGTGCTCCAGCTATATTAGACCTATGATCAGTTACCTTATACTAAAAATGTCAACTTTGTATACTACATAGTACATAAACTAACAACTGTAGTAAAAAGTCATATAATAATTCTACCAACTGCTCATTTATACTCTACTCTGTACTGTAGGAGCCTCCCCACCATAAGAACAAGTCTATATTCTAAATATAATATAACCTGTTTAGAGAGTAACACAGAGAGAATTTATAAAGTGCACTCACTATTGGAGACATAATAATAGGGGTCTGTTTGAGACTGTTAGTGAGTGTTGCTATTATTAATTATACAGATTAGAATCCAGTCACTTTGTAGCCAAAGTTGCAGACAAGTGTGATAAAGAGTAGCACAGTCCTTCTAGGATTCAAGTAGATATAAATGCCATCTAAGAGCTCATAAATACAAACTATATAAGTATTGACAATGAATGGTATATAAGATGTGGTAAACAGTAGAAAACAAGAACACAGAAATCCAACTATATCTGACAAACATGTTTAATCAAGTGCACCACCAAAAAGAAATGGTCGCTTGGGAAGCTCCTCCACCATCTCCTCAACATCACACTCAATACCGTCAACCAGCTTATGCACAATACACTTTCTCTTTTTGGGTTCTATGGGCATAATGGGATACATAAATGGCTCTGAAGAGTAGGCTGATGTAGGACCTAATAATAACAAATATAAGTAGCTATTGACGCATATCAAAACATAGGACTCACTTGTATGTCCAGGCTCATCAGCACTATCCGTACTCTCTGATGTAGTGTCAATCTCATTGTTATCACTTTGAGAGATAGTGATGCCAATGGGTGCACGGACACATCCAGGACGAAAATGGTGCATCTTGACATTTGGAACTGCAAGACAGCCCTCTGCACCAGGCTTGACAAGTGGGACTTTACAGTCTATGACAGAGCCAGCAGAAACAGCTGCTCTGCAGACATTGGTAAAAGCACTTCGAGACTAGGATCGCTGGCCAAAAGATGCAAAACTTTGGTGGTAGAGCTCCATGGTGTGGATATCAGTGGGACGGAGAGTAAGTGGTGGTAGTGGAGTGCTAGTCTTGATGGTAGATCTGCCATCCCCAGGGGTAGAATACATGTGGTATGGGCGGTGGGGTGAAGCAATATAGGAGCTATATACACGAATAGCAGCATCATCAGGATCAGGGTGAGTAAAATCCCAGGGAGGTGCAAAGCCATAAACACTTGCACACTATGCAATAGACCCATCTGTCCATCCTAGAATAGGCTTGTTGTCATCTTCAGCATCACCAAAAATAGGTGAGCCCCAAGAGACCTTGGTGGTCTTAGTGCCTAGAGCCTCTTGAATACGGTGAGCAGCTGGTATAGCACCATATAGGAACTGAGGAGTGGGCTTCTTGGCTGAAGCTATTGCCTTGGGTGTAAAAGGAAGAGCTGGAGGAAGAGGAGCAAAGCTGTAGAAGGTGGAAAGCTGCATGTATGCATCTGTACCCAAGTTGTTGATCTGTGGAGATTCCTGGGTGGTGATAGGAGGTAGCGTGGATGAATGTGATTTGAATAATGCACAATTCAAGTTGCTATTGCTGAGAGACATCTGAGCATTGGGACCAGGACTAAAAAGATAAAGAAAAGCATGTTAGTTGGTATAAATCTTGCATCAATTAGATGGTGAATGCACAGATTTGCCATAGAGAGAGAAGTAGGGACTTGATCCTGGAGATTGCCTAGAGTAAGATGTGTAGAAGGGTGGATCAAGGCAGTCTTGTTATCTAAAAGAACCCGTTGAGTTTATGAACACCTTATATGTTCTTGAGATACTATGCAACCTGTGCTGGTCATGTGATTTGTTGGACAAACGATACTCATCATCTTGTTTGGTGTAAGATATGCAGAAGCATCTAGATGTAGCAAGTTGTGATTAGTATATGAAGTGTAACTTAAATATAGTACTTACCTGTAGGTTCTTGGATGGATTGTGTGAAGGTAGGGTGGAGATAAAGTGACACATCATCATAGTTGAGAATGATTTGACAAAAGCAGATAGGACACTTGACAATGTCAAAAGAGATGTTGATAGTGCTCATAATGGATATCAGAGATAAATATAGTAGAAAGAGCTCTTTGCTGAATGGACAGTATTGGAAGAGCTCTTAGAAATGTCCAAGCACAATGTGGTAGAGATCAAATTGTGACTATAGTCGTTGATGTGAAGTCATTGCATGGGCAGCTGACTCATCCTGCCTAATATAGTACACATTGAGTTGATTAGTATTGTCACAGAATTGTTGTGGTAGCAAAGGAGCTATAACATTTTGAAGTCTCTTATACTATACAATATGGGACATGTGCAGGGGCAACCAGAGAGAGCAAACACAATGTTGATCCATGGAGAACTGAGGGAGATGTGGGGTGATCATGTGGGGGTGGAAGGGGCACTCAGAGGAACACTCACCAAGATGTCTCAGCCATCTCCAGAACGTGCAGTCTGCAGCCTGTGGTGCCCTCCATCAGCAGGGCATGCACAGAGGCAACCAGGGAAAGCAAAGACAACATTGATCCATGGAGAGCTGAGGGAGATATGGGGTGATCATGTGGGGGTGGAATCAAGAGCACACTGCAACAAGAGCCCTCAGTTGTCACATTGCCTTCTGTCTGCTTATGTCAGTACCCTTCCTTTTAAGCCTTTCTGCTGGCCACCTTCTCTTCTTCTTGCACCACCATGTTCCTACTTCCACAAGCATGCAGTCTGATCAACTGCTCTAAGTCTTTGGTGTTTAGAAGGGCTCATGACAACATTCAGAGGGATGCCTCCTTATGTTTTGTCACTATATGAGTCTGGACCTGGCCTATTTTCTAGGTTGGAAAAACCCCCTTGCAAGTGTCCCTGTCGATGCTGGGGTCTGCTTTGACTTCAGGAAACTGTGTGGTTGCCAGGTGGGTAGGCTTGGAGCTTCATAGAATGCCTCAATGGTGTCGAAGTGTCTCTGCTTGCCCACCAACCCTTTTACCCTTCTGTCTAGGCATATTATCTTCTCTTGTAGAGAATTGTCATTCATCCTGCTTGGTGAGTCTTTTGATCAATGTGTTATCTTTATTACTAACTACAGTATTTTATCTATAGTCAAACACTATCATATTTGGCAAGTCTACTTCTCTAGCTTGTTGGTCTTGCTAATGTTTTCTTTCTTTTCAGGTGTTATTCCAGATGCTGTTAGCATCTGTTCTTTGTGCTTTTCATACTCCAGTCAGGTCTATTGAGTACATCTCTCTTCTTACTCTTGTTTATGTTACTGTTGCTGACTTTATCTTCATAGGTCCTATATTGTTCCATGTCCACCAAAGCAGCAAGATGTTTCAACATAGAACCACTTGGCATTTTGGCCTTCTGTATGTATTTCTCATTGCTCACTGTTTGCTTGTCTTTGAGCTAATACATTAAACAGTCCATCCTCCTTTCTATATGTAGTACTTTGTAGCCTGCTTGTTCCTGGATTAGCATGTAGTTACTAGCTGCTACCTTCTGCAGGGGTTGCATCTAATGGCTACATGCTATAAAGGAGCAGTTAGTGTAGATATGTTGAATGTACTTTGTATTCATTTGTTGGATTAGTGTCTGTGCCTTTGGTATGATCATGTGACTCAAGCCTTTGAGAGAGAGAAACCTTAACCCTAATGTGCAAATAAGCGCCCATGTGAGCGTACAGAGATGATCAGATTATCACCACCTCTGGCCCCTACTGATTCTTATCTTCCAACCATCACCTCCTCCTCTTGCTTTATCCCTCAGCTCTGTCTTTTCTCTACAACTCTGCTCCTATAGCCTCTTCAACTCTCCATGACAAGGACATACAACTCTAATACTGCTGCCAAGAGGCAAAGAGCTGCCTCAAACTCTTCTTCTATTGATGCTGTTCAACCATCACCTGTATGTATCTGTCTGATCTTTTCAACCTTCTGCTATCTCTGTTGACTACTTCAATGCTTGTTGTGCTTACTTGTCTTCTAGAACCAGGCCTCTAAGCAGAAGCCCAAGGCCAAAAAGAGAAAGTCTAAGCATTCAGTAAGAGTTGTATTATTTTCTGTTTGTCAACTGCCAGTTTTACATATTAATATGTAGGATATTGAGTCTGAGTTAGACTTGGATCTAGATAGTACAGATGCAGATGAAGCTGAAGAAGTGGGGAGGCAAAGAGCTAAGGACAGAAAGTCTAAGGCTTTGGTCAGTCACACCAATATTATTGTCCCATTGTTAGTGCTAATAGAAAGTCCCAGAATCAGGCTACTTTAAAAAGTGGGCCAGGTGCTCAAACTAAAAAGCAACAACATCCAGTGAGTAAAATCCAGCTTCTTTACATGCTATACTTATTTACTCTACATATAGATTATTCCCAAGGAGGCCAAAGTGCCTAAGCCTACTGCTTCTGATACAAACAAGACAAAGAACCACCTCCATGCTATGGATAAAATGGAGAAAACTGCTATGGATGAAGGAGAAACAAGGGCCAAGAATTGGAAGAAATATGCTCCTACATTTAAGCTCAACAAATCCTTAGAGGAGCTATTTGCTAAGCATAGTAACAAGCCTAAAGATCTGGAGAATGATCTACAATACTGCAATACCTATCTCCAGACCACTCCAGTTCTTCCCTTTTCAGCCAAGTACTTTGCTGAAGATAAGCTGGTAGCTGCATACTTTGCTAGTAGGCTTGATGATACTTCAGTAAGTATACATTTTGCAATTGCTTAGGTGCAATTGCTTAGGTACATGTAACTGACTTTCTAATTATAAGCCTACTACAGAGAAGCATGCAACCACTCCTCGCCCTCTTAGACACCAATATGAAGGACGTGCTGAGAAGGATCTTATTGCTGCTAAGAAGAAGGGTATTAAAATTGTCCAAGATGGCATTCCAGTATGCTTTCTACTTTTATTCTTCCAAGAATTATATTGACCAACTGCTATGTTTAATAGAAATGGTATCTCAAGGACTACTGGAAAGATCTCCAATGGCTTTCTAGTCATCTACCTCCAAGAGTTCCTACACGTGACATATGTCATGATCCCAACAAGAATAATCTTGACACATATATTATGTGCTATACTACTCCTAGTGGTAATAGTGCTATGGAGCGTACTGGTGTCCATCACCTTGTTCATGCTTGGACTCAACAGGGACATCCAGATAGAGTAAGCTATTAACTTTGGTTTGATATTACTTCCTTACTTATATTATTGTTAACTAGCCTCTGTGTGTCTCTTCAGACATGGTTCATGGAGGTACTTCAGTATCTCCTGTTAGGAAATACTTTCAAGCTTCACGTGAAGTGGCCATCTTTCTTGGAGTACTCTTCATGTTGAAGTCGGCGCTATAGCGCCCGCAGTTTTAACCGTACCAAGTCCACGATCATACCATAGATACATCACACTGTACCCTACCTACTGTATAACTCACGTCGCCATACAATGCATCCTCATAGAGATACACCATAGTTATCATTAGTGACTCCAATTACTGTAGATCTGACACTAGTCTAGAACACTCTGTAACTTCTGCAATTCTTGTCCATTAAGCGCCATAATGGTGCCAATAGGTAGGGCATCAAGCGTGCTATGTAGCACGTGCTCGATACGCTGTCACAATGCCGAAGTCGAGCTCTGTTGTCCTTAGACTTCACAGAGCTTGACTTAGGTGAGTAGTATACTTCTTCATACAATGAACAGACTTCACAGAGCTTGACTTAGACCACTGTGTGTGTGATCTGAGGCCCACTGCAGCCAATAGGTTATGAGCCCTGCGCTCTGACAGCCTCAGCACACCTTTACTCGCCTGTCCAATCACTCTGGAGCCTCCCCTAGCTCCCACTCTTCCTCCACACTCTCTGCTTGACGCATTTTTTGCTCTGGGACCCTCTCTCCATCATTTCACTCTTCTGCTCGCAGTTTTTATCCCCTCACTTCATCGCTTCACCAGCTCATTGCGTGCCACGTCACTGCCCATATCCCATGTCGCCAGCCCCTGCCTCCTTCCCCAAGCTCTCCAATTGCAACTTCCAGCAATGGAGGCTTGACATGGAGGCCAGGCTTCGCATTCTAGGTGCTCTTCGCATTGTCAAGGGTTCTGAGACCAGGCCTTCGTTCACACCACCCCTGGATGCTGGAGAACATCGAGATCTGCGAGATTTTGACAACAGGGTGGATGTAGCAGCTGGGGAGATTTGGAGTTGTGTGGAGAGGGAGCAGCAGACACACCTGGAGGCTATCAGGGATGATCCTGTTGCTATGTGGGCAAAGCTGGAGTCTGTGCACATGCAGAAGCGACCAGGTACGAGGTTTAACACCTACAATGCCCTCCTGAGCCTCTGCAAGAGTGAGGACGAATCCCTGTCCTCCATGTCCACCTGGGCTGTCCAGCTCAAGTCAGACATGAGGGCTCTTCACCCTGCCAACTTCTCCCTCACCCAGCTTGACGATGAGCTCATCCTCATGGCCCTCATTCAAGCACTCCCTGCTGAGTACAACGCTCTGTGACACACCCTGCTCCTGGACGACTCCCTCACCCTGGAGAAGCTGCAGGAGACCTTCATTGCGCTCAAAAACCAGCCTGGTATGTCCTCATCGACCCCTGCACTCTCCAACATCGCCTCCAAGGTCTCCTGCACATTCTGTGGTCGCCCCAACCACTCAGAAGACCAGTGCTTCAGCAAATGCGATGCCAGCACCAAAGCGAAGGAGAGGGCCTCCCAGCGCATGCAGTATCGCTCTGGCAAACAGCAGCGCAAGCAGGAGGCCTCTGAGGCATCCAGCTCATCATCCAACACACCCCCAACCCAGGACACACCCCAGCAGTCTGCTGGTGCAGCCACTGTGAGTGCAGATTGCGCCCTTTCGTCGCCCCTACCCCTGCCCCATCCCCTGCACCACCCAGACAACGTCTTTGTGACCTCTGGGCCCAATGCTGGCTCTTGCCCGCAGGGTGCACTCCTTGTGAGTGCTGGTTGTGCTTCAGCACTCCTCTCTGCTTCAGATCGCTCGTCCTGGCTGTCCTCTCCTGCAGCTACTAACTGGAACACCGACACAGGTGCTTCTGCACACATGACCCCACATCACCACTGGTTTCGCTCCTACTCACCCCACTCCATCCCCATTCGACTCGCCAACTTGCACATAGTCTACTCTGCTGGATTGGGGTCTGTGGTGTTCCAACCTGCAGAGAGGGAGGGGATCTTACCACCTGCTGTTGTGTTGCATGATGTCCTGCATGTACCTGCGCTTGCTAGCAATCTACTGTCTGTTTTCCACCTCACCCGAGAGAAGGGCTACACTGTCCAGCTGAGCGCATCATCTGCACTGTTCTACCACCAGGGAGAGCTTCGCTTTGAGGCTCAGGTAAACGAGCACAATGTGGGCTACTTGCGAGGCCATACCATCTCCCAGTCCAACTCTGCACTCTCTGCATTGTCCTCCTGCATCGAGGACCTCACCCTTTGGCATCAGCGCTGTTCACATGTCAACCTCGATGACCTGCACTCTGCAATTCGCAAGGAGCTCATCCAGGGCCTGCGCATTCGCTCCAAGCAGCAGCCACCTGCAATTTGCGAACCCTGCCTTGCTGGCAAGCTCAATCGCCACCCCATCCCTCGCTTTGCCTCCCGTCACTTTGTTCGCCTTGCCCTGGTCCACACAGACCTCAAGGGCCAGCTCCCAGTGTGCACCCCCGAGGGCTACCAGTACTGGATGGTGTTTGTGGATGATGCAACGTGTTTCTGGGCCATGGCTTACCTCAAGTGCAAGAGCGACACATTTGCAGCCTTCAAGGCATACAAGGCATATGCTGAGAACTGCCTGGGCCTGCGCATCAAGGCCACACGTGATGACAAGGGCGGGGAGTACATGGGCAAGAAGTACATTGACTTCTGTGCTAAACATGGCATCCACAGGCAGCACACTGAGCCAGATGAGCCCCACCAGAATGGTGTTGCAGAGCGAGCCAACAGGACGACATCTGAGGGTGCCACTGCCCTCCTAGCACAGGCCAAGCTCCCTCCTTCGTTCTGGGGCCAGGCCGTCTCGACATTTGTGGACATGTGCAATCGCATGCCCACTGCTGCCCTAGATGGTGGCATTCCCTACACTGCTTGGAAGGGAGATGGCCGCAAGCCTGACCTGTCCTATCTTCGTGTTTTTGGGTGCCTGGCCTATGTGCTTATTCACAAGAAGGAGCGCAAGGCACTGCAGCCCCACACTCACAAATGCATCTTCATAGGCTACCCTGAGGGCACCAAGGCCTGGCGATTCTGGGACCCTGCAGCAAAGAAGGTGATCATCTCGTCACATGCAGTGTTTAATGAGCACTGCTTCCCTGGCAACTCGCCCTTTATCAATGTGTTTGGGCTTCCCCTCAATGAGGTGGAGGTGCCAGGAGCACCAGATGCGAACACACAACCTGGAGAGGATGTGCCTGATGTGCCAGAGCTGCACGATTAGGGGGGAGATGATGACTGGGATGATCCTGCACTACCAGCACCTCCTGCACCTCCTGCACCTCCTGCAATGCCTGCACCACCAGCACCTCCTCCAGCTCCGGCTCCAGCTCGTTTGCCTTCTCCACCTGCTCCTCACACACCATCTCCACCACCACCTTCACCTCCTCGTCCTCAGCCTCCTGTGCCTCAGCCTGCACCTCAGCCTGCACCTCCTGCACAAGCCCCTCGTCCTCCAGGCCCATTGGCACATCAGCCAGCCCAGGACCACGGTGGCTTCAGACCCTATCCTGCTCTCGCTCGCAAGCAGCTCCCATTGCGTTCTACATGCTACCAAGGCTCCCTTAACAACAGGGAGCTTGAACGCCAAAACCTCGTCCCTCAGCGTCTTCGCATTCGCTCTGCATCCCCTGCTCCTCCTCCTGCACCACAATGCAACTCCTCCTCTCCAGACCCTCTCATTGATGCCCCAGTCGATGATCCAGCTCCTCCTCCTCATCCCAACGCATTTGCTCCTCGCAACATGTCTCCTCCTCCCAGTCCTACATCCTCAGATGATGAACTCGATCTCCTGGGCCACAGCAATGAGGAGGCACTCCATGCGATGCTGGCTGGCATTGAGGATGTCTACTCAGACCAGTCCTTCGACTATCTCACCTACGATGAGGCTCTGGAGGTCGCATTTGAGTCTGCAGTGGAGCATGCATGGAAAGCAAACCAGGAGCACTTTGGGGAGCCCAGGTCGATGGCTGAGGTCATGCAGCTCACACCAGATGAGCGCAACAAGTGGCTGAAGGCTGCCCAGGATGAGCTCCAGTCCCTTGTTGAAAATGGCACCTTTGAGCTTGTCCTCCTCCCTCCTGGTCACAAGGCCATTGGCTCCCGCTGGGTGTTCCAAGTCAAGCGAAATGCGGATGGCTCAATCGAATGCTACAAGGGCCGTCTTGTTGCCAAGGGCTTCTCACAGCGCCCTGACTTCGAGTACAATGACACCTTTGCCCCCACACCCAAGTGGGCATCGATTTGAGCCATTCTCACCCTTGCTGCCCTTGAGGACCTCGAGCTAGAGTCAGTTGACATCTCCTCTGCCTACCTCAATGGTGATCTCAAGGAGGAGGTCTACATGCGCCAGCCAGAGGGATTTGAGGAGAAGACTCCTCAGTGGGTGTGGCACCTCCACAAGTCACTCTACGGCCTCAAGCAGGCTGGCCGCTGCTGGCATGAGAAGCTCAATGAGGTGCTCAACAAGCTGGGATTTGAGCGACTCACCTGTGAGCACAGTGTCTGGGTGTACCTGCGCGATGGTGTCCATCTCATCATCCCTGTCTTTGTGGATAATATCACCATTGCTGGCAAGGACAAGGCTGTGATCCAGCATGTCAAGGACGACCTGCACAAGCACTTCAAGCTGTGTGACCTGGGTCCCACCTCCTGGCTGCTTGGTGTCAAGATTGAGCGCGATCGCTCAAAGTGTTCCCTGTCAATCTCACAGCACCAGTATGCCCTGGACATCCTCGAGTGATATGGCTTTTCCACCTGCGACCCAGTGAGCACTCCCATGGACCCTGGTGTTCACCTCAGTGCAGACATGGCCCCCACATCACCCTCAGACATCCGGGACATGCAGGATATTCCTTATGGCCAGGCAGTTGGTTCCCTGTTCTACCTAGCAGTGGCCACTTGTCCAGACATTGCTCGCACTGTTGGCAACCTTGCTCGCTTCTCCCAGCACCCTGGCATGGCACACTAGAAAGCAGTCAAGCACCTCTTCCGCTACATCAAGGGCACACTCAACTACAAGCTCACCTATGCCCCCTCACCCGAGCCAGAGCTGTTTACCTCCTTCACTGATGCAGACCATGCTGGCTGTCCTGACACTGGTCACTCTACCTCTGCATATGTGGTCAAGATGGGCATAGGAGCCATCTCCTGGTTGAGTCGTCTTCAGTCCCTGGTTGCCCTGTCCACCACAGAGGCAGAGTTTATTGCTGCAGTGTCTTGTGGCCAGGAGATCCTCTGGCTGCGAAATCTGCTCACAGAGTTTGGGTATGATGTATCCACTGCATCCAAGCTCAGAATCAACAACCACTCTGCTCTCTCTGTGGCGAAGAACCCAGAGCACCATGGACGCATAAAGCACCTTGATTTGCGCTTCTGCTGGCTTCGAGATGAGGTGGCAAAGGGCCGTATTGAGATTGTGCACCTGCGCACCTCTGACATGCCAGCAGACATCCTGACCAAGTCGCTCCCCAAGCCTAAAGTGCTTGAGATGGTGAAGATGCTTGGATTGGGGACTTGACCGGTCAGGGGGGAGTGTTGAAGTCGGCGCTATAGCGCCTGCAGTTTTAACCGTACCAAGTCCACGATCGTACCATAGATACATCACACTGTACCCTACTTACTGTATAACTCGCGTCGCCATACGACGCGTCCTTGTAGAGATACACCATAGTTATCATTAGTGACTCCAATTACTGTAGATCTGACACTAGTCTAGAACACTCTGTAACTTCTGCAATTCTTGTCCATTAAGTGCCTCAGCACAGAAGTCAATGTACTTCTTGCCCATGTACTCCCCGCCCTTGTCATCACGTGTGGCCTTGATGCGCAGGCCCAGGCAGTTCTCAGCATATGCCTTGTATGCCTTGAAGGCTGCAAATGTGTCGCTCTTGCACTTGAGGTAAGCCATGGCCCAGAAACACGTTGCATCATCCACAAACACCATCCAGTACTGGTAGCCCTCGGGGGTGCACACTGGGAGCTGGCCCTTGAGGTCTGTGTGGACCAGGGCAAGGCGAACAAAGTGACGGGAGGCAAAGCGAGGGATGGGGTGGCGATTGAGCTTGCCAGCAAGGCAGGGTTCGCAAATTGCAGGTGGCTGCTGCTTGGAGCGAATGCGCAGGCCCTGGATGAGCTCCTTGCGAATTGCAGAGTGCAGGTCATCGAGGTTGACATGTGAACAGCGCTGATGCCAAAGGGTGAGGTCCTCGATGCAGGAGGACAATGCAGAGAGTGCAGAGTTGGACTGGGAGATGGTATGGCCTCGCAAGTAGCCCACATTGTGCTCGTTTACCTGAGCCTCAAAGCGAAGCTCTCCCTGGTGGTAGAACAGTGCAGATGATGCGCTCAGCTGGACAGTGTAGCCCTTCTCTCGGGTGAGGTGGAAAACAGACAGTAGATTGCTAGCAAGCGCAGGTACATGCAGGACATCATGCAACACAACAGCAGGTGGTAAGATCCCCTCCCTCTCTGCAGGTTGGAACACCACAGACCCCAATCCAGCAGAGTAGACTATGTGCAAGTTGGCGAGTCGAATGGGGATGGAGTGGGGTGAGTAGGAGCGAAACCAGTGGTGATGTGGGGTCATGTGTGCAGAAGCACCTGTGTCGGTGTTCCAGTTAGTAGCTGCAGGAGAGGACAGCCAGGACGAGCGATCTGAAGCAGAGAGGAGTGCTGAAGCACAACCAGCACTCACAAGGAGTGCACCCTGCGGGCAAGAGCCAGCATTGGGCCCAGAGGTCACAAAGACGTTGTCTGGGTGGTGCAGGGGATGGGGCAGGGGTAGGGGCGACGAAAGGGCGCAATCTGCACTCACAGTGGCTGCACCAGCAGACTGCTGGGGTGTGTCCTGGGTTGGGGGTGTGTTGGATGATGAGCTGGATGCCTCAGAGGCCTCCTGCTTGCGCTGCTGTTTGCCAGAGCGATACTGCATGCGCTGGGAGGCCCTCTCCTTCGCTTTGGTGCTGGCATCGCATTTGCTGAAGCACTGGTCTTCTGAGTGGTTGGGGCGACCACAGAATGTGCAGGAGACCTTGGAGGCGATGTTGGAGAGTGCAGGGGTCGATGAGGACATACCAGGCTGGTTTTTGAGCGCAATGAAGGTCTCCTGCAGCTTCTCCAGGGTGAGGGAGTCGTCCAGGAGCAGGGTGTGTCACAGAGCGTTGTACTCAGCAGGGAGTGCTTGAATGAGGGCCATGAGGATGAGCTCATCGTCAAGCTGGGTGAGGGAGAAGTTGGCAGGGTGAAGAGCCCTCATGTCTGACTTGAGCTGGACAGCCCAGGTGGACATGGAGGACAGGGATTCGTCCTCACTCTTGCAGAGGCTCAGGAGGGCATTGTAGGTGTTAAACCTCGTACCTGGTCGCTTCTGCATGTGCACAGACTCCAGCTTTGCCCACATAGCAACAGGATCATCCCTGATAGCCTCCAGGTGTGTCTGCTGCTCCCTCTCCACACAACTCCAAATCTCCCCAGCTGCTACATCCACCCTGTTGTCAAAATCTCGCAGATCTCGATGTTCTCCAGCATCCAGGGGTGGTGTGAACGAAGGCCTGGTCTCAGAACCCTTGACAATGCGAAGAGCACCTAGAATGCGAAGCCTGGCCTCCATGTCAAGCCTCCATTGCTGGAAGTTGCAATTGGAGAGCTTGGGGAAGGAGGCAGGGGCTGGCGACATGGGATATGGGCAGTGACGTGGCACGCAATGAGCTGGTGAAGCGATGAAGTGAGGGGATAAAAACTGCGAGCAGAAGAGTGAAATGATGGAGAGAGGGTCCCAGAGCAAAAAATGCGTCAAGCAGAGAGTGTGGAGGAAGAGTGGGAGCTAGGGGAGGCTCCAGAGTGATTGGACAGGCGAGTAAAGGTGTGCTGAGGCTGTCAGAGCGCAGGGCTCATAACCTATTGGCTGCAGTGGGCCTCAGATCACACACACAGTGGTCTAAGTCAAGCTCTGTGAAGTCTGTTCATTGTATGAAGAAGTATACTACTCACCTAAGTCAAGCTCTGTGAAGTCTAAGGACAACAGAGCTCGACTTCGGCATTGTGACAGCGTATCGAGCACGTGCTACATAGCACGCTTGATGCCCTACCTATTGGCACCATTATGGCGCTTAATGGACAAGAATTGCAGAAGTTACAGAGTGTTCTAGACTAGTGTCAGATCTACAGTAATTGGAGTCACTAATGATAACTATGGTGTATCTCTATGAGGATGCATTGTATGGCGACGTGAGTTATACAGTAGGTAGGGTACAGTGTGATGTATCTATGGTATGATCGTGGACTTGGTACGGTTAAAACTGCGGGCGCTATAGCGCCGACTTCAACATGAAGAGTACTCCAAGAAAGATGGCCACTTCACGTGAAGCTTGAAAGTATTTCCTAACAGGAGATACTGAAGTACCTCCATGAACCATGTCTGAAGAGACACACAGAGGCTAGTTAACAATAATATAAGTAAGGAAGTAATATCAAACCAAAGTTAATAGCTTACTCTATCTGGATGTCCCTGTTGAGTCCAAGCATGAACAAGGTGATGGACACCAGTACGCTCCATAGCACTATTACCACTAGGAGTAGTATAGCACATAATATATGTGTCAAGATTATTCTTGTTGGGATCATGACATATGTCACGTGTAGGAACTCTTGGAGGTAGATGACTAGAAAGCCATTGGAGATCTTTCCAGTAGTCCTTGAGATACCATTTCTATTAAACATAGCAGTTGGTCAATATAATTCTTGGAAGAATAAAAGTAGAAAGCATACTGGAATGCCATCTTGGACAATTTTAATACCCTTCTTCTTAGCAGCAATAAGATCCTTCTCAGCACGTCCTTCATATTGGTGTCTAAGAGGGCGAGGAGTGGTTGCATGCTTCTCTGTAGTAGGCTTATAATTAGAAAGTCAGTTACATGTACCTAAGCAATTGCACCTAAGCAATTGCAAAATGTATACTTACTGAAGTATCATCAAGCCTACTAGCAAAGTATGCAGCTACCAGCTTATCTTCAGCAAAGTACTTGGCTGAAAAGGGAAGAACTGGAGTGGTCTGGAGATAGGTATTGCAGTATTGTAGATCATTCTCCAGATCTTTAGGCTTGTTACTATGCTTAGCAAATAGCTCCTCTAAGGATTTGTTGAGCTTAAATGTAGGAGCATATTTCTTCCAATTCTTGGCCCTTGTTTCTCCTTCATCCATAGCAGTTTTCTCCATTTTATCCATAGCATGGAGGTGGTTCTTTGTCTTGTTTGTATCAGAAGCAGTAGGCTTAGGCACTTTGGCCTCCTTGGGAATAATCTATATGTAGAGTAAATAAGTATAGCATGTAAAGAAGCTGGATTTTACTCACTGGATGTTGTTGCTTTTTAGTTTGAGCACCTGGCCCACTTTTTAAAGTAGCCTGATTCTGGGACTTTCTATTAGCACTAACAATGGGACAATAATATTGGTGTGACTGACCAAAGCCTTAGACTTTCTGTCCTTAGCTCTTTGCCTCCCCACTTCTTCAGCTTCATCTGCATCTGTACTATCTAGATCCAAGTCTAACTCAGACTCAATATCCTACATATTAATATGTAAAACTGGCAGTTGACAAACAGAAAATAATACAACTCTTACTGAATGCTTAGACTTTCTCTTTTTGGCCTTGGGCTTCTGCTTAGAGGCCTGGTTCTAGAAGACAAGTAAGCACAACAAGCATTGAAGTAGTCAACAGAGATAGCAGAAGGTTGAAAAGATCAGACAGATACATACAGGTGATGGTTGAACAGCATCAATAGAAGAAGAGTTTGAGGCAGCTCTTTGCCTCTTGGCAGCAGTATTAGAGTTGTATGTCCTTGTCATGGAGAGTTGAAGAGGCTATAGGAGCAGAGTTGTAGAGAAAAGACAGAGCTGAGGGATAAAGCAAGAGGAGGAGGTGATGGTTGGAAGATAAGAATCAGTAGGGGCCAGAGGTGGTGATAATCTGATCATCTCTGTACGCTCACATGGGCGCTTATTTGCACATTAGGGTTAAGGTTTCTCTCTCTCAAAGGCTTGAGTCACATGATCATACCAAAGGCACAGACACTAATCCAACAAATGAATACAAAGTACATTCAACATATCTACACTAACTGCTCCTTTATAGCATGTAGCCATTAGATGCAACCCCTGCAGAAGGTAGCAGCTAGTAACTACATGCTAATCCAGGAACAAGCAGGCTACAAAGTACTACATATAGAAAGGAGGATGGACTGTTTAATGTATTAGCTCAAAGACAAGCAAACAGTGAGCAATGAGAAATACATACAGAAGGCCAAAATGCCAAGTGGTTCTATGTTGAAACATCTTGCTGCTTTGGTGGACATGGAACAATATAGGACCTATGAAGATAAAGTCAGCAACAGTAACATAAACAAGAGTAAGAAGAGAGATGTACTCAATAGACCTGACTGGAGTATGAAAAGCACAAAGAACAGATGCTAACAGCATCTGGAATAACACCTGAAAAGAAAGAAAACATTAGCAAGACCAACAAGCTAGAGAAGTAGACTTGCCAAATATGATAGTGTTTGACTATAGATAAAATACTGTAGTTAGTAATAAAGATAACACATTGATCAAAAGACTCACCAAGCAGGATGAATGACAATTCTCTACAAGAGAAGATAATATGCCTAGACAGAAGGGTAAAAGGGTTGGTGGGCAAGCAGAGACACTTCGACACCATTGAGGCATTCTATGAAGCTCCAAGCCTACCCACCTGGCAACCACACAGTTTCCTGAAGTCAAAGCAGACCCCAGCATCGACAGGGACACTTGCAAGGGGGTTTTTCCAACCTAGAAAATAGGCCAGGTCCAGACTCATATAGTGACAAAACATAAGGAGGCATCCCTCTGAATGTTGTCATGAGCCCTTCTAAACACCAAAGACTTAGAGCAGTTGATCAGACTGCATGCTTGTGGAAGTAGGAACATGGTGGTGCAAGAAGAAGAGAAGGTGGCCAGCAGAAAGGCTTAAAAGGAAGGGTACTGACATAAGCAGACAGAAGGCAATGTGACAACTGAGGGCTCTTGTTGCAGTGTGCTCTTGATTCCACCCCCACATGATCACCCCATATCTCCCTCAGCTCTCCATGGATCAATGTTGTCTTTGCTTTCCCTGGTTGCCTCTGTGCATGCCCTGCTGATGGAGGGCACCACAGGCTGCAGACTGCACGTTCTGGAGATGGCTGAGACATCTTGGTGAGTGTTCCTCTGAGTGCCCCTTCCACCCCCACATGATCACCCCACATCTCCCTCAGTTCTCCATGGATCAACATTGTGTTTGCTCTCTCTGGTTGCCCCTGCACATGTCCCATATTGTATAGTATAAGAGACTTCAAAATGTTATAGCTCCTTTGCTACCACAACAATTCTGTGACAATACTAATCAACTCAATGTGTACTATATTAGGCAGGATGAGTCAGCTGCCCATGCAATGACTTCACATCAACGACTATAGTCACAATTTGATCTCTACCACATTGTGCTTGGACATTTCTAAGAGCTCTTCCAATACTGTCCATTCAGCAAAGAGCTCTTTCTACTATATTTATCTCTGATATCCATTATGAGCACTATCAACATCTCTTTTGACATTGTCAAGTGTCCTATCTGCTTTTGTCAAATCATTCTCAACTATGATGATGTGTCACTTTATCTCCACCCTACCTTCACACAATCCATCCAAGAACCTACAGGTAAGTACTATATTTAAGTTACACTTCATATACTAATCACAACTTGCTACATCTAGATGCTTCTGCATATCTTACACCAAACAAGATGATGAGTATCGTTTGTCCAACAAATCACATGACCAGCACAGGTTGCATAGTATCTCAAGAACATATAAGGTGTTCATAAACTCAACGGGTTCTTTTAGATAACAAGACTGCCTTGATCCACCCTTCTACACATCTTACTCTAGGCAATCTCCAGGATCAAGTCCCTACTTCTCTCTCTATGGCAAATCTGTGCATTCACCATCTAATTGATGCAAGATTTATACCAACTAACATGCTTTTCTTTATCTTTTTAGTCCTGGTCCCAATGCTCAGATGTCTCTCAGCAATAGCAACTTGAATTGTGCATTATTCAAATCACATTCATCCACGCTACCTCCTATCACCACCCAGGAATCTCCACAGATCAACAACTTGGGTACAGATGCATACATGCAGCTTTCCACCTTCTACAGCTTTGCTCCTCTTCCTCCAGCTCTTCCTTTTACACCCAAGGCAATAGCTTCAGCCAAGAAGCCCACTCCTCAGTTCCTATATGGTGCTATACCAGCTGCTCACCGTATTCAAGAGGCTCTAGGCACTAAGACCACCAAGGTCTCTTGGGGCTCACCTATTTTTGGTGATGCTGAAGATGACAACAAGCCTATTCTAGGATGGACAGATGGGTCTATTGCATAGTGTGCAAGTGTTTATGGCTTTGCACCTCCCTGGGATTTTACTCACCCTGATCCTGATGATGCTGCTATTCGTGTATATAGCTCCTATATTGCTTCACCCCACCGCCCATACCACATGTATTCTACCCCTGGGGATGGCAGATCTACCATCAAGACTAGCACTCCACTACCACCACTTACTCTCCGTCCCACTGATATCCACACCATGGAGCTCTACCACCAAAGTTTTGCATCTTTTGGCCAGCGATCCTAGTCTCGAAGTGCTTTTACCAATGTCTGCAGAGCAGCTGTTTCTGCTGGCTCTGTCATAGACTGTAAAGTCCCACTTGTCAAGCCTGGTGCAGAGGGCTGTCTTGCAGTTCCAAATGTCAAGATGCACCATTTTCGTCCTGGATGTGTCCGTGCACCCATTGGCATCACTATCTCTCAAAGTGATAACAATGAGATTGACACTACATCAGAGAGTACGGATAGTGCTGATGAGCCTGGACATACAAGTGAGTCCTATGTTTTGATATGCGTCAATAGCTACTTATATTTGTTATTATTAGGTCCTACATCAGCCTACTCTTCAGAGCCATTTATGTATCCCATTATGCCCATAGAACCCAAAAAGAGAAAGTGTATTGTGCATAAGCTGGTTGACGGTATTGAGTGTGATGTTGAGGAGATGGTGGAGGAGCTTCCCAAGCGACCATTTCTTTTTGGTGGTGCACTTGATTAAACATGTTTGTCAGATATAGTTGGATTTCTGTGTTCTTGTTTTCTACTGTTTACCACATCTTATATACCATTCATTGTCAATACTTATATAGTTTGTATTTATGAGCTCTTAGATGGCATTTATATCTACTTGAATCCTAGAAGGACTGTGCTACTCTTTATCACACTTGTCTGCAACTTTGGCTACAAAGTGACTGGATTCTAATCTGTATAATTAATAATAGCAACACTCACTAACAGTCTCAAACAGACCCCTATTATTATGTCTCCAATAGTGAGTGCACTTTATAAATTCTCTCTGTGTTACTCTCTAAACAGGTTATATTATATTTAGAATATAGACTTGTTCTTATGGTGGGGAGGCTCCTACAGTACAGAGTAGAGTATAAATGAGCAGTTGGTAGAATTATTATATGACTTTTTACTACAGTTGTTAGTTTATGTACTATGTAGTATACAAAGTTGACATTTTTAGTATAAGGTAACTGATCATAGGTCTAATATAGCTGGAGCACCTCTTGCTAGCTTCTGAAACCATAGATTAACTAATCTGTTGTACCAAGGTCCTATGTTGTTAATCTGCTTATTCTAGATAAATCTGTCAAAGATTTATAGGACTATACTGAGCATAATGGTGGGACCTCTATAGCAACAGCTCTGGTATATATCTATTGTTTAAGTATAGTATCTTGCTTTTGTTCTATAGTGCTCATAGATCGGTTTGCAATTGGAACAAAACCAAGAGTAGGATCCTATAGCATATAACAAGAACAATATAGATAGAGAAAGTAAGGCATACACTAACAGGCAACCAAATTAGACTTTGTATTATTTTGTCTTGCTTATTGCTCAGCCAATAGTGGATCAAATAAAATGGTCTGGAAGGAAGCTTTTTAATAATATATATAGCACACAACAATTGATAAGCACTAAAACTGAGGCATTTGTATGTTTGTTTTGTTTGACTTCTACCTTAGTAAATACCAACTCCATCAAAATAAATCTAGTACAATTGAAAAGTCTTAAAACTGCTGCTTCTAATGAGATACACCACTAAATCAGCATGTATATGCTGTGGGACTTGGGTAGTAAGTTTGAGTGGGAGGGCACTTATGTGGATGAGGATAAGAGTATGAGTAAGAAGAGGTAACAAATGACTATTGAACTAGTGCTTGATCTCACAAAGAGGCATTTGTATAACTTTGGTTTGCTTATAACTTGGCCAATAGGAGGTCAAATGGCATGAAACTAGTACCATCTAGAAGGGTTTAAGAAGGGCTTCCTAATGTTATACATAACACTCAAACATTGGAATAAGTGCCCAAACAGAGGCAATTGTGCGTTTTTTTACTTGGCTTATATCTCAGTCAATATAGATGCTATTGATATGAAACTAGCACCATTAGAAAGCCTTCAAATAGATCTTTCTAATGACATACAACACTTGGTCAATAGTCCACATAGTGTCAATACCCTCTTGGACATAGGCAGTAAGCTGGAGTGACTGGAAGGGCATAAGAATGTGAGTAAGGAGAGGTAACAAAAATGAGCACAGCCACAGTTTATTTTGATCTAATGGAGGTAAGAAATGCTGACCCTAACCCCAAAGCTGTGCAGGGAGAGTAAGTAAAATTATAGTTGAGCGTCTAATATTTTGTAGTGAAAGACTTTCTGAGTCTGAAATTTATTCCCACGGGCACGGACAAGCGTTACATAGCGCTTGCAGGAAGTGCACCTCATTAAAAACGATTGATTTCGTTCCTCATCAATCATAATTTATACTGCATGTGGACACTCAGGATCTTTGCATCCTTGCCTACCCATATCTCCCTCACATGTCCCAGTCACCTATCAGCAAGTACTCCTGTATCCAGTGTGCCCACAATCATGTTGTATGTCACCTTGGCCGCCACAATGTACAGTGCAACTGGTACATTCACTATAAACACAATTGCACCTTCCATCACAGTATATACTTTTATCTATTTTGATGAAATGTAGTTGATACCCCACCGAGCTTTACACTACTGATGTCGACATCTATCTGCCAGAGATCATCAGTAGCTTGGAGGAGATCCTGGGCAAGTAAAATGTCACCTGTGAGGCACTGAAGGAGGCCCAAGATGACCTGCTCACATTAGTGAAACGCCTTCTATGTGAGGTAACACAAATGTAGGCAGAAATGTTATCCATGGCTGTCAGGCCCCAGCCATAGATGTTGGACACTGCCATTTTCGGTGAGGAGGATGTTATCCCACATGGATATGTTAGTGAGGCCCTGCCCAGTAGTGATATGGAGGATTAGGGAGAATTGAGGGGTTCTCTGGATGTTGGAAGTAATACCATCGCAAGTGCTAATGATGTGGAGCACAATACCAAAGATATCAAGAGGAAGGGATGTGCCAAAGAGCCCAAGGATAGCTCCCCTCAGGTATGGATGCAGATATTTTTTATATAAATATGTACACTGATTTGCCTAAAGCTTGCAGCCGAAGTCTAGGAAACACAAAATCAGGTATTCCAACTGGTTGTTTTAGAATTATACATTTCAATAGTATACATAAACACACAAAGTAGCGTAGTTTGGAGCATTATTAGTATAAGTAAGATCAAAAAACTGTCTTTTCAACCACTTTGTAAGAGAAATAAAGTATTTACTACACTTATAACTTGAATATTGTTAGGATGTGGTAACCATGCTTACTCATCCTGACAGGAATTAGTCCCTGAACTGCCATAAGACCTCTTAATGTCTAGTGCATAGCATGAATGCCATACAGACATGAGGCTACAGTTACACTAAGCTACACTAGTAACTAGTGTTTTCTATTGAACCAAGACCAGATAGCTCAGTGGTTAGAGCATCTGGGTGCAAACCAGAAGGTCCTGGGTTCAATTTCCTGCCTGGTTGCTTTTCCACCTTTATCAAATATATTCTGTATTTCTACATAAATCTGAAGTGCTTTAGAGACAAAGCCTATAAATAGGTTATATTAGGTGACCTGCAACAGGTCAAAAAATTTCAAGAGCTTGATTCAGATCCACAGCTGATTCATACAGTAGATACCTAAACCTACAGATCTTAAACCTATAGGATTTTTTGCAGGTCAGGCCAGGTTGATCCACAATATAACCTGAACCTATAATTAGCCTTAATATATTATACATACATTGCACTCTCCTCTAAATCTTCTCCATCCAGCTCATATAATGTGGTAGGATCAAAGTGTTGAAGTTGGCGCTATAGCACCCGCAGTTTTAACTGTACCAAGTCCACGATCGTACCATAGATACATCACACTGTACCCTACCTACTGTATAACTCGCGTCGCCATACAACGCGTCCTCGTAGAGATACACCATAGTTATCATTAGTGACTCCAATTACTGTAGATCTGACACTAGTCTAGAACACTCTGTAACTTCTGCAATTCTTGTCCATTAAGCGCCATAATGGTGCCAATAGGTAGGGCATCAAGCGTGCTATGTAGCACGTGCTCGATACGCTGTCACAATGCCGAAGTCGAGCTCTGTTGTCCTTAGACTTCACAGAGCTTGACTTAGGTGAGTAGTATACTTCTTCATACAATGAACAGACTTCACAGAGCTTGACTTAGACCACTGTGTGTGTGATCTGAGGCCCACTGCAGCCAATAGGTTATGAGCCCTGCGCTCTGACAGCCTCAGCACACCTTTACTCGCCTGTCCAATCACTCTGGAGCCTCCCCTAGCTCCCACTCTTCCTCCACACTCTCTGCTTGACGCATTTTTTGCTCTGGGACCCTCTCTCCATCATTTCACTCTTCTGCTCGCAGTTTTTATCCCCTCACTTCATCGCTTCACCAGCTCATTGCGTGCCACGTCACTGCCCATATCCCATGTCGCCAGCCCCTGCCTCCTTCCCCAAGCTCTCCAATTGCAACTTCCAGCAATGGAGGCTTGACATGGAGGCCAGGCTTCGCATTCTAGGTGCTCTTCGCATTGTCAAGGGTTCTGAGACCAGGCCTTCGTTCACACCACCCCTGGATGCTGGAGAACATCGAGATCTGCGAGATTTTGACAACAGGGTGGATGTAGCAGCTGGGGAGATTTGGAGTTGTGTGGAGAGGGAGCAGCAGACACACCTGGAGGCTATCAGGGATGATCCTGTTGCTATGTGGGCAAAGCTGGAGTCTGTGCACATGCAGAAGCGACCAGGTACGAGGTTTAACACCTACAATGCCCTCCTGAGCCTCTGCAAGAGTGAGGACGAATCCCTGTCCTCCATGTCCACCTGGGCTGTCCAGCTCAAGTCAGACATGAGGGCTCTTCACCCTGCCAACTTCTCCCTCACCCAGCTTGACGATGAGCTCATCCTCATGGCCCTCATTCAAGCACTCCCTGCTGAGTACAACGCTCTGTGACACACCCTGCTCCTGGACGACTCCCTCACCCTGGAGAAGCTGCAGGAGACCTTCATTGCGCTCAAAAACCAGCCTGGTATGTCCTCATCGACCCCTGCACTCTCCAACATCGCCTCCAAGGTCTCCTGCACATTCTGTGGTCGCCCCAACCACTCAGAAGACCAGTGCTTCAGCAAATGCGATGCCAGCACCAAAGCGAAGGAGAGGGCCTCCCAGCGCATGCAGTATCGCTCTGGCAAACAGCAGCGCAAGCAGGAGGCCTCTGAGGCATCCAGCTCATCATCCAACACACCCCCAACCCAGGACACACCCCAGCAGTCTGCTGGTGCAGCCACTGTGAGTGCAGATTGCGCCCTTTCGTCGCCCCTACCCCTGCCCCATCCCCTGCACCACCCAGACAACGTCTTTGTGACCTCTGGGCCCAATGCTGGCTCTTGCCCGCAGGGTGCACTCCTTGTGAGTGCTGGTTGTGCTTCAGCACTCCTCTCTGCTTCAGATCGCTCGTCCTGGCTGTCCTCTCCTGCAGCTACTAACTGGAACACCGACACAGGTGCTTCTGCACACATGACCCCACATCACCACTGGTTTCGCTCCTACTCACCCCACTCCATCCCCATTCGACTCGCCAACTTGCACATAGTCTACTCTGCTGGATTGGGGTCTGTGGTGTTCCAACCTGCAGAGAGGGAGGGGATCTTACCACCTGCTGTTGTGTTGCATGATGTCCTGCATGTACCTGCGCTTGCTAGCAATCTACTGTCTGTTTTCCACCTCACCCGAGAGAAGGGCTACACTGTCCAGCTGAGCGCATCATCTGCACTGTTCTACCACCAGGGAGAGCTTCGCTTTGAGGCTCAGGTAAACGAGCACAATGTGGGCTACTTGCGAGGCCATACCATCTCCCAGTCCAACTCTGCACTCTCTGCATTGTCCTCCTGCATCGAGGACCTCACCCTTTGGCATCAGCGCTGTTCACATGTCAACCTCGATGACCTGCACTCTGCAATTCGCAAGGAGCTCATCCAGGGCCTGCGCATTCGCTCCAAGCAGCAGCCACCTGCAATTTGCGAACCCTGCCTTGCTGGCAAGCTCAATCGCCACCCCATCCCTCGCTTTGCCTCCCGTCACTTTGTTCGCCTTGCCCTGGTCCACACAGACCTCAAGGGCCAGCTCCCAGTGTGCACCCCCGAGGGCTACCAGTACTGGATGGTGTTTGTGGATGATGCAACGTGTTTCTGGGCCATGGCTTACCTCAAGTGCAAGAGCGACACATTTGCAGCCTTCAAGGCATACAAGGCATATGCTGAGAACTGCCTGGGCCTGCGCATCAAGGCCACACGTGATGACAAGGGCGGGGAGTACATGGGCAAGAAGTACATTGACTTCTGTGCTGAGGCACTTAATGGACAAGAATTGCAGAAGTTACAGAGTGTTCTAGACTAGTGTCAGATCTACAGTAATTGGAGTCACTAATGATAACTATGGTGTATCTCTACAAGGACGCGTCGTATGGCGACGCGAGTTATACAGTAAGTAGGGTACAGTGTGATGTATCTATGGTACGATCGTGGACTTGGTACGGTTAAAACTGCAGGCGCTATAGCGCCGACTTCAACACTCCCCCCTGACCGGTCAAGTCCCCAATCCAAGCATCTTCACCATCTCAAGCACTTTAGGCTTGGGGAGCGACTTGGTCAGGATGTCTGCTGGCATGTCAGAGGTGCGCAGGTGCACAATCTCAATACGGCCCTTTGCCACCTCATCTCGAAGCCAGCAGAAGCGCAAATCAAGGTGCTTTATGCGTCCATGGTGCTCTGGGTTCTTCGCCACAGAGAGAGCAGAGTGGTTGTTGATTCTGAGCTTGGATGCAGTGGATACATCATACCCAAACTCTGTGAGCAGATTTCGCAGCCAGAGGATCTCCTGGCCACAAGACACTGCAGCAATAAACTCTGCCTCTGTGGTGGACAGGGCAACCAGGGACTGAAGACGACTCAACCAGGAGATGGCTCCTATGCCCATCTTGACCACATATGCAGAGGTAGAGTGACCAGTGTCAGGACAGCCAGCATGGTCTGCATCAGTGAAGGAGGTAAACAGCTCTGGCTCGGGTGAGGGGGCATAGGTGAGCTTGTAGTTGAGTGTGCCCTTGATGTAGCGGAAGAGGTGCTTGACTGCTTTCTAGTGTGCCATGCCAGGGTGCTGGGAGAAGCGAGCAAGGTTGCCAACAGTGCGAGCAATGTCTGGACAAGTGGCCACTGCTAGGTAGAACAGGGAACCAACTGCCTGGCCATAAGGAATATCCTGCATGTCCCGGATGTCTGAGGGTGATGTGGGGGCCATGTCTGCACTGAGGTGAACACCAGGGTCCATGGGAGTGCTCACTGGGTCGCAGGTGGAAAAGCCATATCACTCGAGGATGTCCAGGGCATACTGGTGCTGTGAGATTGACAGGGAACACTTTGAGCGATCGCGCTCAATCTTGACACCAAGCAGCCAGGAGGTGGGACCCAGGTCACACAGCTTGAAGTGCTTGTGCAGGTCGTCCTTGACATGCTGGATCACAGCCTTGTCCTTGCCAGCAATGGTGATATTATCCACAAAGACAGGGATGATGAGATGGACACCATCGCGCAGGTACACCCAGACACTGTGCTCACAGGTGAGTCGCTCAAATCCCAGCTTGTTGAGCACCTCATTGAGCTTCTCATGCCAGCAGCGGCCAGCCTGCTTGAGGCCGTAGAGTGACTTGTGGAGGTGCCACACCCACTGAGGAGTCTTCTCCTCAAATCCCTCTGGCTGGCGCATGTAGACCTCCTCCTTGAGATCACCATTGAGGTAGGCAGAGGAGATGTCAACTGACTCTAGCTCGAGGTCCTCAAGGGCAGCAAGGGTGAGAATGGCTCAAATCGATGCCCACTTGGGTGTGGGGGCAAAGGTGTCATTGTACTCGAAGTCAGGGCGCTGTGAGAAGCCCTTGGCAACAAGACGGCCCTTGTAGCATTCGATTGAGCCATCCGCATTTCGCTTGACTTGGAACACCCAGCGGGAGCCAATGGCCTTGTGACCAGGAGGGAGGAGGACAAGCTCAAAGGTGCCATTTTCAACAAGGGACTGGAGCTCATCCTGGGCAGCCTTCAGCCACTTGTTGCGCTCATCTGGTGTGAGCTGCATGACCTCAGCCATCGACCTGGGCTCCCCAAAGTGCTCCTGGTTTGCTTTCCATGCATGCTCCACTGCAGACTCAAATGCGACCTCCAGAGCCTCATCGTAGGTGAGATAGTCGAAGGACTGGTCTGAGTAGACATCCTCAATGCCAGCCAGCATCGCATGGAGTGCCTCCTCATTGCTGTGGCCCAGGAGATCGAGTTCATCATCTGAGGATGTAGGACTGGGAGGAGGAGACATGTTGCGAGGAGCAAATGCGTTGGGATGAGGAGGAGGAGCTGGATCATCGACTGGGGCATCAATGAGAGGGTCTGGAGAGGAGGAGTTGCATTGTGGTGCAGGAGGAGGAGCAGGGGATGCAGAGCGAATGCGAAGACGCTGAGGGACGAGGTTTTGGCGTTCAAGCTCCCTGTTGTTAAGGGAGCCTTGGTAGCATGTAGAACGCAATGGGAGCTGCTTGCGAGCGAGAGCAGGATAGGGTCTGAAGCCACCGTGGTCCTGGGCTGGCTGATGTGCCAATGGGCCTGGAGGACGAGGGGCTTGTGCAGGAGGTGCAGGCTGAGGTGCAGGCTGAGGCACAGGAGGCTGAGGACGAGGAGGTGAAGGTGGTGGTGGAGATGGTGTGTGAGGAGCAGGTGGAGAAGGCAAACGAGCTGGAGCCGGAGCTGGAGGAGGTGCTGGTGGTGCAGGCATTGCAGGAGGTGCAGGAGGTGCAGGAGGTGCTGGTAGTGCAGGATCATCCCAGTCATCATCTCCCCCCTAATCGTGCAGCTCTGGCACATCAGGCACATCCTCTCCAGGTTGTGTGTTCGCATCTGGTGCTCCTGGCACCTCCACCTCATTGAGGGGAAGCCCAAACACATTGATAAAGGGCGAGTTGCCAGGGAAGCAGTGCTCATTAAACACTGCATGTGACGAGATGATCACCTTCTTTGCTGCAGGGTCCCAGAATCGCCAGGCCTTGGTGCCCTCAGGGTAGCCTATGAAGATGCATTTGTGAGTGTGGGGCTGCAGTGCCTTGCGCTCCTTCTTGTGAATAAGCACATAGGCCAGGCACCCAAAAACACGAAGATAGGACAGGTCAGGCTTGCGGCCATCTCCCTTCCAAGCAGTGTAGGGAATGCCACCATCTAGGGCAGCAGTGGGCATGCGATTGCACATGTCCACAAATGTCGAGACGGCCTGGCCCCAGAACGAAGGAGGGAGCTTGGCCTGTGCTAGGAGGGCAGTGGCACCCTCAGATGTCGTCCTGTTGGCTCGCTCTGCAACACCATTCTGGTGGGGCTCATCTGGCTCAGTGTGCTGCCTGTGGATGCCATGTTTAGCACAGAAGTCAATGTACTTCTTGCCCATGTACTCCCCGCCCTTGTCATCACGTGTGGCCTTGATGCGCAGGCCCAGGCAGTTCTCAGCATATGCCTTGTATGCCTTGAAGGCTGCAAATGTGTCGCTCTTGCACTTGAGGTAAGCCATGGCCCAGAAACACGTTGCATCATCCACAAACACCATCCAGTACTGGTAGCCCTCGGGGGTGCACACTGGGAGCTGGCCCTTGAGGTCTGTGTGGACCAGGGCAAGGCGAACAAAGTGACGGGAGGCAAAGCGAGGGATGGGGTGGCGATTGAGCTTGCCAGCAAGGCAGGGTTCGCAAATTGCAGGTGGCTGCTGCTTGGAGCGAATGCGCAGGCCCTGGATGAGCTCCTTGCGAATTGCAGAGTGCAGGTCATCGAGGTTGACATGTGAACAGCGCTGATGCCAAAGGGTGAGGTCCTCGATGCAGGAGGACAATGCAGAGAGTGCAGAGTTGGACTGGGAGATGGTATGGCCTCGCAAGTAGCCCACATTGTGCTCGTTTACCTGAGCCTCAAAGCGAAGCTCTCCCTGGTGGTAGAACAGTGCAGATGATGCGCTCAGCTGGACAGTGTAGCCCTTCTCTCGGGTGAGGTGGAAAACAGACAGTAGATTGCTAGCAAGCGCAGGTACATGCAGGACATCATGCAACACAACAGCAGGTGGTAAGATCCCCTCCCTCTCTGCAGGTTGGAACACCACAGACCCCAATCCAGCAGAGTAGACTATGTGCAAGTTGGCGAGTCGAATGGGGATGGAGTGGGGTGAGTAGGAGCGAAACCAGTGGTGATGTGGGGTCATGTGTGCAGAAGCACCTGTGTCGGTGTTCCAGTTAGTAGCTGCAGGAGAGGACAGCCAGGACGAGCGATCTGAAGCAGAGAGGAGTGCTGAAGCACAACCAGCACTCACAAGGAGTGCACCCTGCGGGCAAGAGCCAGCATTGGGCCCAGAGGTCACAAAGACGTTGTCTGGGTGGTGCAGGGGATGGGGCAGGGGTAGGGGCGACGAAAGGGCGCAATCTGCACTCACAGTGGCTGCACCAGCAGACTGCTGGGGTGTGTCCTGGGTTGGGGGTGTGTTGGATGATGAGCTGGATGCCTCAGAGGCCTCCTGCTTGCGCTGCTGTTTGCCAGAGCGATACTGCATGCGCTGGGAGGCCCTCTCCTTCGCTTTGGTGCTGGCATCGCATTTGCTGAAGCACTGGTCTTCTGAGTGGTTGGGGCGACCACAGAATGTGCAGGAGACCTTGGAGGCGATGTTGGAGAGTGCAGGGGTCGATGAGGACATACCAGGCTGGTTTTTGAGCGCAATGAAGGTCTCCTGCAGCTTCTCCAGGGTGAGGGAGTCGTCCAGGAGCAGGGTGTGTCACAGAGCGTTGTACTCAGCAGGGAGTGCTTGAATGAGGGCCATGAGGATGAGCTCATCGTCAAGCTGGGTGAGGGAGAAGTTGGCAGGGTGAAGAGCCCTCATGTCTGACTTGAGCTGGACAGCCCAGGTGGACATGGAGGACAGGGATTCGTCCTCACTCTTGCAGAGGCTCAGGAGGGCATTGTAGGTGTTAAACCTCGTACCTGGTCGCTTCTGCATGTGCACAGACTCCAGCTTTGCCCACATAGCAACAGGATCATCCCTGATAGCCTCCAGGTGTGTCTGCTGCTCCCTCTCCACACAACTCCAAATCTCCCCAGCTGCTACATCCACCCTGTTGTCAAAATCTCGCAGATCTCGATGTTCTCCAGCATCCAGGGGTGGTGTGAACGAAGGCCTGGTCTCAGAACCCTTGACAATGCGAAGAGCACCTAGAATGCGAAGCCTGGCCTCCATGTCAAGCCTCCATTGCTGGAAGTTGCAATTGGAGAGCTTGGGGAAGGAGGCAGGGGCTGGCGACATGGGATATGGGCAGTGACGTGGCACGCAATGAGCTGGTGAAGCGATGAAGTGAGGGGATAAAAACTGCGAGCAGAAGAGTGAAATGATGGAGAGAGGGTCCCAGAGCAAAAAATGCGTCAAGCAGAGAGTGTGGAGGAAGAGTGGGAGCTAGGGGAGGCTCCAGAGTGATTGGACAGGCGAGTAAAGGTGTGCTGAGGCTGTCAGAGCGCAGGGCTCATAACCTATTGGCTGCAGTGGGCCTCAGATCACACACACAGTGGTCTAAGTCAAGCTCTGTGAAGTCTGTTCATTGTATGAAGAAGTATACTACTCACCTAAGTCAAGCTCTGTGAAGTCTAAGGACAACAGAGCTCGACTTCGGCATTGTGACAGCGTATCGAGCACGTGCTACATAGCACGCTTGATGCCCTACCTATTGGCACCATTATGGCGCTTAATGGACAAGAATTGCAGAAGTTACAGAGTGTTCTAGACTAGTGTCAGATCTACAGTAATTGGAGTCACTAATGATAACTATGGTGTATCTCTACGAGGACGCGTTGTATGGCGACGCGAGTTATACAGTAGGTAGGGTACAGTGTGATGTATCTATGGTACGATCGTGGACTTGGTACAGTTAAAACTGCGGGTGCTATAGCGCCAACTTCAACACTTTGATCCTACCACATTATATGAGCTGGATGGAGAAGATTTAGAGGAGAGTGCAATGTATGTATAATATATTAAGGCTAATTATAGGTTCAGGTTATATTGTGGATCAACCTGGCCTGACCTGCAAAAAATCCTATAGGTTTAAGATCTGTAGGTTTAGGTATCTACTGTATGAATCAGCTGTGGATCTGAATCAAGCTCTTGAAATTTTTTGACCTGTTGCAGGTCACCTAATATAACCTATTTATAGGCTTTGTCTCTAAAGCACTTCAGATTTATGTAGAAATACAGAATATATTTGATAAAGGTGGAAAAGCAACCAGGCAGGAAATTGAACCCAGGACCTTCTGGTTTGCACCCAGATGCTCTAACCACTGAGCTATCTGGTCTTGGTTCAATAGAAAACACTAGTTACTAGTGTAGCTTAGTGTAACTGTAGCCTCATGTCTGTATGGCATTCATGCTATGCACTAGACATTAAGAGGTCTTATGGCAGTTCAGGGACTAATTCCTGTCAGGATGAGTAAGCATGGTTACCACATCCTAACAATATTCAAGTTATAAGTGTAGTAAATACTTTATTTCTCTTACAAAGTGGTTGAAAAGACAGTTTTTTGATCTTACTTATACTAATAATGCTCCAAACTACGCTACTTTGTGTGTTTATGTATACTATTGAAATGTATAATTCTAAAACAACCAGTTGGAATACCTGATTTTGTGTTTCCTAGACTTCGGCTGCAAGCTTTAGGCAAATCAGTGTACATATTTATATAAAAAATATCTGCATCCATACCTGAGGGGAGCTATCCTTGGGCTCTTTGGCACATCCCTTCCTCTTGATATCTTTGGTATTGTGCTCCACATCATTAGCACTTGCGATGGTATTACTTCCAACATCCAGAGAACCCCTCAATTCTCCCTAATCCTCCATATCACTACTGGGCAGGGCCTCACTAACATATCCATGTGGGATAACATCCTCCTCACCGAAAATGGCAGTGTCCAACATCTATGGCTGGGGCCTGACAGCCATGGATAACATTTCTGCCTACATTTGTGTTACCTCACATAGAAGGCGTTTCACTAATGTGAGCAGGTCATCTTGGGCCTCCTTCAGTGCCTCACAGGTGACATTTTACTTGCCCAGGATCTCCTCCAAGCTACTGATGATCTCTGGCAGATAGATGTCGACATCAGTAGTGTAAAGCTCGGTGGGGTATCAACTACATTTCATCAAAATAGATAAAAGTATATACTGTGATGGAAGGTGCAATTGTGTTTATAGTGAATGTACCAGTTGCACTGTACATTGTGGCGGCCAAGGTGACATACAACATGATTGTGGGCACACTGGATACAGGAGTACTTGCTGATAGGTGACTGGGACATGTGAGGGAGATATGGGTAGGCAAGGATGCAAAGATCCTGAGTGTCCACATGCAGTATAAATTATGATTGATGAGGAACGAAATCAATCGTTTTTAATGAGGTGCACTTCCTGCAAGCGCTATGTAACGCTTGTCCGTGCCCGTGGGAATAAATTTCAGACTCAGAAAGTCTTTCACTACAAAATATTAGACGCTCAACTATAATTTTACTTACTCTCCCTGCACAGCTTTGGGGTTAGGGTCAGCATTTCTTACCTCCATTAGATCAAAATAAACTGTGGCTGTGCTCATTTTTGTTACCTCTCCTTACTCACATTCTTATGCCCTTCCAGTCACTCCAGCTTACTGCCTATGTCCAAGAGGGTATTGACACTATGTGGACTATTGACCAAGTGTTGTATGTCATTAGAAAGATCTATTTGAAGGCTTTCTAATGGTGCTAGTTTCATATCAATAGCATCTATATTGACTGAGATATAAGCCAAGTAAAAAAACGCACAATTGCCTCTGTTTGGGCACTTATTCCAATGTTTGAGTGTTATGTATAACATTAGGAAGCCCTTCTTAAACCCTTCTAGATGGTACTAGTTTCATGCCATTTGACCTCCTATTGGCCAAGTTATAAGCAAACCAAAGTTATACAAATGCCTCTTTGTGAGATCAAGCACTAGTTCAATAGTCATTTGTTACCTCTTCTTACTCATACTCTTATCCTCATCCACATAAGTGCCCTCCCACTCAAACTTACTACCCAAGTCCCACAGCATATACATGCTGATTTAGTGGTGTATCTCATTAGAAGCAGCAGTTTTAAGACTTTTCAATTGTACTAGATTTATTTTGATGGAGTTGGTATTTACTAAGGTAGAAGTCAAACAAAACAAACATACAAATGCCTCAGTTTTAGTGCTTATCAATTGTTGTGTGCTATATATATTATTAAAAAGCTTCCTTCCAGACCATTTTATTTGATCCACTATTGGCTGAGCAATAAGCAAGACAAAATAATACAAAGTCTAATTTGGTTGCCTGTTAGTGTATGCCTTACTTTCTCTATCTATATTGTTCTTGTTATATGCTATAGGATCCTACTCTTGGTTTTGTTCCAATTGCAAACCGATCTATGAGCACTATAGAACAAAAGCAAGATACTATACTTAAACAATAGATATATACCAGAGCTGTTGCTATAGAGGTCCCACCATTATGCTCAGTATAGTCCTATAAATCTTTGACAGATTTATCTAGAATAAGCAGATTAACAACATAGGACCTTGGTACAACAGATTAGTTAATCTATGGTTTCAGAAGCTAGCAAGAGGTGCTCCAGCTATATTAGACCTATGATCAGTTACCTTATACTAAAAATGTCAACTTTGTATACTACATAGTACATAAACTAACAACTGTAGTAAAAAGTCATATAATAATTCTACCAACTGCTCATTTATACTCTACTCTGTACTGTAGGAGCCTCCCCACCATAAGAACAAGTCTATATTCTAAATATAATATAACCTGTTTAGAGAGTAACACAGAGAGAATTTATAAAGTGCACTCACTATTGGAGACATAATAATAGGGGTCTGTTTGAGACTGTTAGTGAGTGTTGCTATTATTAATTATACAGATTAGAATCCAGTCACTTTGTAGCCAAAGTTGCAGACAAGTGTGATAAAGAGTAGCACAGTCCTTCTAGGATTCAAGTAGATATAAATGCCATCTAAGAGCTCATAAATACAAACTATATAAGTATTGACAATGAATGGTATATAAGATGTGGTAAACAGTAGAAAACAAGAACACAGAAATCCAACTATATCTGACAAACATGTTTAATCAAGTGCACCACCAAAAAGAAATGGTCGCTTGGGAAGCTCCTCCACCATCTCCTCAACATCACACTCAATACCGTCAACCAGCTTATGCACAATACACTTTCTCTTTTTGGGTTCTATGGGCATAATGGGATACATAAATGGCTCTGAAGAGTAGGCTGATGTAGGACCTAATAATAACAAATATAAGTAGCTATTGACGCATATCAAAACATAGGACTCACTTGTATGTCCAGGCTCATCAGCACTATCCGTACTCTCTGATGTAGTGTCAATCTCATTGTTATCACTTTGAGAGATAGTGATGCCAATGGGTGCACGGACACATCCAGGACGAAAATGGTGCATCTTGACATTTGGAACTGCAAGACAGCCCTCTGCACCAGGCTTGACAAGTGGGACTTTACAGTCTATGACAGAGCCAGCAGAAACAGCTGCTCTGCAGACATTGGTAAAAGCACTTCGAGACTAGGATCGCTGGCCAAAAGATGCAAAACTTTGGTGGTAGAGCTCCATGGTGTGGATATCAGTGGGACGGAGAGTAAGTGGTGGTAGTGGAGTGCTAGTCTTGATGGTAGATCTGCCATCCCCAGGGGTAGAATACATGTGGTATGGGCGGTGGGGTGAAGCAATATAGGAGCTATATACACGAATAGCAGCATCATCAGGATCAGGGTGAGTAAAATCCCAGGGAGGTGCAAAGCCATAAACACTTGCACACTATGCAATAGACCCATCTGTCCATCCTAGAATAGGCTTGTTGTCATCTTCAGCATCACCAAAAATAGGTGAGCCCCAAGAGACCTTGGTGGTCTTAGTGCCTAGAGCCTCTTGAATACGGTGAGCAGCTGGTATAGCACCATATAGGAACTGAGGAGTGGGCTTCTTGGCTGAAGCTATTGCCTTGGGTGTAAAAGGAAGAGCTGGAGGAAGAGGAGCAAAGCTGTAGAAGGTGGAAAGCTGCATGTATGCATCTGTACCCAAGTTGTTGATCTGTGGAGATTCCTGGGTGGTGATAGGAGGTAGCGTGGATGAATGTGATTTGAATAATGCACAATTCAAGTTGCTATTGCTGAGAGACATCTGAGCATTGGGACCAGGACTAAAAAGATAAAGAAAAGCATGTTAGTTGGTATAAATCTTGCATCAATTAGATGGTGAATGCACAGATTTGCCATAGAGAGAGAAGTAGGGACTTGATCCTGGAGATTGCCTAGAGTAAGATGTGTAGAAGGGTGGATCAAGGCAGTCTTGTTATCTAAAAGAACCCGTTGAGTTTATGAACACCTTATATGTTCTTGAGATACTATGCAACCTGTGCTGGTCATGTGATTTGTTGGACAAACGATACTCATCATCTTGTTTGGTGTAAGATATGCAGAAGCATCTAGATGTAGCAAGTTGTGATTAGTATATGAAGTGTAACTTAAATATAGTACTTACCTGTAGGTTCTTGGATGGATTGTGTGAAGGTAGGGTGGAGATAAAGTGACACATCATCATAGTTGAGAATGATTTGACAAAAGCAGATAGGACACTTGACAATGTCAAAAGAGATGTTGATAGTGCTCATAATGGATATCAGAGATAAATATAGTAGAAAGAGCTCTTTGCTGAATGGACAGTATTGGAAGAGCTCTTAGAAATGTCCAAGCACAATGTGGTAGAGATCAAATTGTGACTATAGTCGTTGATGTGAAGTCATTGCATGGGCAGCTGACTCATCCTGCCTAATATAGTACACATTGAGTTGATTAGTATTGTCACAGAATTGTTGTGGTAGCAAAGGAGCTATAACATTTTGAAGTCTCTTATACTATACAATATGGGACATGTGCAGGGGCAACCAGAGAGAGCAAACACAATGTTGATCCATGGAGAACTGAGGGAGATGTGGGGTGATCATGTGGGGGTGGAAGGGGCACTCAGAGGAACACTCACCAAGATGTCTCAGCCATCTCCAGAACGTGCAGTCTGCAGCCTGTGGTGCCCTCCATCAGCAGGGCATGCACAGAGGCAACCAGGGAAAGCAAAGACAACATTGATCCATGGAGAGCTGAGGGAGATATGGGGTGATCATGTGGGGGTGGAATCAAGAGCACACTGCAACAAGAGCCCTCAGTTGTCACATTGCCTTCTGTCTGCTTATGTCAGTACCCTTCCTTTTAAGCCTTTCTGCTGGCCACCTTCTCTTCTTCTTGCACCACCATGTTCCTACTTCCACAAGCATGCAGTCTGATCAACTGCTCTAAGTCTTTGGTGTTTAGAAGGGCTCATGACAACATTCAGAGGGATGCCTCCTTATGTTCTGTCACCATATGAGTCTGGGCCTGGCCTATTTTCTAGGTTGGAAAAACCCCCTTGCAAGTGTCCCTGTCGATGCTGGGGTCTGCTTTGACTTCAGCAAACTGTGTGGTTGCCAGGTGGGTAGGCTTGGAGCTTCATAGAATGCCTCAATGGCGTCAAAGTGTCTCTGCTTGCCCACCAACCCTTTTACCCTTCTGTCTAGGCACATTGTCTTCTCTTGTAGAGAATTGTCATTCATCCTGCTTGGTAAGTCTTTTGATCAATGTGTTATCTTTATTACTAACTACAGTATTTTATCTATAGTCAAACACTATCATATTTGGCAAGTCTACTTCTCTAGCTTGTTGGTCTTGCTAATGTTTTCTTTCTTTTCAGGTGTTATTCCAGATGCTGTTAGCATCTGTTCTTTGTGCTTTTCATACTCCAGTCAGGTCTATTGAGTACATCTCTCTTCTTACTCTTGTTTATGTTACTGTTGCTGACTTTATCTTCATAGGTCCTATATTGTTCCATGTCCACCAAAGCAGCAAGATGTTTCAACATAGAACCACTTGGCATTTTGGCCTTCTGTATGTATTTCTCATTGCTCACTGTTTGCTTGTCTTTGAGCTAATACATTAAACAGTCCATCCTCCTTTCTATATGTAGTACTTTGTAGCCTGCTTGTTCCTGGATTAGCATGTAGTTACTAGCTGCTACCTTCTGCAGGGGTTGCATCTAATGGCTACATGCTATAAAGGAGCAGTTAGTGTAGATATGTTGAATGTACTTTGTATTCATTTGTTGGATTAGTGTCTGTGCCTTTGGTATGATCATGTGACTCAAGCCTTTGAGAGAGAGAAACCTTAACCCTAATGTGCAAATAAGCGCCCATGTGAGCGTACAGAGATGATCAGATTATCACCACCTCTGGCCCCTACTGATTCTTATCTTCCAACCATCACCTCCTCCTCTTGCTTTATCCCTCAGCTCTGTCTTTTCTCTACAACTCTGCTCCTATAGCCTCTTCAACTCTCCATGACAAGGACATACAACTCTAATACTGCTGCCAAGAGGCAAAGAGCTGCCTCAAACTCTTCTTCTATTGATGCTGTTCAACCATCACCTGTATGTATCTGTCTGATCTTTTCAACCTTCTGCTATCTCTGTTGACTACTTCAATGCTTGTTGTGCTTACTTGTCTTCTAGAACCAGGCCTCTAAGCAGAAGCCCAAGGCCAAAAAGAGAAAGTCTAAGCATTCAGTAAGAGTTGTATTATTTTCTGTTTGTCAACTGCCAGTTTTACATATTAATATGTAGGATATTGAGTCTGAGTTAGACTTGGATCTAGATAGTACAGATGCAGATGAAGCTGAAGAAGTGGGGAGGCAAAGAGCTAAGGACAGAAAGTCTAAGGCTTTGGTCAGTCACACCAATATTATTGTCCCATTGTTAGTGCTAATAGAAAGTCCCAGAATCAGGCTACTTTAAAAAGTGGGCCAGGTGCTCAAACTAAAAAGCAACAACATCCAGTGAGTAAAATCCAGCTTCTTTACATGCTATACTTATTTACTCTACATATAGATTATTCCCAAGGAGGCCAAAGTGCCTAAGCCTACTGCTTCTGATACAAACAAGACAAAGAACCACCTCCATGCTATGGATAAAATGGAGAAAACTGCTATGGATGAAGGAGAAACAAGGGCCAAGAATTGGAAGAAATATGCTCCTACATTTAAGCTCAACAAATCCTTAGAGGAGCTATTTGCTAAGCATAGTAACAAGCCTAAAGATCTGGAGAATGATCTACAATACTGCAATACCTATCTCCAGACCACTCCAGTTCTTCCCTTTTCAGCCAAGTACTTTGCTGAAGATAAGCTGGTAGCTGCATACTTTGCTAGTAGGCTTGATGATACTTCAGTAAGTATACATTTTGCAATTGCTTAGGTGCAATTGCTTAGGTACATGTAACTGACTTTCTAATTATAAGCCTACTACAGAGAAGCATGCAACCACTCCTCGCCCTCTTAGACACCAATATGAAGGACGTGCTGAGAAGGATCTTATTGCTGCTAAGAAGAAGGGTATTAAAATTGTCCAAGATGGCATTCCAGTATGCTTTCTACTTTTATTCTTCCAAGAATTATATTGACCAACTGCTATGTTTAATAGAAATGGTATCTCAAGGACTACTGGAAAGATCTCCAATGGCTTTCTAGTCATCTACCTCCAAGAGTTCCTACACGTGACATATGTCATGATCCCAACAAGAATAATCTTGACACATATATTATGTGCTATACTACTCCTAGTGGTAATAGTGCTATGGAGCGTACTGGTGTCCATCACCTTGTTCATGCTTGGACTCAACAGGGACATCCAGATAGAGTAAGCTATTAACTTTGGTTTGATATTACTTCCTTACTTATATTATTGTTAACTAGCCTCTGTGTGTCTCTTCAGACATGGTTCATGGAGGTACTTCAGTATCTCCTGTCAGGAAATACTTTCAAGCTTCACGTGAAGTGGCCATCTTTCTTGGAGTACTCTTCAAGCATGCTTTTCCACAAGAGTATGAAGAATATCATACTGCCTTTAATGCAGGAGTGTGGTATACAGAAGATCCTGAACCATGGATTGGACATGCTATTGTCTACAAGCTGGATGTCCAGCTACATTTTGATATAAATGATGGTGGTCCAACAGCAACCTTTCCTGTAGGATGGTTTGAAGGAGGACACATGGAGATTCCTGCCCTGAAAGCACGGTTAAGGTGTGTTTTTAGAATCTTCACCTGTAATATAATATAACATTTTTTCTTCTAGATATGTCCCAGGAGATGTGCTTATTAGCTTTTCAGGAGCATTGTCACACCGTGTTTCAGAGTGGAAGATACCAGAGGATTGCAGTTCTTTGGATGATGGTTTAACTCCTGGACGTATCTCTACTATTATGTTTTTTCCTGAAACATCTCTGCACCTTTTAAAAGGCAAACCTTTTCACTGGGGAATTGATACTGCTTTGGGAACTTACTATAAGTAGCTGGAGTTGTTTTGTATACCATTGCTTCATAGTATATCTCAATGAATAGGCCTAAAATTAAAAGGTTGAGAAGTATTATATATGGTCTTGGTATCAGCACTGAAGATGGTCAAGCTATTAAAGCCAGATGACATTTGTCTAAGGTATGTGTAATGCAACTGTTTGTCTAATCTATTGAAGCACCATGCATCTCAATATCTCCCTTGTCAGACAAACAAAGACATTTCAACTGCTTGCTAGGCATTTTGTCACCCATATCTCCTCCTGAGTCAGAAGATAAAGCTGAATCATAACCAACTTTCTGCTTCATCTTCTTGAGAGGTGACAATTGCCCACTTGCTAGAATGTGGATTCTAGATAGGTTATAATCCTTTAGGTTATAATCCTTTAACATTGTAAGTCACAGTATTAATAAAATATAGCAGCAAGCAACTCACTGATTCAACAATATGGTTGAACAAACATATTGCACGTAGCTTTGGAATAAAAGCATACTCTTGACGTGCAACCTGTATAGCCATAAATCCAACCTGCACTTCTACTAGATTAGTCAATGCAAAGAGAAGTGGTTTGGCTTTGGTATATATATATCTAGTAAACAAACTTATCAGCACAATTGAAGGTCCCAAAAAGATAAAAAACATACTCTGTGCCTTGTTCTTTGCGCTCCCAGTACTCCACAACATTATCTGCAAGGTGAACTTCACTTTGGAGAAGAGGTTGGAGAATATTGAAAGGATCAACAGTGCTTGACATGTCGAGTGAAGTCTCCCCAACTGTATCACGAGAAGAGGTCAAGTAACAATTGCCAAAGGACAACGTTAAGTCCTGTCCATCACGTCCAGGTGCCCACTCCCGAAGATGTCCTCCTTCTCGGGACACATAGTTGTTGAAAAACTGGTGTATGGTTTGTACACCTTGGACTGCAGCATCAAAGCCTTCAACCCCCAGTCCAGTAAGTGTGATAGACTGCCTTAAGTCAATGAGCCGACTTAAGTTATGGGGGATGCTAATAGCAATTTAGTATTGTAGATAAGTTATCAAAGGTAATAGCAACTTACTGATGTTGGTGCACAGGTGGAAGATTGAGATTGGTAACAAAACCTTGGACACACAAGATGACTTCTTCCATGTCCTGGCTGTCTGTTGTCTTGTGGACAAGTATACAATGCTTGCCAGAGGACTGTTCAGTGATGTAGGCCATATCCTGGATAGAATGTGTCTTGTTTTCCATAATATGTAAGTTGATGGATAAGAATTGACAAAACTATTGAACTTACTATGGCTACTCCTTGTAACTCCTGTAATGCCTCTTCATTTGCCTTTTGGGCCATAATGTCAAGTAGTATAGACTCTAATAATAATGGATAAATAGCCAATAACATGTATGAGACTGGAAAACTTACGATACTTAGAGCGGTTGGACTGTAACTGGGAAAGAAGTGTTGCCATAGCTTTGAGGTAGTGCAGAGAGTGTGACGTATTACAAAGAGGAGAGTTGGAGGATAGAGCCTTGGATAGAAATAGGGTGTGTGATTGAAAGATAAATAAGAACAAGGAGAGAGGCAAGAAAGAGGATGGTTTGTTTAATCTATCAGTGTGCGACAGATGTGCAGACTCTGCATTCAGGTGTGGCATATATAGTAGTCTCCCAGAATGTAGTCTAGCCTATGACAATATATTCTAGAGCTAATTCTTAGATTGGTCGAGAATCCATTGATATCAGAGCTGACTAAAGTAGAATCTAGACAGTACTAGAACAACTGGGTTTGTAATCTTAAAAACTGTGGACCTGTACTAGAGTGTAAGCTCTGGCCAATTGTCCTAAGGTCTAGAAGTATTTGCTTACTTAGGCTGTGCCAAACTATATGATATATTGATTGGCCAGAGTAGCACAGATGCAACTAGGCTCTGACAGTCAGCTTGGATAACATTGATGTTTATGAAATTCATGTGTCTGACAAAAGACTCCAAATGTACACAAACAAAGGGTCTTCCAAGATATAAACCAGCTTTTTGCCAACACAACTTTTACCAGAGTTTCTGCTCTACCCCCATTCTCCATTCCACTATTGTTTCTGCACTGCTCCACATCTTTGCTCTTTGCATATCATGTCATCTACCAAGCCTAGGCCTCACCATTGTTTGGCTATGTCTACTGGTGGTAGACCGTAAGTATTGTTGTTGCTCTACCAATAACATTTTGTACTAACTTGAGTTTGAATAATAGGCCTAGAGCCATTATTCTCCACAATACCAGTGATATTGACAATGACAGCAATACTCCTACTCTTGTGCAAAGCACACAAGGAAGAGGTTGTGGTCGAGGTTGTGGTTGTGGTTGTGGTTGTGGTCATGGTCAAGAGTACATTTATCTTGCTTACTTTACATTTTTGTTTGCTCACTTATTATATCCAGCCAGAGATCTACTATACCTTCAACATGTAGTACACATGCAACAAAGAAGTAAGTTGTATACTACTTAACACTTATCAATATCTCTCTAACATTATTTATTTCCTCTATAGGGACACCTTAGAAGCAACAACACCTGAGGTGACTCCTACAGTTGAAGCTGCAAAGGAAAAGCGCAAGCCAGGTCATCCTTGCAAGGTAGTTACAAGGTAAAGGTGTTTTATTTATTGTGTTTCCATAAAGCTCATTTGTATTAGCCCTGAGATAGTGCCTAGTGAGGATGACGAAGAACCTGTCAACCACAAGGCCAAGTCTTCCTACAAGCCCAGTGTTATTGTCAATGAGTCCACTGATGAGAAAGAGTTGTAAGTTGATCACCTTCAATACTGTTCACTGGGAACTGAACACAGTATAGAGAGGAAGAACCTGTTGAAATGACTCCTCCCAAGCAGGTTGTGAAGGACAAGCAGTCAACATTGTAAGTCACCTTGTATATCTGACTTGTTTTCTTACTTATACCTCAATTAGTGTCAATGCCCATACACAGGCCCCAGTGTCAATTGACTTGTAAGTACTCAACTCTAATCATTATTTATTAGATGATTTCTTACATGGATGGTCTTAGTGAAGCTGATGCATGCTGTCCTGACTCTTGGCCCTCTTATGAGAACACCCAAGTTTGTGTTTACCTTGTTAGACCCATTATTTGTTTGTTAATTTATTATTAGGGTTCCAAGGATTCGTGAAGATAACCAGGACATGGTGTCTCCTGAGAGTCCTTCTCCTCGGTATGTTTCTACTTTGTATTTACATAAATATATATTCACTAACTTCTTTATCATTGAGTAAACCCTCTACTCCTCATGGGGTCTGCTCCAAGTCTACTTCTCATAAGCGACGCATGCATGTGTATGTACTATTGTGTTTTCTATCTTAATTTGGTCTAAAGTTTCTATAGTGTAACTTCTGAAGAGGATGCTTCTCCAACTAAGAAACAGCATCAACAGTATGTCTGCCTTATCTGTCCATTCTTACTATTATGTACTAATGTCATTGTAGTTCCCCAGAGGTAGTACATATGCCAACACCCAAGATTCACAAAGGAGCTATACAGTAAGTATAGGTTTGTCTTTGTTGCTATAATAGTATTGTGCTCAACCTGTCTACAGGGCTGTTGGCTTGAAGAAGGTTGAGGTTGTTATTACAACCAAGCCCAAGCAACAGACTGTTGTTCAGCCTTCTCCTGTTAGTAGGAAGACTACCAAGGGTGTCCAAGGTGATACTGTAGGGATCCCAGTGAAGACGTTGAAGGCTCCTGAGTATATCTATTGTTATTCTTTATACCATGTTGATGTTAACCTGTTTTACAGCTCAGCCACTGAGTTTTTCAACAAGTCTCCCACCAAGTATGTCTAACACAATGTTGGTAGCTGTTTGTTTTGCTTATAATGTGTTTTTAGGACACCCAAGAAGGGCCAGGGGTTGTTTTTCAAGGAGCAAAGGTATGTGCTTATTGACATCATGATAATCTCTGCTAATCATAGTATTACTATAGCCTTGTTGACATGGAGGTTGAGGAATGCACTGGAGAACCTGACAGGTACTTATTGTCTGTTATGTTATACTATGCACATACCACTAATGTTCATTAATATTTAGTGACCACTCCATTATGTATGTGGACTCTGATGTCGAGAACAGCATGGTTGAGGTCCAATCCTCTCCTCCTATGTTGACCTCTGACAATGAAGTCCTGGAGTATACATCTTACAAGAAGGGCAAGGGCAAGAAGTATCAATCTCCCACTCCTGGTACAGACTCTGAAGACATGGCAACTATGCAGATGAGTATGTCTTCTATCCAGTATCTATTCTACATGACAATGTTAAGCATAATATGCCCTAGATGACATGTCTCTTCTTACCCCTCAAAAGGGAAAGAACCATCCTACTTATGGCACAGATGAGGACTCTGTCAATGAGGACTCTGTCAACATCAAGCCTCGGCGTTATCCTGCTGTTGAGGACATCCTAGACCTTTCTGAACATTCCAAATATCCTGAGTTGGTTAAGCATCTTCCAGTCTTGAAGTAAGTTGGTTTATGTTATTCATCTCTTTCTCTACTGATATGTAAAGACCATATAGGCCAGTGGTAGTTGACTTTGGTGACTACAAATTCTGGACTGGTGATGTCCATAAGACTATCCTCAACATCCCCAACTACAAGATTCATCCTGGGTAAGTTTATGGCCTAGTTACTTGAGATATATCTCTGACTAGTATTACTAGTGCTTTGCTTTATGCTTTTAGTTTGCAAGCAGATGTCACCAATGGTATAATCAACCCTGCTCGTGCTGACCCTGATAGGGCCACCACCATCAAGGGTTCCTCTGCCACTCAACGTGTTCTTGCAGTGTACAGGCATGGTGGTCCTGATCGTGCCATTGTCTGCTCTATTGGTATCATCCTACAGAGCAACATTGTGGAGGATACAGAGGCATACCGTGGAAGCTCTCAATGTGTTAGTCAGGTTGTTTTGGCTCCCTTTGACCACGAGTGGATTCGCATGAGCCAGTTCTTTGGGACTGCCTTTGGGCTCAGTAGATTCAAGGTTTCTATCTTTGGACCACTGGGTCAAAATGGCCAGTATATGAACAGCCTTGTTATCAGAACTAGGTTTTCTGATGCTCCTGGAAAGTCTTGTGCATTTCTATATTTACCTTTTCATAGTACTAGCTCTAATACCTTTTACATTTTAGCCACCATTCCCTCTGGCTTTGAGCTTGCTCTGGCTGGTAGCAGCAGTCAGTCAATGGACACTTTGGACGATGCTTCTGTTCCAGAAGCTCATTCTGGCCAGAGCTTCAAGGCCATGTCTTCCAAGACATCTTGGCCAGCAGACACCAAATGTATGTGATTATCTTTGTGATTGTTTCAACGTTATACTTATACCATACAAGTCCCTATCTGGGATGCACGGTCTCAGTTTGACAGGTCCAAGCACATTCTTGATGGCGTCTTTGCCTTTAAGGACACATTCAATCTTCCTAGGCTCCATGGTGACTTACAGTATGGTGATGTGGCACTCATATACTATAGTGTAAGCACTTACACTAGCAAGAAGGATGACAAGGAGTTTACTGGGCTCAGTCTTGGTCTCTATGGTGCTATTCTGTTGGGTCGGCCCCATTCTACTAAGGGTGCCAAGAACACTTAGTTATACCTTGTTTCATCTATTTCATACATCTTTGCAAGTTGGTCTTCTGTCTTATATGTCTAGCTAATCATTGCCCCACTCAGTCCTCTTGATATTTCTATGCCCCCTCTTCTCTGCATCTCCTATGCTTTTATGTTTGTCTTTACTATTATACGTACTTGCTGGTCAACTACTTGTTATCGTTTTAGTGCCACTAACATTTTACCTTCTACTTTGTATACTTTTTGACTTTGGACATTACGTAGTATGAATTACTGCTATACCTTTTGTTTCTTGTCATACACTTTGTAGGCATCTTATAAGCTTTATACTCTGGTAGTATAGAAACATGATGTCTGTGTTATGGCGCAATTGTGTTGACTGTTTGTGATTATCTTCAAATCATATTGTTTGTTGTATAAACTAGCTATAATACTATCCCTTTGATATAAGAACACTTAGCTATTAGCATTAAAGGTTGTTTGACATAGATGGTGAAGCTAGATAGCAAATTGTATAGTACTAGCCCTTTATCCTGACTAACATTTATTGTAACTAGCCAGTATTCAAACATAGCAACACTATTTGATAAACCTGGTTGTATAGAATAAGCTGGCTTTGAATCAGTTGTAGGTAGATTTTGTATAACAGGCGCTTTCTGATAGGGCGCTTGTCTTCTGATCACCTGACGGAAGATTGAACTTTGAGTGTCTTAACTCTTTTGCCCCTTACTATCATCTCTGTTCACACCACTGCTTACTATGAGACACACTGTATACATTTTGCTCTCATTGTGGACAATAGTCTATCTTACATGGCAGGCTAGCAGCTATCCATGTTCAAGGACATTGTCACAGCTATCTAGCTTACCAACAAGTGAGAGCTTGACCTTTGGTACATGCTATGCTATAATCTATGTTGTTGTATTCTAATTATGATGATATAGACCTCAATACTCAAGAGGAGTATACCCCTCCTCTTGGCTTATTGTCACCCTCATATGTTCTACTTAGTATTCATCTGCTCTATGCTAACTGTAATGGAGATTATGATTATTCTGTTGGTAAGTAAGTTTATTGTATATGTTCTACACATTGTCTTATCTGTAATCTACAGAACCACTCTCTGATGAGATACACTATACAATGTCCAAATGGGATAGAAGTTTGTCAGGCACTGTCTTGACAAACACTGAGCCTCTTGTAGGCAGGGTTACAGGCACCCTCTTGGCAAGCACTGAGCCTCTTCTAAATATACCTTTTATATCAACATGTGCTTCTACAAAGCTATTAATCAAGCGTGTTTATCTAAAACTCCATCAAAATACAATGACTTCTTGGGACTACAAGCTTACTGTATTTAAACTCTACTCTCCTTACTCTGTTTGCAGGTCCCACATCTCATCACAATATATATTAAAAGGTGGAGCACCTATACTAAAGCAGATAAGATGTCCAGATAATCAATGCTGGTCTGCTAGCTCAATCCTTCCCTATATTACCAATGGCAATATAGATGCCAACTATGATTATAGATATGTTGGCTATACATTGGAGTATACAGCAGATGCTACAAATAATAGAGTCATTGTAGATATGGCACTACAGCAGCTAATACATCATATTTCAAAACCTAGCTTATTAGATATTGCCCAAAAGCATAATATCTTGCATATTACTAGCAAGAGTAGTAAAGACACAGTGCTATCTGCTTTATGCTCCCATATATGTAAAGACTGTCCAAGGTTTCAATCTATATTTTGCCCAATTGATAAACAACTGTCTATTAGGAACCGTGTTCAACATTTGCGAAAAAGACAAAAAGATCTGGAAAAACAATCAAATAGTCCACCTTTATTTCCTCCCAACAGACCTAGCCAGGATTTGATTGCTACTATAATCAGAGATTTTGCAAATACTATAAATCCTAACACTCACAAGGAGTCAGCATGTGCAGTGTGTGGACTGTTAACACCCAAGTCTCAACTACATAATATAGATAATGTAGACATTGATAAAAATATTCTGATTCCAGATCAACCTGTTACTCATAAAGAATGTAAAAATACTACAGAACCAGTGAGGTGTATTTCAGGCCCTGTAATGCTTCCAAACTGCAATGATATTTGTGCAACCTGTTTGTGTGATCTTGCAGATCACAAATTACCAGTCAACAGTCTGGCCAATGGTCTATGGATAGGTGAAATCCCTGAGGCCCTCAAAGGCCTAAGCTGGACAGAAAAACTGCTTATATCAAGAGTCAAACACAACATGTGTGTGGTAAAGGTGCATGTATCAGGCATGTCAAAAATGAAGGCCAATGTTGTCAGCCATTCTCTGCCCATGCCAAAGATTTATTCTGTCTTGCCTCCTCCTAAGGAAGAGCTTGATGATGTCCTGGCTTTTATTTACTTGGGGCCCAATGTACCTACAGAAAAGGATTATAGGTGTACTCCAATGTTAGTCAGATGAAACAAGGTTGCTGCTGCATTGGAGTGGTTGAAGCTTAATCATGTAGACTATGCTGACCTACAAATTTCTTATGACAATCTTAATGCCTATCCTGAGGATGAACCACCAGTCATTGTCAACTTTACTAACACTACAGGCTCCAACCAAGACTCTGAATCCACTGCAGTCAACAACTTGGAAGAAGATGAGGGCACTGAGGAGGGTAACTGTCCATTTATTGTGCATGGCTTGACTGGGAAAACATTGGAGCATCTTGGAAAAATTAGACCATATGAGATCACAGCACGTGCAGTTGAACATTTCAAGTCAGAAGGCAAGGTGTTGGGGATAGGGCAGCATAAGGAGCCTGAGAGTGTGTATAACAACCCTAGCCTTTATCCACAGATGTTTCCATGGCTGTTTCCCTATGGGCTTGGAGGGATGAGAAACATCCATGGCAACCACAAAGTATCTGAGCAAAAGCACAAGGAACAACTGCTAATGTACCATGATAAGCAGTTCCAGCTTGAGCCCTTGTTTCCATTAGTGGCCCTGAATCATGAGCAGATAAAGAGCTCTACAACAGCAGGGTATCTGCTTGCAGACAAGAATAGGTTCCATGATGTAGCACAGCAATTGATGACTGTTAATGAGCGTGTACTAGCCAGTCTTATTGAGAGGATGAAAAAGGGAAGTGTCAAGCCTGAGACAGAGGAGGAGAAAAAGTGTTTCAGACTACTATCTGATCTGGACCATGTCAATTACAAGGTCCAAGGATCTGTTACTAGCAAAAAGTATATGTGTAATAAAATATGGTCTCTGGTGTCTTATCTAGGTGCACCCTCATAGTTTATAACATTTGCCCCTGCTGATGTCAAGCACCCCTTGGCTCTCTACTTTGCAGACACTAACCAAGAATTTGTTTCAGAGTTTAGAGATAAAAATGAACACATGAATCTAATTGCCAACAATCCTGTTGCAGGAGCCCGATTCTTCAAAGTGATGGTAGACATGTTTATTAAGCATGTGCTTGGAGTAGGATTGGATAGGCCAGGATTATATGGGGACACATCTGGATATTATGGGATAGTTGAACAGCAAGGACATTTAACCCTACACTTACATATGCTTGTGTGGATCAAAAATTCATTGAGCCCCCAGGAGATTCACAACAGAATTATGGATCCTGCATCTGATTTTCAGACTGCTATGGTAGAATACCTGGAGGGTGTGCATCAAGGAGAATTTATCAATGGGACTATGGATTCAGTGGCAGCAGATATACAAAAGAGAAAGGAAAACAATCCTACCCATATATGCCCCACTGAAACTTTGCCCAAACCTCCACCTCCCAAATGCACAGCTAAGCATGCAGATAAACAAGAGATTGAACAGTGTCAAATGTGTACAGAATATTGCTTGTGGTGGAAAATGTATACAAATGAGGTCAATGAAATATTGTATCAATCCAATAGACACATGTGTCACCAACGTTCATCTAAATATAGTAAACAAGGATATGGTAAAAAGGCTAAAAAGGTACCTATAATTGATATGAAAGAAAAGGGTGAGTTTGACAACAGGGGTTGTACAGACCCTGAAACAGGATTGTGTAATTGTGTAAGGCAAGATTTCCTCATGACACATATGCCCAAACAGCTGTTGACCCTGAAACTGGAGCATTGGTCATGAAAAAGGGAGAAGCCTGGCTGAATACATTTACCCCAGCAGTGTCATATCTACTGAGATGCAACCATGATGTTACAAGCCTTCTGTCAGGAACTGCAATCAAGTCTGTAATAGCATATGTGGCTGACTACATTACTAAGACCCCCTTAAAGACACATGTGATGTTCAAGTCAATTCAGCAGGTGTTTGAATGCAACACAGAGCTACTTGGAAGCAAGTCATCTACCAAAGACAAAGCCAGGTCTATTATTACCAAAATAGTCAATGCCCTGACTGCATCTTCTGAGATTGGAGGTCCTATGGCAGCAATGTATCTGCTTAAACACCCTGACCATTATACAGGTCACAAGTTCAAGACCTGTTTTTGGAGAAGCTATGTGTCAGAGGTCATGAAGGCATGGGATGACTCTACAGCTATTGGTAAAGAGCAGAATACAAAGGTTATGCTGGGCATGAAACATTCAGGTGAGCAACAGCAGGTTGTTGCATTGTCTCCAGTGATAGACTATATGTGGAGACCTACAGAGTATGAGGATACATGTTTGTATGACTGGATAAGACTGCATGATAAAAGCAAGATGCCCAAGAGTAGAAAGCCCAAATATAGTAACATACCAGCCCCATCTGATGATGTAGAGTGTGGCAGTGACTTTGAGAATGACTATGGGATTGATGATAACTTGGAGCATGTGCAGCAGGGTCAAGACTTGGCAGATGATATCAACTTTGAAAATGAAGATGATGCAGAGGATGAGGATGAACTCAAAGGAGGTGCACATCCCCTTGCTGAAGAAGAGGAAGAGGAATCTGAGGATGAGCTGCTTTTGACAACCAAGTCTAATAAAGCTTTGGCCAAGGACACTGATCAGGACAAGCATATATACAACTCCAGGTCCAAGTCCAAGTCCAAGTCCAAATATCTGAGGTTCCATCCCAACCATCCTCAGTATAACACACACCATGTGTTGCTTTTGGATGAAGACCAGGGGTTGGTTCCCAACTTTGTAGGAGGGGCCATTCCTCATTGAGATGGAGGTGGCAGTCATGAAGAATATTGCCTAACTATGTTGACCTTGTTTAAACCTTGGTGTTCTGGCCACAATCTAAGACCTGACAAAGACACCTTGTGGCATGATGCTTTTGCTAAATATACATTTACACCAAGACAGGAGCAGATAATGGACAACTTTATAATCAAGTATGAATGCAATGATGCCCGTGATGACTTTTTAGCACAAAGAAAAAAGCTAGAAAAGGGAAACAAGATGCCTATGAATCTGAACAGAGAAGACATAGATGATCTTGATACCCAGCATTATGGAGAAGATTACAATGAGTACTATGCAGAGTCTGAGGCCCTAATTACAGCTACTGAGGCCCTGTCACAACCATCTATCTGGGAGATCACAAGACACTGCCAACAAAAGGCCCTTGCTACTACTGTTAACGCAGTTGGTTGGCTGGATGCTATAGACAACAAAGAACCTGTTAAGATGCCTAAAAGAATCAACTTTAGTCAAGACAAGTCTCCATCCCAGTGGAAGCAGCTGCTTGCTGATAAGAAGCAGGCTATCCTAGATGAAAGACAAGCCCAGACTGATGAAAATGAGAAGGCTAAGAATTACAAGCCTGGTGAAAAAGAAGCTGGAGAGGTCAAAATAGTAGGCCAGAGATATTTTCTTAGCAAACACTTCAAGGCCAGTAATGCACAAGCTCAGGAGCTTATTGACAATACTGCAGTCAAGTTTAGCCTAAATGAAGCTCAGGAACGTGCATTCAGAATTGTAGCCAACCATGCAGTGGAGTCTAATGGAGAGCAGCTTAAAATGTACTTGGGTGGCATGGCTGGCACTGGCAAGTCCCAGGTAATCAAGGCTCTTGGTCACTTTTTTGCAGAACATCAAGAGAGCTACAGATTTATGTGTCTGGCTCCTACAGGTGCTGCAGCAGCCTTGATTGGGGGCTCAACATATCATTCTGTGCTTGGAGTCAATAGATCTGCCAAAAAGGAAGTGCTGGCTACTCTAATCCAGGCCAGGGCAAAGTTGCAAAATGTGGACTATGTGTTTGTGGATGAAATTAGCATGGTTGACTGTCATGCATTATACACCATTTGTTCAAGAATATGTGTAGCCCTGAGAAATGATGGCCAACCATTTGGAGGAATCAACATGATATTTGCAGGAGATTTTGCTCAGCTTGCTCCAACTATGGGAGGCTCAGCATTGTATGACTACAAGGTTGGACACACTATACACACAACTAACAGCCATACTAAACAAGAGTCATCCATTGGCAAGGCAGTCTGGCATCAGTTTACCACTGTGGTAATACTAAGAGAGAACATGAGACAGAGGTCTCTATTACCTGAGGATGCAAAGCTAAGAAAGTGCTTGGAAAATCTTAGATACAGGGCTTGCACACCAGATGACATTGCACTGCTAGAATCTAGAATTGCAGGTAGACAGCCAGGTAGACCCAAACTAAATCAGCCCAGGTTCTGCAATGTGTCTATAATCACCAGATTCAACTCTCACAGAGATGAGCTGAACAGGCTAGGGTCAGAACAGTTTGCTCAAGATACAAATCAAGAGCTGGTCCATTTCTACTCTATAGATAAGTTTGGAGGAGAGGTTGATGATAATGCTTCAAGGGCAGTGAAGAAAAAGGCTGTCAATCCCAAGAGGAAAACCAACTTGATCAATCCTGCATTGCAAGAACAGCTGTGGGCATTGGATCACTATTTGGCAGACAACAGGCCAGGCAAGCTGTCTCTGTGTGTGGGCATGCCTGTAATGATCAAGTTCAATGAGGCTACAGAGTGTTGTGTGACAAATGGTGCAGGGGCAGAGGTAGTGAGCTGGACTTCAAGACTGATAGATGATACAAAGAATGCATTGGAAACACTGTTTGTCAGACTAACCTGTCCCCCCACTCCTATCAAGCTTGATGGTCTTCCAGAAAATGTAGTGCCTATTACACCAAGCTCCCAGAAGATCAAATGCAAGATGCCCAATGGCAGCATACTGTATGTGAACAGGTCACAGGTCAGTGTTGTTCCTAACTTTGCCATGACTGACTTTGCATCCCAGGGCAGAACAAGGCCCAACAATGTGGTAGACCTGCACAGTGCCAACAACCACCAGTCCATATACACTGCACTGTCTAGAGGATCAACACTAGAGGGAACAATTATTGTGCAGGGGTTCAATGACAAGTATCTTACTGGAGGAATAACAGGAGACTTGAGGCAGGAGTTTAGAGAGCTTGAAATTTTGGATGAGATAACCAAGCTCAGATATGAAGACAAGTGTTCACCCAAGGTGACAGGAATTACATGTGGTGAGCTCATACATTCTTTTAGGCAGTGGAAGGGAGAAAGCTATGTGCCTAAGACAATGCACAAAGATCTCAAGTGGTCAAAGAGCAATCCTTTTCCCATTGAAGAGCTTGATGAGACACTGCCATGGGAGTTGATTGCTGACAACAAGACTGGCATTAAGCCTATCAAAAAGGCCCCTACTGATGTTTTTCCTGCCTCATACTATATTCCAGCCAAAGGCTCTCAGACACTACCAACAACTAGCAATAACACAGGGTTAGCAAAGGATAAAAGAGCTCTGGAAGACCAAGATCAGGCAGATGGACCAGAGTCAAGGCAAACTAAAAAGGTCAAGTTTGCACAACACACTAGCAGTTCACAGGTTTCCAAGTTCAAAGGATTTCCCTGGAATAATCACAGTTGTGCATATGATGCTCTGCTTACTATACTACTGGCTGTGTACACTGAATGTGAACAAGCCTGGCATGCCAATATTCCAAACAACAATGCTATGCTAGAGTACATTGGTGACATATTCAAACAGTCTATGGGGCCTAATGCACAGCACACATTGAGGAAGAGCAAGGATATTATAAGACAGCATATTGGAGAGCAAGACCCAGCACTTGGGTTTGCAGGGAGTGAAGGTATTGATTTGTATGCCTTGGGACAAAAGCTGCTGGCCACCAGTGAGAACACTGTTAATAAACAGTATCTGTGTTGAAGCTGCCAGCACAAGGGCCCCAATGTAAGACTGAGTATAAGTATGTGGGGGTTTGACAAGTTTATATGGAAGAATCAGGTAAACAAAATGGGGTCTTACAAGGAGAGGCTAGTTAATCTGTGGCTCAAGGCATACTTTACTCAGAAGTCAGAGAAAAAATGTGGCAACTGTGCTAGGCCAATGATTAAGCAGCTAACATACACAGAGCCCCCCAACTTTATATGTTGTATTGTATACAAGCTGAAGATTGAGGTAGAAAATCAAATAACAATACCTGGGCATGCTTACCTATACCGGTTGTGTGGAATTATATACTTTGCACCAAACCACTTTGTAGCCAAGATTGTAGACAAAAGTGGAGAAGTGTGGTATAATGATGGGTTTGAAATGGGAGAAAATGTAGAATATATTGGAAATATTGTAAATATGAGTTCTAAGGACCTGTTAAAACATAAGAGATATGCTGCTAGTCTTTTGATCTATACAAGACTTCAATAGATTTGATTGAATTGATATAAGTCTATCTGTCTATTTATTTATAAGCCTGTGGTAATTATCTATTGACCAGTAAACACTGTAGCTTATTTTTAACAATACTAAAGCACTATTAATCCTTTTTAAGTATCTAATCTTAATTTCTTGTAATCCAAATTTATTACCATTACACAAAATTAAATATCTCTTGTTGAATAAAAATACAAATAGAAACTGTTAATAAATATGAACAAGCAATAATAATTGCCAAGTTTCTTAGTTCCTCATCAATCGTTATCTGCCAGAAATGGCCCACTTTCAACCAAGTTGACATGTTGGTACTACAGCAATACAGGCTGACAAAGAGCTCTGCACAGGTGATTCAGTTTCAAACAAGTGACAAAGGGCTGATGAAAGATATGGTCAAATGACATTGGATGAAAATGGCGTATACAACTATAGTTTTGTTCTACAGTATTAGAAACTGTTATACAACTCTGTGCAAGACATTCCTTGTACAGTCATTTGACATCAACTTCCAGACAAAGAGCTGCATAAGGTATGCATTAATCCTCTGGAGAGAGGATCGCACACAAATGCTGACACTAGTGTACCACAGCACAAGTGCATCACAGTGAAGGTCAGCCAGGCACCCATATACCACCATGAATCTTCTGTCCAAAGTCCTTTCTGCCTACAATGAGGACATCTATTCATCCAGGTGGTTGGTGCTGTAGCACCTAAGAATGCACAGTGTGATGTGAAGGTAGCATGAGTGGGCAGGACCAGGCATATATCACATTGTGCAACCAACACATATGGGCATGATTACCACATTGATGTGAGTGCATAACAACACACACTGGCATGATGTCACATCTCTGGGGTGGACACATGTACCACATGAATGAACCTTGAGGGGCACAATATGGTGCTGTTTGAGGCAGATGAAAAGGTGTAACAGGTAATATGATTTATTCACTCTAGCTACTTACAGGATTCTACTACGATATATAACTATGGCTGTAGAAGACAAAACAGTGTGGGGGTCAGCACCCCAACAGTGCTGTCCTGGCAGTTCAACCACTGGGATACTGCATCAAGGAGAAGGGAGAGACTGGGGGAGGAAGAACAGAAGTCACGGACCGATGGAAGAGTTGTAAATATCAAGAAGGCTTATGTAAGTTTATCACATGATCATAGACTAATGGAGATTGGTCCAAGGATGAACTGCCCTATTTGGGGAACTTTGGTGCCTTCTTGATCACTGGTGCTCTGTGCCTGATAACGATGAATGGCATGGACACCACATCCATATGAATGTGAACCAACAGGAGTGGGCATCATTACCATATCTGTACAAATGTGAACCAATACAGATGGGGATAAATGCCCTACAATGTATGTGTGAACCAACATGGGCAGGCATAGACACCACATCTGTATGATATGGAAGCAGCTTGTACGAGCATAGTGGGTGTGGTAGCTGCACATACTGAGGCAAGCATTGTGTAATGTGGATAGTATTTGCATGAGCATGAGACCATATCTGCAGAGATGTTACGTCCCGAGCTAAGTACAACTTAGTACTGTAGCTCCTAGTTGAGTCCAACGACTTACGAGGTGAGTAGTTGGATACTAGAGCAAGGATGCCCTAGGAGACGTAGTGTATAAGAGTATATTGCAACTAGCAATATACTATAGATTGGTGACTAGAGACTAAGGTGTATACACAAGAGACTGAAAACTGGGGGGCCTCAGCTGAGAGGTCGCCTCCTTATATACTACTGGGAATGTGTCTACGTGGAACTGCGCAGACTGACGTGTCAGCTGCGCGGGCTGCGATGGAAACTACTAGTACATACTAAGGGCTGTGCAGTGGACGTGTCCCTACGTGTCGTCTGACGTGTCGGCTGCGCGGATTGTGGTGGAAATTACTGGTACGTACTAACTGCGGTGCTTGGTAATGGTTGGTAAGCGATTGGTAAGTCGAGGACGTGTCTTTACGTGTCTCTCTACGTGTCCTGATTGGTAAGACTGAGACACGTATTCATGACGTGTTGCCACGTTTGGTTGTAAACCAGAGCGATCGGAGGGCTAGGTGTTCCCTGTTGTTGCCCTCGTTGTTGGGGTCCTATGGGGTACATAAGATATGCAGAGTGACTGGGTAGGCATTTGTAACAAGAGATAGGTACATACTCACACTTGGTTGAAAGTGGGCCATTTCTGGCAGATAACGATTGATGAGGAACTAAGAAACTTGGCAATTATTATTGCTTGTTCATATTTATTAACAGTTTCTATTTGTATTTTTATTCAACAAGAGATATTTAATTTTGTGTAATGGTAATAAATTTGGATTACAAGAAATTAAGATTAGATACTTAAAAAGGATTAATAGTGCTTTAGTATTGTTAAAAATAAGCTACAGTGTTTACTGGTCAATAGATAATTACCACAGGCTTATAAATAAATAGACAGATAGACTTATATCAATTCAATCAAATCTATTGAAGTCTTGTATAGATCAAAAGACTAGCAGCATATCTCTTATGTTTTAACAGGTCCTTAGAACTCATATTTACAATATTTCCAATATATTCTACATTTTCTCCCATTTCAAACCCATCATTATACCACACTTCTCCACTTTTGTCTACAATCTTGGCTACAAAGTGGTTTGGTGCAAAGTATATAATTCCACACAACCGGTATAGGTAAGCATGCCCAGGTATTGTTATTTGATTTTCTACCTCAATCTTCAGCTTGTATACAATACAACATATAAAGTTGGGGGGCTCTGTGTATGTTAGCTGCTTAATCATTGGCCTAGCACAGTTGCCACATTTTTTCTCTGACTTCTGAGTAAAGTATGCCTTGAGCCACAGATTAACTAGCCTCTCCTTGTAAGACCCCATTTTGTTTACCTGATTCTTCCATATAAACTTGTCAAACCCCCACATACTTATACTCAGTCTTACATTGGGGCCCTTGTGCTGGCAGCTTCAACACAGATACTGTTTATTAACAGTGTTCTCACTGGTGGCCAGCAGCTTTTGTCCCAAGGCATACAAATCAATACCTTCACTCCCTGCAAACCCAAGTGCTGGGTCTTGCTCTCCAATATGCTGTCTTATAATATCCTTGCTCTTCCTCAATGTGTGCTGTGCATTAGGCCCCATAGACTGTTTGAATATGTCACCAATGTACTCTAGCATAGCATTGTTGTTTGGAATATTGGCATGCCAGGCTTGTTCACATTCAGTGTACACAGCCAGTAGTATAGTAAGCAGAGCATCATATGCACAACTGTGATTATTCCAGGGAAATCCTTTGAACTTGGAAACCTGTGAACTGCTAGTGTGTTGTGCAAACTTGACCTTTTTAGTTTGCCTTGACTCTGGTCCATCTGCCTGATCTTGGTCTTCCAGAGCTCTTTTATCCTTTGCTAACCCTGTGTTATTGCTAGTTGTTGGTAGTGTCTGAGAGCCTTTGGCTGGAATATAGTATGAGGCAGGAAAAACATCAGTAGGGGCCTTTTTGATAGGCTTAATGCCAGTCTTGTTGTCAGCAATCAACTCCCATGGCAGTGTCTCATCAAGCTCTTCAATGGGAAAAGGATTGCTCTTTGACCACTTGAGATCTTTGTGCATTGTCTTAGGCACATAGCTTTCTCCCTTCCACTGCCTAAAAGAATGTATGAGCTCACCACATGTAATTCCTGTCACCTTGGGTGAACACTTGTCTTCATATCTGAGCTTGGTTATCTCATCCAAAATTTCAAGCTCTCTAAACTCCTGCCTCAAGTCTCCTGTTATTCCTCCAGTAAGATACTTGTCATTGAACCCCTGCACAATAATTGTTCCCTCTAGTGTTGATCCTCTAGACAGTGCAGTGTATATGGACTGGTGGTTGTTGGCACTGTGCAGGTCTACCACATTGTTGGGCCTTGTTCTGCCCTGGGATGCAAAGTCAGTCATGGCAAAGTTAGGAACAACACTGACCTGTGACCTGTTCACATACAGTATGCTGCCATTGGGCATCTTGCATTTGATCTTCTGGGAGCTTGGTGTAATAGGCACTACATTTTCTGGAAGACCATCAAGCTTGATAGGAGTGGGGGGACAGGTTAGTCTGACAAACAGTGTTTCCAATGCATTCTTTGTATCATCTATCAGTCTTGAAGTCCAGCTCACTACCTCTGCCCCTGCACCATTTGTCACACAACACTCTGTAGCCTCATTGAACTTGATCATTACAGGCATGCCCACACACACAGACAGCTTGCCTGGCCTGTTGTCTGCCAAATAGTGATCCAATGCCCACAGCTGTTCTTGCAATGCAGGATTGATCAAGTTGGTTTTCCTCTTGGGATTGACAGCCTTTTTCTTCACTGCCCTTGAAGCATTATCATCAACCTCTCCTCCAAACTTATCTATAGAGTAGAAATGGACCAGCTCTTGATTTGTATCTTGAGCAAACTGTTCTGACCCTAGCCTGTTCAGCTCATCTCTGTGAGAGTTGAATCTGGTGATTATAGACACATTGCAGAACCTGGGCTGATTTAGTTTGGGTCTACCTGGCTGTCTACCTGCAATTCTAGATTCTAGCAGTGCAATGTCATCTGGTGTGCAAGCCCTGTATCTAAGATTTTCCAAGCACTTTCTTAGCTTTGCATCCTCAGGTAATAGAGACCTCTGTCTCATGTTCTCTCTTAGTATTACCACAGTGGTAAACTGATGCCAGACTGCCTTGCCAATGGATGACTCTTGTTTAGTATGGCTGTTAGTTGTGTGTATAGTGTGTCCAACCTTGTAGTCATACAATGCTGAGCCTCCCATAGTTGGAGCAAGCTGAGCAAAATCTCCTGCAAATATCATGTTGATTCCTCCAAATGGTTGGCCATCATTTCTCAGGGCTACACATATTCTTGAACAAATGGTGTATAATGCATGACAGTCAACCATGCTAATTTCATCCACAAACACATAGTCCACATTTTGCAACTTTGCCCTGGCCTGGATTAGAGTAGCCAGCACTTCCTTTTTGGCAGATCTATTGACTCCAAGCACAGAATGATATGTTGAGCCCCCAATCAAGGCTGCTGCAGCACCTGTAGGAGCCAGACACATAAATCTGTAGCTCTCTTGATGTTCTGCAAAAAAGTGACCAAGAGCCTTGATTACCTGGGACTTGCCAGTGCCAGCCATGCCACCCAAGTACATTTTAAGCTGCTCTCCATTAGACTCCACTGCATGGTTGGCTACAATTCTGAATGCACGTTCCTGAGCTTCATTTAGGCTAAACTTGACTGCAGTATTGTCAATAAGCTCCTGAGCTTGTGCATTACTGGCCTTGAAGTGTTTGCTAAGAAAATATCTCTGGCCTACTATTTTGACCTCTCCAGCTTCTTTTTCACCAGGCTTGTAATTCTTAGCCTTCTCATTTTCATCAGTCTGGGCTTGTCTTTCATCTAGGATAGCCTGCTTCTTATCAGCAAGCAGCTGCTTCCACTGGGATGGAGACTTGTCTTGACTAAAGTTGATTCTTTTAGGCATCTTAACAGGTTCTTTGTTGTCTATAGCATCCAGCCAACCAACTGCGTTAACAGTAGTAGCAAGGGCCTTTTGTTGGCAGTGTCTTGTGATCTCCCAGATAGATGGTTGTGACAGGGCCTCAGTAGCTGTAATTAGGGCCTCAGACTCTGCATAGTACTCATTGTAATCTTCTCCATAATGCTGGGTATCAAGATCATCTATGTCTTCTCTGTTCAGATTCATAGGCATCTTGTTTCCCTTTTCTAGCTTTTTTCTTTGTGCTAAAAAGTCATCACGGGCATCATTGCATTCATACTTGATTATAAAGTTGTCCATTATCTGCTCCTGTCTTGGTGTAAATGTATATTTAGCAAAAGCATCATGCCACAAGGTGTCTTTGTCAGGTCTTAGATTGTGGCCAGAACACCAAGGTTTAAACAAGGTCAACATAGTTAGGCAATATTCTTCATGACTGCCACCTCCATCTCAATGAGGAATGGCCCCTCCTACAAAGTTGGGAACCAACCCCTGGTCTTCATCCAAAAGCAACACATGGTGTGTGTTATACTGAGGATGGTTGGGATGGAACCTCAGATATTTGGACTTGGACTTGGACTTGGACCTGGAGTTGTATATATGCTTGTCCTGATCAGTGTCCTTGGCCAAAGCTTTATTAGACTTGGTTGTCAAAAGCAGCTCATCCTCAGATTCCTCTTCCTCTTCTTCAGCAAGGGGATGTGCACCTCCTTTGAGTTCATCCTCATCCTCTGCATCATCTTCATTTTCAAAGTTGATATCATCTGCCAAGTCTTGACCCTGCTGCACATGCTCCAAGTTATCATCAATCCCATAGTCATTCTCAAAGTCACTGCCACACTCTACATCATCAGATGGGGCTGGTATGTTACTATATTTGGGCTTTCTACTCTTGGGCATCTTGCTTTTATCATGCAGTCTTATCCAGTCATACAAACATGTATCCTCATACTCTGTAGGTCTCCACATATAGTCTATCACTGGAGACAATGCAACAACCTGCTGTTGCTCACCTGAATGTTTCATGCCCAGCATAACCTTTGTATTCTGCTCTTTACCAATAGCTGTAGAGTCATCCCATGCCTTCATGACCTCTGACACATAGCTTCTCCAAAAACAGGTCTTGAACTTGTGACCTGTATAATGGTCAGGGTGTTTAAGCAGATACATTGCTGCCATAGGACCTCCAATCTCAGAAGATGCAGTCAGGGCATTGACTATTTTGGTAATAATAGACCTGGCTTTGTCTTTGGTAGATGACTTGCTTCCAAGTAGCTCTGTGTTGCATTCAAACACCTGCTGAATTGACTTGAACATCACATGTGTCTTTAAGGGGGTCTTAGTAATGTAGTCAGCCACATATGCTATTACAGACTTGATTGCAGTTCCTGACAGAAGGCTTGTAACATCATGGTTGCATCTCAGTAGATATGACACTGCTGGGGTAAATGTATTCAGCCAGGCTTCTCCCTTTTTCATGACCAATGCTCCAGTTTCAGGGTCAACAGCTGTTTGGGCATATGTGTCATGAGGAAATCTTGCCTTACACAATTACACAATCCTGTTTCAGGGTCTGTACAACCCCTGTTGTCAAACTCACCCTTTTCTTTCATATCAATTATAGGTACCTTTTTAGCCTTTTTACCATATCCTTGTTTACTATATTTAGATGAACGTTGGTGACACATGTGTCTATTGGATTGATACAATATTTCATTGACCTCATTTGTATACATTTTCCACCACAAGCAATATTCTGTACACATTTGACACTGTTCAATCTCTTGTTTATCTGCATGCTTAGCTGTGCATTTGGGAGGTGGAGGTTTGGGCAAAGTTTCAGTGGGGCATATATGGGTAGGATTGTTTTCCTTTCTCTTTTGTATATCTGCTGCCACTGAATCCATAGTCCCATTGATAAATTCTCCTTGATGCACACCCTCCAGGTATTCTACCATAGCAGTCTGAAAATCAGATGCAGGATCCATAATTCTGTTGTGAATCTCCTGGGGGCTCAATGAATTTTTGATCCACACAAGCATATGTAAGTGTAGGGTTAAATGTCCTTGCTGTTCAACTATCCCATAATATCCAGATGTGTCCCCATATAATCCTGGCCTATCCAATCCTACTCCAAGCACATGCTTAATAAACATGTCTACCATCACTTTGAAGAATCGGGCTCCTGCAACAGGATTGTTGGCAATTAGATTCATGTGTTCATTTTTATCTCTAAACTCTGAAACAAATTCTTGGTTAGTGTCTGCAAAGTAGAGAGCCAAGGGGTGCTTGACATCAGCAGGGGCAAATGTTATAAACTATGAGGGTGCACCTAGATAAGACACCAGAGACCATATTTTATTACACATATACTTTTTGCTAGTAACAGATCCTTGGACCTTGTAATTGACATGGTCCAGATCAGATAGTAGTCTGAAACACTTTTTCTCCTCCTCTGTCTCAGGCTTGACACTTCCCTTTTTCATCCTCTCAATAAGACTGGCTAGTACACGCTCATTAACAGTCATCAATTGCTGTGCTACATCATGGAACCTATTCTTGTCTGCAAGCAGATACCCTGCTGTTGTAGAGCTCTTTATCTGCTCATGATTCAGGGCCACTAATGGAAACAAGGGCTCAAGCTGGAACTGCTTATCATGGTACATTAGCAGTTGTTCCTTGTGCTTTTGCTCAGATACTTTGTGGTTGCCATGGATGTTTCTCATCCCTCCAAGCCCATAGGGAAACAGCCATGGAAACATCTGTGGATAAAGGCTAGGGTTGTTATACACACTCTCAGGCTCCTTATGCTGCCCTATCCCCAACACCTTGCCTTCTGACTTGAAATGTTCAACTGCACGTGCTGTGATCTCATATGGTCTAATTTTTCCAAGATGCTCCAATGTTTTCCCAGTCAAGCCATGCACAATAAATGGACAGTTACCCTCCTCAGTGCCCTCATCTTCTTCCAAGTTGTTGACTGCAGTGGATTCAGAGTCTTGGTTGGAGCCTGTAGTGTTAGTAAAGTTGACAATGACTGGTGGTTCATCCTCAGGATAGGCATTAAGATTGTCATAAGAAATTTGTAGGTCAGCATAGTCTACATGATTAAGCTTCAACCACTCCAATGCAGCAGCAACCTTGTTTCATCTGACTAACATTGGAGTACACCTATAATCCTTTTCTGTAGGTACATTGGGCCCCAAGTAAATAAAAGCCAGGACATCATCAAGCTCTTCCTTAGGAGGAGGCAAGACAGAATAAATCTTTGGCATGGGCAGAGAATGGCTGACAACATTGGCCTTCATTTTTGACATGCCTGATACATGCACCTTTACCACACACATGTTGTGTTTGACTCTTGATATAAGCAGTTTTTCTGTCCAGCTTAGGCCTTTGAGGGCCTCAGGGATTTCACCTATCCATAGACCATTGGCCAGACTGTTGACTGGTAATTTGTGATCTGCAAGATCACACAAACAGGTTGCACAAATATCATTGCAGTTTGGAAGCATTACAGGGCCTGAAATACACCTCACTGGTTCTGTAGTATTTTTACATTCTTTATGAGTAACAGGTTGATCTGGAATCAGAATATTTTTATCAATGTCTACATTATCTATATTATGTAGTTGAGACTTGGGTGTTAACAGTCCACACACTGCACATGCTGACTCCTTGTGAGTGTTAGGATTTATAGTATTTGCAAAATCTCTGATTATAGTAGCAATCAAATCCTGGCTAGGTCTGTTGGGAGGAAATAAAGGTGGACTATTTGATTGTTTTTCCAGATCTTTTTGTCTTTTTCGCAAATGTTGAACACGGTTCCTAATAGACAGTTGTTTATCAATTGGGCAAAATATAGATTGAAACCTTGGACAGTCTTTACATATATGGGAGCATAAAGCAGATAGCACTGTGTCTTTACTACTCTTGCTAGTAATATGCAAGATATTATGCTTTTGGGCAATATCTAATAAGCTAGGTTTTGAAATATGATGTATTAGCTGCTGTAGTGCCATATCTACAATGACTCTATTATTTGTAGCATCTGCTGTATACTCCAATGTATAGCCAACATATCTATAATCATAGTTGGCATCTATATTGCCATTGGTAATATAGGGAAGGATTGAGCTAGCAGACCAGCATTGATTATCTGGACATCTTATCTGCTTTAGTATAGGTGCTCCACCTTTTAATATATATTGTGATGAGATGTGGGACCTGCAAACAGAGTAAGGAGAGTAGAGTTTAAATACAGTAAGCTTGTAGTCCCAAGAAGTCATTGTATTTTGATGGAGTTTTAGATAAACACGCTTGATTAATAGCTTTGTAGAAGCACATGTTGATATAAAAGGTATATTTAGAAGAGGCTCAGTGCTTGCCAAGAGGGTGCCTGTAACCCTGCCTACAAGAGGCTCAGTGTTTGTCAAGACAGTGCCTGACAAACTTCTATCCCATTTGGACATTGTATAGTGTATCTCATCAGAGAGTGGTTCTGTAGATTACAGATAAGACAATGTGTAGAACATATACAATAAACTTACTTACCAACAGAATAATCATAATCTCCATTACAGTTAGCATAGAGCAGATGAATACTAAGTAGAACATATGAGGGTGACAATAAGCCAAGAGGAGGGGTATACTCCTCTTGAGTATTGAGGTCTATATCATCATAATTAGAATACAACAACATAGATTATAGCATAGCATGTACCAAAGGTCAAGCTCTCACTTGTTGGTAAGCTAGATAGCTGTGACAATGTCCTTGAACATGGATAGCTGCTAGCCTGCCATGTAAGATAGACTATTGTCCACAATGAGAGCAAAATGTATACAGTGTGTCTCATAGTAAGCAGTGGTGTGAACAGAGATGATAGTAAGGGGCAAAAGAGTTAAGACACTCAAAGTTCAATCTTCCGTCAGGTGATCAGAAGACAAGCGCCCTATCAGAAAGCGCCTGTTATACAAAATCTACCTACAACTGATTCAAAGCCAGCTTATTCTATACAACCAGGTTTATCAAATAGTGTTGCTATGTTTGAATACTGGCTAGTTACAATAAATGTTAGTCAGGATAAAGGGCTAGTACTATACAATTTGCTATCTAGCTTCACCATCTATGTCAAACAACCTTTAATGCTAATAGCTAAGTGTTCTTATATCAAAGGGATAGTATTATAGCTAGTTTATACAACAAACAATATGATTTGAAGATAATCACAAACAGTCAACACAATTGCGCCATAACACAGACATCATGTTTCTATACTACCAGAGTATAAAGCTTATAAGATGCCTACAAAGTGTATGACAAGAAACAAAAGGTATAGCAGTAATTCATACTACGTAATGTCCAAAGTCAAAAAGTATACAAAGTAGAAGGTAAAATGTTAGTGGCACTAAAACGATAACAAGTAGTTGACCAGCAAGTACGTATAATAGTAAAGACAAACATAAAAGCATAGGAGATGCAGAGAAGAGGGGGCATAGAAATATCAAGAGGACTGAGTGGGGCAATGATTAGCTAGACATATAAGACAGAAGACCAACTTGCAAAGATGTATGAAATAGATGAAACAAGGTATAACTAAGTGTTCTTGGCACCCTTAGTAGAATGGGGCCGACCCAACAGAATAGCACCATAGAGACCAAGACTGAGCCCAGTAAACTCCTTGTCATCCTTCTTGCTAGTGTAAGTGCTTACACTATAGTATATGAGTGCCACATCACCATACTGTAAGTCACCATGGAGCCTAGGAAGATTGAATGTGTCCTTAAAGGCAAAGACGCCATCAAGAATGTGCTTGGACCTGTCAAACTGAGACCGTGCATCCCAGATAGGGACTTGTATGGTATAAGTATAACGTTGAAACAATCACAAAGATAATCACATACATTTGGTGTCTGCTGGCCAAGATGTCTTGGAAGACATGGCCTTGAAGCTCTGGCCAGAATGAGCTTCTGGAACAGAAGCATCGTCCAAAGTGTCCATTGACTGACTGCTGCTACCAGCCAGAGCAAGCTCAAAGCCAGAGGGAATGGTGGCTAAAATGTAAAAGGTATTAGAGCTAGTACTATGAAAAGGTAAATATAGAAATGCACAAGACTTTCCAGGAGCATCAGAAAACCTAGTTCTGATAACAAGGCTGTTCATATACTGGCCATTTTGACCCAGTGGTCCAAAGATAGAAACCTTGAATCTACTGAGCCCAAAGGCAGTCCCAAAGAACTGGCTCATGCGAATCCACTCGTGGTCAAAGGGAGCCAAAACAACCTGACTAACACATTGAGAGCTTCCACGGTATGCCTCTGTATCCTCCACAATGTTGCTCTGTAGGATGATACCAATAGAGCAGACAATGGCACGATCAGGACCACCATGCCTGTACACTGCAAGAACACGTTGAGTGGCAGAGGAACCCTTGATGGTGGTGGCCCTATCAGGGTCAGCACGAGCAGGGTTGATTATACCATTGGTGACATCTGCTTGCAAACTAAAAGCATAAAGCAAAGCACTAGTAATACTAGTCAGAGATATATCTCAAGTAACTAGGCCATAAACTTACCCAGGATGAATCTTGTAGTTGGGGATGTTGAGGATAGTCTTATGGACATCACCAGTCCAGAATTTGTAGTCACCAAAGTCAACTACCACTGGCCTATATGGTCTTTACATATCAGTAGAGAAAGAGATGAATAACATAAACCAACTTACTTCAAGACTGGAAGATGCTTAACCAACTCAGGATATTTGGAATGTTCAGAAAGGTCTAGGATGTCCTCAACAGCAGGATAACGCCGAGGCTTGATGTTGACAGAGTCCTCATTGACAGAGTCCTCATCTGTGCCATAAGTAGGATGGTTCTTTCCCTTTTGAGGGGTAAGAAGAGACATGTCATCTAGGGCATATTATGCTTAACATTGTCATGTAGAATAGATACTGGATAGAAGACATACTCATCTGCATAGTTGCCATGTCTTCAGAGTCTGTACCAGGAGTGGGAGATTGATACTTCTTGCCCTTGCCCTTCTTGTAAGATGTATACTCCAGGACTTCATTGTCAGAGGTCAACATAGGAGGAGAGGATTGGACCTCAACCATGCTGTTCTCGACATCAGAGTCCACATACATAATGGAGTGGTCACTAAATATTAATGAACATTAGTGGTATGTGCATAGTATAACATAACAGACAATAAGTACCTGTCAGGTTCTCCAGTGCATTCCTCAACCTCCATGTCAACAAGGCTATAGTAATACTATGATTAGCAGAGATTATCATGATGTCAATAAGCACATACCTTTGCTCCTTGAAAAACAACCCCTGGCCCTTCTTGGGTGTCCTAAAAACACATTATAAGCAAAACAAACAGCTACCAACATTGTGTTAGACATACTTGGTGGGAGACTTGTTGAAAAACTCAGTGGCTGAGCTGTAAAACAGGTTAACATCAACATGGTATAAAGAATAACAATAGATATACTCAGGAGCCTTCAACGTCTTCACTGGGATCCCTACAGTATCACCTTGGACACCCTTGGTAGTCTTCCTACTAACAGGAGAAGGCTGAACAACAGTCTGTTGCTTGGGCTTGGTTGTAATAACAACCTCAACCTTCTTCAAGCCAACAGCCCTGTAGACAGGTTGAGCACAATACTATTATAGCAACAAAGACAAACCTATACTTACTGTATAGCTCCTTTGTGAATCTTGGGTGTTGGCATATGTACTACCTCTGGGGAACTACAATGACATTAGTACATAATAGTAAGAATGGACAGATAAGGCAGACATACTGTTGATGCTGTTTCTTAGTTGGAGAAGCATCCTCTTCAGAAGTTACACTATAGAAACTTTAGACCAAATTAAGATAGAAAACACAATAGTACATACACATGCATGCGTCGCTTATGAGAAGTAGACTTGGAGCAGACCCCATGAGGAGTAGAGGGTTTACTCAATGATAAAGAAGTTAGTGAATATATATTTATGTAAATACAAAGTAGAAACATACCGAGGAGAAGGACTCTCAGGAGACACCATGTCCTGGTTATCTTCACGAATCCTTGGAACCCTAATAATAAATTAACAAACAAATAATGGGTCTAACAAGGTAAACACAAACTTGGGTGTTCTCATAAGAGGGCCAAGAGTCAGGACAGCATGCATCAGCTTCACTAAGACCATCCATGTAAGAAATCATCTAATAAATAATGATTAGAGTTGAGTACTTACAAGTCAATTGACACTGGGGCCTGTGTATGGGCATTGACACTAATTGAGGTATAAGTAAGAAAACAAGTCAGATATACAAGGTGACTTACAATGTTGACTGCTTGTCCTTCACAACCTGCTTGGGAGGAGTCATTTCAACAGGTTCTTCCTCTCTATACTGTGTTCAGTTCCCAGTGAACAGTATTGAAGGTGATCAACTTACAACTCTTTCTCATCAGTGGACTCATTGACAATAACACTGGGCTTGTAGGAAGACTTGGCCTTGTGGTTGACAGGTTCTTCGTCATCCTCACTAGGCACTATCTCAGGGCTAATACAAATGAGCTTTATGGAAACACAATAAATAAAACACCTTTACCTTGTAACTACCTTGCAAGGATGACCTGGCTTGCGCTTTTCCTTTGCAGCTTCAACTGTAGGAGTCACCTCAGGTGTTGTTGCTTCTAAGGTGTCCCTATAGAGGAAATAAATAATGTTAGAGAGATATTGATAAGTGTTAAGTAGTATACAACTTACTTCTTTGTTGCATGTGTACTACATGTTGAAGGTATAGTAGATCTCTGGCTGGATATAATAAGTGAGCAAACAAAAATGTAAAGTAAGCAAGATAAATGTACTCTTGACCATGACCACAACCACAACCACAACCACAACCTCGACCACAACCTCTTCCTTGTGTGCTTTGCACAAGAGTAGGAGTATTGCTGTCATTGTCAATATCACTGGTATTGTGGAGAATAATGGCTCTAGGCCTATTATTCAAACTCAAGTTAGTACAAAATGTTATTGGTAGAGCAACAACAATACTTACGGTCTACCACCAGTAGACATAGCCAAACAATGGTGAGGCCTAGGCTTGGTAGATGACATGATATGCAAAGAGCAAAGATGTGGAGCAGTGCAGAAACAATAGTGGAATGGAGAATGGGGGTAGAGCAGAAACTCTGGTAAAAGTTGTGTTGGCAAAAAGCTGGTTTATATCTTGGAAGACCCTTTGTTTGTGTACATTTGGAGTCTTTTGTCAGACACATGAATTTCATAAACATCAATGTTATCCAAGCTGACTGTCAGAGCCTAGTTGCATCTGTGCTACTCTGGCCAATCAATATATCATATAGTTTGGCACAGCCTAAGTAAGCAAATACTTCTAGACCTTAGGACAATTGGCCAGAGCTTACACTCTAGTACAGGTCCACAGTTTTTAAGATTACAAACCCAGTTGTTCTAGTACTGTCTAGATTCTACTTTAGTCAGCTCTGATATCAATGGATTCTCGACCAATCTAAGAATTAGCTCTAGAATATATTGTCATAGGCTAGACTACATTCTGGGAGACTACTATATATGCCACACCTGAATGCAGAGTCTGCACATCTGTCGCACACTGATAGATTAAACAAACCATCCTCTTTCTTGCCTCTCTCCTTGTTCTTATTTATCTTTCAATCACACACCCTATTTCTATCCAAGGCTCTATCCTCCAACTCTCCTCTTTGTAATACGTCACACTCTCTGCACTACCTCAAAGCTATGGCAACACTTCTTTCCCAGTTACAGTCCAACCGCTCTAAGTATCGTAAGTTTTCCAGTCTCATACATGTTATTGGCTATTTATCCATTATTATTAGAGTCTATACTACTTGACATTATGGCCCAAAAGGCAAATGAAGAGGCATTACAGGAGTTACAAGGAGTAGCCATAGTAAGTTCAATAGTTTTGTCAATTCTTATCCATCAACTTACATATTATGGAAAACAAGACACATTCTATCCAGGATATGGCCTACATCACTGAACAGTCCTCTGGCAAGCATTGTATACTTGTCCACAAGACAACAGACAGCCAGGACATGGAAGAAGTCATCTTGTGTGTCCAAGGTTTTGTTACCAATCTCAATCTTCCACCTGTGCACCAACATCAGTAAGTTGCTATTACCTTTGATAACTTATCTACAATACTAAATTGCTATTAGCATCCCCCATAACTTAAGTCGGCTCATTGACTTAAGGCAGTCTATCACACTTACTGGACTGGGGGTTGAAGGCTTTGATGCTGCAGTCCAAGGTGTACAAACCATACACCAGTTTTTCAACAACTATGTGTCCCGAGAAGGAGGACATCTTCGGGAGTGGGCACCTGGACGTGATGGACAGGACTTAACGTTGTCCTTTGGCAATTGTTACTTGACCTCTTCTCGTGATACAGTTGGGGAGACTTCACTCGACATGTCAAGCACTGTTGATCCTTTCAATATTCTCCAACCTCTTCTCCAAAGTGAAGTTCACCTTGCAGATAATGTTGTGGAGTACTGGGAGCGCAAAGAACAAGGCACAGAGTATGTTTTTTATCTTTTTGGGACCTTCAATTGTGCTGATAAGTTTGTTTACTAGATATATATATACCAAAGCCAAACCACTTCTCTTTGCATTGACTAATCTAGTAGAAGTGCAGGTTGGATTTATGGCTATACAGGTTGCACGTCAAGAGTATGCTTTTATTCCAAAGCTACGTGCAATATGTTTGTTCAACCATATTGTTGAATCAGTGAGTTGCTTGCTGCTATATTTTATTAATACTGTGACTTACAATGTTAAAGGATTATAACCTAAAGGATTATAACCTATCTAGAATCCACATTCTAGCAAGTGGGCAATTGTCACCTCTCAAGAAGATGAAGCAGAAAGTTGGTTATGATTCAGCTTTATCTTCTGACTCAGGAGGAGATATGGGTGACAAAATGCCTAGCAAGCAGTTGAAATGTCTTTGTTTGTCTGACAAGGGAGATATTGAGATGCATGGTGCTTCAATAGATTAGACAAACAGTTGCATTACACATACCTTAGACAAATGTCATCTGGCTTTAATAGCTTGACCATCTTCAGTGCTGATACCAAGACCATATATAATACTTCTCAACCTTTTAATTTTAGGCCTATTCATTGAGATATACTATGAAGCAATGGTATACAAAACAACTCCAGCTACTTATAGTAAGTTCCCAAAGCAGTATCAATTCCCCAGTGAAAAGGTTTGCCTTTTAAAAGGTGCAGAGATGTTTCAGGAAAAAACATAATAGTAGAGATACGTCCAGGAGTTAAACCATCATCCAAAGAACTGCAATCCTCTGGTATCTTCCACTCTGAAACACGGTGTGACAATGCTCCTGAAAAGCTAATAAGCACATCTCCTGGGACATATCTAGAAGAAAAAATGTTATATTATATTACAGGTGAAGATTCTAAAAACACACCTTAACCGTGCTTTCAGGGCAGGAATCTCCATGTGTCCTCCTTCAAACCATCCTACAGGAAAGGTTGCTGTTGGACCACCATCATTTATATCAAAATGTAGCTGGACATCCAGCTTGTAGACAATAGCATGTCCAATCCATGGTTCAGGATCTTCTGTATACCACACTCCTGCATTAAAGGCAGTATGATATTCTTCATACTCTTGTGGAAAAGCATGCTTGAAGAGTACTCCAAGAAAGATGGCCACTTCACGTGAAGCTTGAAAGTATTTCCTGACAGGAGATACTGAAGTACCTCCATGAACCATGTCTGAAGAGACACACAGAGGCTAGTTAACAATAATATAAGTAAGGAAGTAATATCAAACCAAAGTTAATAGCTTACTCTATCTGGATGTCCCTGTTGAGTCCAAGCATGAACAAGGTGATGGACACCAGTACGCTCCATAGCACTATTACCACTAGGAGTAGTATAGCACATAATATATGTGTCAAGATTATTCTTGTTGGGATCATGACATATGTCACGTGTAGGAACTCTTGGAGGTAGATGACTAGAAAGCCATTGGAGATCTTTCCAGTAGTCCTTGAGATACCATTTCTATTAAACATAGCAGTTGGTCAATATAATTCTTGGAAGAATAAAAGTAGAAAGCATACTGGAATGCCATCTTGGACAATTTTAATACCCTTCTTCTTAGCAGCAATAAGATCCTTCTCAGCACGTCCTTCATATTGGTGTCTAAGAGGGCGAGGAGTGGTTGCATGCTTCTCTGTAGTAGGCTTATAATTAGAAAGTCAGTTACATGTACCTAAGCAATTGCACCTAAGCAATTGCAAAATGTATACTTACTGAAGTATCATCAAGCCTACTAGCAAAGTATGCAGCTACCAGCTTATCTTCAGCAAAGTACTTGGCTGAAAAGGGAAGAACTGGAGTGGTCTGGAGATAGGTATTGCAGTATTGTAGATCATTCTCCAGATCTTTAGGCTTGTTACTATGCTTAGCAAATAGCTCCTCTAAGGATTTGTTGAGCTTAAATGTAGGAGCATATTTCTTCCAATTCTTGGCCCTTGTTTCTCCTTCATCCATAGCAGTTTTCTCCATTTTATCCATAGCATGGAGGTGGTTCTTTGTCTTGTTTGTATCAGAAGCAGTAGGCTTAGGCACTTTGGCCTCCTTGGGAATAATCTATATGTAGAGTAAATAAGTATAGCATGTAAAGAAGCTGGATTTTACTCACTGGATGTTGTTGCTTTTTAGTTTGAGCACCTGGCCCACTTTTTAAAGTAGCCTGATTCTGGGACTTTCTATTAGCACTAACAATGGGACAATAATATTGGTGTGACTGACCAAAGCCTTAGACTTTCTGTCCTTAGCTCTTTGCCTCCCCACTTCTTCAGCTTCATCTGCATCTGTACTATCTAGATCCAAGTCTAACTCAGACTCAATATCCTACATATTAATATGTAAAACTGGCAGTTGACAAACAGAAAATAATACAACTCTTACTGAATGCTTAGACTTTCTCTTTTTGGCCTTGGGCTTCTGCTTAGAGGCCTGGTTCTAGAAGACAAGTAAGCACAACAAGCATTGAAGTAGTCAACAGAGATAGCAGAAGGTTGAAAAGATCAGACAGATACATACAGGTGATGGTTGAACAGCATCAATAGAAGAAGAGTTTGAGGCAGCTCTTTGCCTCTTGGCAGCAGTATTAGAGTTGTATGTCCTTGTCATGGAGAGTTGAAGAGGCTATAGGAGCAGAGTTGTAGAGAAAAGACAGAGCTGAGGGATAAAGCAAGAGGAGGAGGTGATGGTTGGAAGATAAGAATCAGTAGGGGCCAGAGGTGGTGATAATCTGATCATCTCTGTACGCTCACATGGGCGCTTATTTGCACATTAGGGTTAAGGTTTCTCTCTCTCAAAGGCTTGAGTCACATGATCATACCAAAGGCACAGACACTAATCCAACAAATGAATACAAAGTACATTCAACATATCTACACTAACTGCTCCTTTATAGCATGTAGCCATTAGATGCAACCCCTGCAGAAGGTAGCAGCTAGTAACTACATGCTAATCCAGGAACAAGCAGGCTACAAAGTACTACATATAGAAAGGAGGATGGACTGTTTAATGTATTAGCTCAAAGACAAGCAAACAGTGAGCAATGAGAAATACATACAGAAGGCCAAAATGCCAAGTGGTTCTATGTTGAAACATCTTGCTGCTTTGGTGGACATGGAACAATATAGGACCTATGAAGATAAAGTCAGCAACAGTAACATAAACAAGAGTAAGAAGAGAGATGTACTCAATAGACCTGACTGGAGTATGAAAAGCACAAAGAACAGATGCTAACAGCATCTGGAATAACACCTGAAAAGAAAGAAAACATTAGCAAGACCAACAAGCTAGAGAAGTAGACTTGCCAAATATGATAGTGTTTGACTATAGATAAAATACTGTAGTTAGTAATAAAGATAACACATTGATCAAAAGACTTACCAAGCAGGATGAATGACAATTCTCTACAAGAGAAGACAATGTGCCTAGACAGAAGGGTAAAAGGGTTGGTGGGCAAGCAGAGACACTTTGACGCCATTGAGGCATTCTATGAAGCTCCAAGCCTACCCACCTGGCAACCACACAGTTTGCTGAAGTCAAAGCAGACCCCAGCATCGACAGGGACACTTGCAAGGGGGTTTTTCCAACCTAGAAAATAGGCCAGGCCCAGACTCATATGGTGACAGAACATAAGGAGGCATCCCTCTGAATGTTGTCATGAGCCCTTCTAAACACCAAAGACTTAGAGCAGTTGATCAGACTGCATGCTTGTGGAAGTAGGAACATGGTGGTGCAAGAAGAAGAGAAGGTGGCCAGCAGAAAGGCTTAAAAGGAAGGGTACTGACATAAGCAGACAGAAGGCAATGTGACAACTGAGGGCTCTTGTTGCAGTGTGCTCTTGATTCCACCCCCACATGATCACCCCATATCTCCCTCAGCTCTCCATGGATCAATGTTGTCTTTGCTTTCCCTGGTTGCCTCTGTGCATGCCCTGCTGATGGAGGGCACCACAGGCTGCAGACTGCACGTTCTGGAGATGGCTGAGACATCTTGGTGAGTGTTCCTCTGAGTGCCCCTTCCACCCCCACATGATCACCCCACATCTCCCTCAGTTCTCCATGGATCAACATTGTGTTTGCTCTCTCTGGTTGCCCCTGCACATGTCCCATATTGTATAGTATAAGAGACTTCAAAATGTTATAGCTCCTTTGCTACCACAACAATTCTGTGACAATACTAATCAACTCAATGTGTACTATATTAGGCAGGATGAGTCAGCTGCCCATGCAATGACTTCACATCAACGACTATAGTCACAATTTGATCTCTACCACATTGTGCTTGGACATTTCTAAGAGCTCTTCCAATACTGTCCATTCAGCAAAGAGCTCTTTCTACTATATTTATCTCTGATATCCATTATGAGCACTATCAACATCTCTTTTGACATTGTCAAGTGTCCTATCTGCTTTTGTCAAATCATTCTCAACTATGATGATGTGTCACTTTATCTCCACCCTACCTTCACACAATCCATCCAAGAACCTACAGGTAAGTACTATATTTAAGTTACACTTCATATACTAATCACAACTTGCTACATCTAGATGCTTCTGCATATCTTACACCAAACAAGATGATGAGTATCGTTTGTCCAACAAATCACATGACCAGCACAGGTTGCATAGTATCTCAAGAACATATAAGGTGTTCATAAACTCAACGGGTTCTTTTAGATAACAAGACTGCCTTGATCCACCCTTCTACACATCTTACTCTAGGCAATCTCCAGGATCAAGTCCCTACTTCTCTCTCTATGGCAAATCTGTGCATTCACCATCTAATTGATGCAAGATTTATACCAACTAACATGCTTTTCTTTATCTTTTTAGTCCTGGTCCCAATGCTCAGATGTCTCTCAGCAATAGCAACTTGAATTGTGCATTATTCAAATCACATTCATCCACGCTACCTCCTATCACCACCCAGGAATCTCCACAGATCAACAACTTGGGTACAGATGCATACATGCAGCTTTCCACCTTCTACAGCTTTGCTCCTCTTCCTCCAGCTCTTCCTTTTACACCCAAGGCAATAGCTTCAGCCAAGAAGCCCACTCCTCAGTTCCTATATGGTGCTATACCAGCTGCTCACCGTATTCAAGAGGCTCTAGGCACTAAGACCACCAAGGTCTCTTGGGGCTCACCTATTTTTGGTGATGCTGAAGATGACAACAAGCCTATTCTAGGATGGACAGATGGGTCTATTGCATAGTGTGCAAGTGTTTATGGCTTTGCACCTCCCTGGGATTTTACTCACCCTGATCCTGATGATGCTGCTATTCGTGTATATAGCTCCTATATTGCTTCACCCCACCGCCCATACCACATGTATTCTACCCCTGGGGATGGCAGATCTACCATCAAGACTAGCACTCCACTACCACCACTTACTCTCCGTCCCACTGATATCCACACCATGGAGCTCTACCACCAAAGTTTTGCATCTTTTGGCCAGCGATCCTAGTCTCGAAGTGCTTTTACCAATGTCTGCAGAGCAGCTGTTTCTGCTGGCTCTGTCATAGACTGTAAAGTCCCACTTGTCAAGCCTGGTGCAGAGGGCTGTCTTGCAGTTCCAAATGTCAAGATGCACCATTTTCGTCCTGGATGTGTCCGTGCACCCATTGGCATCACTATCTCTCAAAGTGATAACAATGAGATTGACACTACATCAGAGAGTACGGATAGTGCTGATGAGCCTGGACATACAAGTGAGTCCTATGTTTTGATATGCGTCAATAGCTACTTATATTTGTTATTATTAGGTCCTACATCAGCCTACTCTTCAGAGCCATTTATGTATCCCATTATGCCCATAGAACCCAAAAAGAGAAAGTGTATTGTGCATAAGCTGGTTGACGGTATTGAGTGTGATGTTGAGGAGATGGTGGAGGAGCTTCCCAAGCGACCATTTCTTTTTGGTGGTGCACTTGATTAAACATGTTTGTCAGATATAGTTGGATTTCTGTGTTCTTGTTTTCTACTGTTTACCACATCTTATATACCATTCATTGTCAATACTTATATAGTTTGTATTTATGAGCTCTTAGATGGCATTTATATCTACTTGAATCCTAGAAGGACTGTGCTACTCTTTATCACACTTGTCTGCAACTTTGGCTACAAAGTGACTGGATTCTAATCTGTATAATTAATAATAGCAACACTCACTAACAGTCTCAAACAGACCCCTATTATTATGTCTCCAATAGTGAGTGCACTTTATAAATTCTCTCTGTGTTACTCTCTAAACAGGTTATATTATATTTAGAATATAGACTTGTTCTTATGGTGGGGAGGCTCCTACAGTACAGAGTAGAGTATAAATGAGCAGTTGGTAGAATTATTATATGACTTTTTACTACAGTTGTTAGTTTATGTACTATGTAGTATACAAAGTTGACATTTTTAGTATAAGGTAACTGATCATAGGTCTAATATAGCTGGAGCACCTCTTGCTAGCTTCTGAAACCATAGATTAACTAATCTGTTGTACCAAGGTCCTATGTTGTTAATCTGCTTATTCTAGATAAATCTGTCAAAGATTTATAGGACTATACTGAGCATAATGGTGGGACCTCTATAGCAACAGCTCTGGTATATATCTATTGTTTAAGTATAGTATCTTGCTTTTGTTCTATAGTGCTCATAGATCGGTTTGCAATTGGAACAAAACCAAGAGTAGGATCCTATAGCATATAACAAGAACAATATAGATAGAGAAAGTAAGGCATACACTAACAGGCAACCAAATTAGACTTTGTATTATTTTGTCTTGCTTATTGCTCAGCCAATAGTGGATCAAATAAAATGGTCTGGAAGGAAGCTTTTTAATAATATATATAGCACACAACAATTGATAAGCACTAAAACTGAGGCATTTGTATGTTTGTTTTGTTTGACTTCTACCTTAGTAAATACCAACTCCATCAAAATAAATCTAGTACAATTGAAAAGTCTTAAAACTGCTGCTTCTAATGAGATACACCACTAAATCAGCATGTATATGCTGTGGGACTTGGGTAGTAAGTTTGAGTGGGAGGGCACTTATGTGGATGAGGATAAGAGTATGAGTAAGAAGAGGTAACAAATGACTATTGAACTAGTGCTTGATCTCACAAAGAGGCATTTGTATAACTTTGGTTTGCTTATAACTTGGCCAATAGGAGGTCAAATGGCATGAAACTAGTACCATCTAGAAGGGTTTAAGAAGGGCTTCCTAATGTTATACATAACACTCAAACATTGGAATAAGTGCCCAAACAGAGGCAATTGTGCGTTTTTTTACTTGGCTTATATCTCAGTCAATATAGATGCTATTGATATGAAACTAGCACCATTAGAAAGCCTTCAAATAGATCTTTCTAATGACATACAACACTTGGTCAATAGTCCACATAGTGTCAATACCCTCTTGGACATAGGCAGTAAGCTGGAGTGACTGGAAGGGCATAAGAATGTGAGTAAGGAGAGGTAACAAAAATGAGCACAGCCACAGTTTATTTTGATCTAATGGAGGTAAGAAATGCTGACCCTAACCCCAAAGCTGTGCAGGGAGAGTAAGTAAAATTATAGTTGAGCGTCTAATATTTTGTAGTGAAAGACTTTCTGAGTCTGAAATTTATTCCCACGGGCACGGACAAGCGTTACATAGCGCTTGCAGGAAGTGCACCTCATTAAAAACGATTGATTTCGTTCCTCATCAATCATAATTTATACTGCATGTGGACACTCAGGATCTTTGCATCCTTGCCTACCCATATCTCCCTCACATGTCCCAGTCACCTATCAGCAAGTACTCCTGTATCCAGTGTGCCCACAATCATGTTGTATGTCACCTTGGCCGCCACAATGTACAGTGCAACTGGTACATTCACTATAAACACAATTGCACCTTCCATCACAGTATATACTTTTATCTATTTTGATGAAATGTAGTTGATACCCCACCGAGCTTTACACTACTGATGTCGACATCTATCTGCCAGAGATCATCAGTAGCTTGGAGGAGATCCTGGGCAAGTAAAATGTCACCTGTGAGGCACTGAAGGAGGCCCAAGATGACCTGCTCACATTAGTGAAACGCCTTCTATGTGAGGTAACACAAATGTAGGCAGAAATGTTATCCATGGCTGTCAGGCCCCAGCCATAGATGTTGGACACTGCCATTTTCGGTGAGGAGGATGTTATCCCACATGGATATGTTAGTGAGGCCCTGCCCAGTAGTGATATGGAGGATTAGGGAGAATTGAGGGGTTCTCTGGATGTTGGAAGTAATACCATCGCAAGTGCTAATGATGTGGAGCACAATACCAAAGATATCAAGAGGAAGGGATGTGCCAAAGAGCCCAAGGATAGCTCCCCTCAGGTATGGATGCAGATATTTTTTATATAAATATGTACACTGATTTGCCTAAAGCTTGCAGCCGAAGTCTAGGAAACACAAAATCAGGTATTCCAACTGGTTGTTTTAGAATTATACATTTCAATAGTATACATAAACACACAAAGTAGCGTAGTTTGGAGCATTATTAGTATAAGTAAGATCAAAAAACTGTCTTTTCAACCACTTTGTAAGAGAAATAAAGTATTTACTACACTTATAACTTGAATATTGTTAGGATGTGGTAACCATGCTTACTCATCCTGACAGGAATTAGTCCCTGAACTGCCATAAGACCTCTTAATGTCTAGTGCATAGCATGAATGCCATACAGACATGAGGCTACAGTTACACTAAGCTACACTAGTAACTAGTGTTTTCTATTGAACCAAGACCAGATAGCTCAGTGGTTAGAGCATCTGGGTGCAAACCAGAAGGTCCTGGGTTCAATTTCCTGCCTGGTTGCTTTTCCACCTTTATCAAATATATTCTGTATTTCTACATAAATCTGAAGTGCTTTAGAGACAAAGCCTATAAATAGGTTATATTAGGTGACCTGCAACAGGTCAAAAAATTTCAAGAGCTTGATTCAGATCCACAGCTGATTCATACAGTAGATACCTAAACCTACAGATCTTAAACCTATAGGATTTTTTGCAGGTCAGGCCAGGTTGATCCACAATATAACCTGAACCTATAATTAGCCTTAATATATTATACATACATTGCACTCTCCTCTAAATCTTCTCCATCCAGCTCATATAATGTGGTAGGATCAAAGTGTTGAAGTCGGCGCTATAGCGCCCGCAGTTTTAACCGTACCAAGTCCACGATCATACCATAGATACATCACACTGTACCCTACCTACTGTATAACTCACGTCGCCATACAATGCATCCTCATAGAGATACACCATAGTTATCATTAGTGACTCCAATTACTGTAGATCTGACACTAGTCTAGAACACTCTGTAACTTCTGCAATTCTTGTCCATTAAGCGCCATAATGGTGCCAATAGGTAGGGCATCAAGCGTGCTATGTAGCACGTGCTCGATACGCTGTCACAATGCCGAAGTCGAGCTCTGTTGTCCTTAGACTTCACAGAGCTTGACTTAGGTGAGTAGTATACTTCTTCATACAATGAACAGACTTCACAGAGCTTGACTTAGACCACTGTGTGTGTGATCTGAGGCCCACTGCAGCCAATAGGTTATGAGCCCTGCGCTCTGACAGCCTCAGCACACCTTTACTCGCCTGTCCAATCACTCTGGAGCCTCCCCTAGCTCCCACTCTTCCTCCACACTCTCTGCTTGACGCATTTTTTGCTCTGGGACCCTCTCTCCATCATTTCACTCTTCTGCTCGCAGTTTTTATCCCCTCACTTCATCGCTTCACCAGCTCATTGCGTGCCACGTCACTGCCCATATCCCATGTCGCCAGCCCCTGCCTCCTTCCCCAAGCTCTCCAATTGCAACTTCCAGCAATGGAGGCTTGACATGGAGGCCAGGCTTCGCATTCTAGGTGCTCTTCGCATTGTCAAGGGTTCTGAGACCAGGCCTTCGTTCACACCACCCCTGGATGCTGGAGAACATCGAGATCTGCGAGATTTTGACAACAGGGTGGATGTAGCAGCTGGGGAGATTTGGAGTTGTGTGGAGAGGGAGCAGCAGACACACCTGGAGGCTATCAGGGATGATCCTGTTGCTATGTGGGCAAAGCTGGAGTCTGTGCACATGCAGAAGCGACCAGGTACGAGGTTTAACACCTACAATGCCCTCCTGAGCCTCTGCAAGAGTGAGGACGAATCCCTGTCCTCCATGTCCACCTGGGCTGTCCAGCTCAAGTCAGACATGAGGGCTCTTCACCCTGCCAACTTCTCCCTCACCCAGCTTGACGATGAGCTCATCCTCATGGCCCTCATTCAAGCACTCCCTGCTGAGTACAACGCTCTGTGACACACCCTGCTCCTGGACGACTCCCTCACCCTGGAGAAGCTGCAGGAGACCTTCATTGCGCTCAAAAACCAGCCTGGTATGTCCTCATCGACCCCTGCACTCTCCAACATCGCCTCCAAGGTCTCCTGCACATTCTGTGGTCGCCCCAACCACTCAGAAGACCAGTGCTTCAGCAAATGCGATGCCAGCACCAAAGCGAAGGAGAGGGCCTCCCAGCGCATGCAGTATCGCTCTGGCAAACAGCAGCGCAAGCAGGAGGCCTCTGAGGCATCCAGCTCATCATCCAACACACCCCCAACCCAGGACACACCCCAGCAGTCTGCTGGTGCAGCCACTGTGAGTGCAGATTGCGCCCTTTCGTCGCCCCTACCCCTGCCCCATCCCCTGCACCACCCAGACAACGTCTTTGTGACCTCTGGGCCCAATGCTGGCTCTTGCCCGCAGGGTGCACTCCTTGTGAGTGCTGGTTGTGCTTCAGCACTCCTCTCTGCTTCAGATCGCTCGTCCTGGCTGTCCTCTCCTGCAGCTACTAACTGGAACACCGACACAGGTGCTTCTGCACACATGACCCCACATCACCACTGGTTTCGCTCCTACTCACCCCACTCCATCCCCATTCGACTCGCCAACTTGCACATAGTCTACTCTGCTGGATTGGGGTCTGTGGTGTTCCAACCTGCAGAGAGGGAGGGGATCTTACCACCTGCTGTTGTGTTGCATGATGTCCTGCATGTACCTGCGCTTGCTAGCAATCTACTGTCTGTTTTCCACCTCACCCGAGAGAAGGGCTACACTGTCCAGCTGAGCGCATCATCTGCACTGTTCTACCACCAGGGAGAGCTTCGCTTTGAGGCTCAGGTAAACGAGCACAATGTGGGCTACTTGCGAGGCCATACCATCTCCCAGTCCAACTCTGCACTCTCTGCATTGTCCTCCTGCATCGAGGACCTCACCCTTTGGCATCAGCGCTGTTCACATGTCAACCTCGATGACCTGCACTCTGCAATTCGCAAGGAGCTCATCCAGGGCCTGCGCATTCGCTCCAAGCAGCAGCCACCTGCAATTTGCGAACCCTGCCTTGCTGGCAAGCTCAATCGCCACCCCATCCCTCGCTTTGCCTCCCGTCACTTTGTTCGCCTTGCCCTGGTCCACACAGACCTCAAGGGCCAGCTCCCAGTGTGCACCCCCGAGGGCTACCAGTACTGGATGGTGTTTGTGGATGATGCAACGTGTTTCTGGGCCATGGCTTACCTCAAGTGCAAGAGCGACACATTTGCAGCCTTCAAGGCATACAAGGCATATGCTGAGAACTGCCTGGGCCTGCGCATCAAGGCCACACGTGATGACAAGGGCGGGGAGTACATGGGCAAGAAGTACATTGACTTCTGTGCTGAGGCACTTAATGGACAAGAATTGCAGAAGTTACAGAGTGTTCTAGACTAGTGTCAGATCTACAGTAATTGGAGTCACTAATGATAACTATGGTGTATCTCTACAAGGACGCGTCGTATGGCGACGCGAGTTATACAGTAAGTAGGGTACAGTGTGATGTATCTATGGTACGATCGTGGACTTGGTACGGTTAAAACTGCAGGCGCTATAGCGCCGACTTCAACACTCCCCCCTGACCGGTCAAGTCCCCAATCCAAGCATCTTCACCATCTCAAGCACTTTAGGCTTGGGGAGCGACTTGGTCAGGATGTCTGCTGGCATGTCAGAGGTGCGCAGGTGCACAATCTCAATACGGCCCTTTGCCACCTCATCTCGAAGCCAGCAGAAGCGCAAATCAAGGTGCTTTATGCGTCCATGGTGCTCTGGGTTCTTCGCCACAGAGAGAGCAGAGTGGTTGTTGATTCTGAGCTTGGATGCAGTGGATACATCATACCCAAACTCTGTGAGCAGATTTCGCAGCCAGAGGATCTCCTGGCCACAAGACACTGCAGCAATAAACTCTGCCTCTGTGGTGGACAGGGCAACCAGGGACTGAAGACGACTCAACCAGGAGATGGCTCCTATGCCCATCTTGACCACATATGCAGAGGTAGAGTGACCAGTGTCAGGACAGCCAGCATGGTCTGCATCAGTGAAGGAGGTAAACAGCTCTGGCTCGGGTGAGGGGGCATAGGTGAGCTTGTAGTTGAGTGTGCCCTTGATGTAGCGGAAGAGGTGCTTGACTGCTTTCTAGTGTGCCATGCCAGGGTGCTGGGAGAAGCGAGCAAGGTTGCCAACAGTGCGAGCAATGTCTGGACAAGTGGCCACTGCTAGGTAGAACAGGGAACCAACTGCCTGGCCATAAGGAATATCCTGCATGTCCCGGATGTCTGAGGGTGATGTGGGGGCCATGTCTGCACTGAGGTGAACACCAGGGTCCATGGGAGTGCTCACTGGGTCGCAGGTGGAAAAGCCATATCACTCGAGGATGTCCAGGGCATACTGGTGCTGTGAGATTGACAGGGAACACTTTGAGCGATCGCGCTCAATCTTGACACCAAGCAGCCAGGAGGTGGGACCCAGGTCACACAGCTTGAAGTGCTTGTGCAGGTCGTCCTTGACATGCTGGATCACAGCCTTGTCCTTGCCAGCAATGGTGATATTATCCACAAAGACAGGGATGATGAGATGGACACCATCGCGCAGGTACACCCAGACACTGTGCTCACAGGTGAGTCGCTCAAATCCCAGCTTGTTGAGCACCTCATTGAGCTTCTCATGCCAGCAGCGGCCAGCCTGCTTGAGGCCGTAGAGTGACTTGTGGAGGTGCCACACCCACTGAGGAGTCTTCTCCTCAAATCCCTCTGGCTGGCGCATGTAGACCTCCTCCTTGAGATCACCATTGAGGTAGGCAGAGGAGATGTCAACTGACTCTAGCTCGAGGTCCTCAAGGGCAGCAAGGGTGAGAATGGCTCAAATCGATGCCCACTTGGGTGTGGGGGCAAAGGTGTCATTGTACTCGAAGTCAGGGCGCTGTGAGAAGCCCTTGGCAACAAGACGGCCCTTGTAGCATTCGATTGAGCCATCCGCATTTCGCTTGACTTGGAACACCCAGCGGGAGCCAATGGCCTTGTGACCAGGAGGGAGGAGGACAAGCTCAAAGGTGCCATTTTCAACAAGGGACTGGAGCTCATCCTGGGCAGCCTTCAGCCACTTGTTGCGCTCATCTGGTGTGAGCTGCATGACCTCAGCCATCGACCTGGGCTCCCCAAAGTGCTCCTGGTTTGCTTTCCATGCATGCTCCACTGCAGACTCAAATGCGACCTCCAGAGCCTCATCGTAGGTGAGATAGTCGAAGGACTGGTCTGAGTAGACATCCTCAATGCCAGCCAGCATCGCATGGAGTGCCTCCTCATTGCTGTGGCCCAGGAGATCGAGTTCATCATCTGAGGATGTAGGACTGGGAGGAGGAGACATGTTGCGAGGAGCAAATGCGTTGGGATGAGGAGGAGGAGCTGGATCATCGACTGGGGCATCAATGAGAGGGTCTGGAGAGGAGGAGTTGCATTGTGGTGCAGGAGGAGGAGCAGGGGATGCAGAGCGAATGCGAAGACGCTGAGGGACGAGGTTTTGGCGTTCAAGCTCCCTGTTGTTAAGGGAGCCTTGGTAGCATGTAGAACGCAATGGGAGCTGCTTGCGAGCGAGAGCAGGATAGGGTCTGAAGCCACCGTGGTCCTGGGCTGGCTGATGTGCCAATGGGCCTGGAGGACGAGGGGCTTGTGCAGGAGGTGCAGGCTGAGGTGCAGGCTGAGGCACAGGAGGCTGAGGACGAGGAGGTGAAGGTGGTGGTGGAGATGGTGTGTGAGGAGCAGGTGGAGAAGGCAAACGAGCTGGAGCCGGAGCTGGAGGAGGTGCTGGTGGTGCAGGCATTGCAGGAGGTGCAGGAGGTGCAGGAGGTGCTGGTAGTGCAGGATCATCCCAGTCATCATCTCCCCCCTAATCGTGCAGCTCTGGCACATCAGGCACATCCTCTCCAGGTTGTGTGTTCGCATCTGGTGCTCCTGGCACCTCCACCTCATTGAGGGGAAGCCCAAACACATTGATAAAGGGCGAGTTGCCAGGGAAGCAGTGCTCATTAAACACTGCATGTGACGAGATGATCACCTTCTTTGCTGCAGGGTCCCAGAATCGCCAGGCCTTGGTGCCCTCAGGGTAGCCTATGAAGATGCATTTGTGAGTGTGGGGCTGCAGTGCCTTGCGCTCCTTCTTGTGAATAAGCACATAGGCCAGGCACCCAAAAACACGAAGATAGGACAGGTCAGGCTTGCGGCCATCTCCCTTCCAAGCAGTGTAGGGAATGCCACCATCTAGGGCAGCAGTGGGCATGCGATTGCACATGTCCACAAATGTCGAGACGGCCTGGCCCCAGAACGAAGGAGGGAGCTTGGCCTGTGCTAGGAGGGCAGTGGCACCCTCAGATGTCGTCCTGTTGGCTCGCTCTGCAACACCATTCTGGTGGGGCTCATCTGGCTCAGTGTGCTGCCTGTGGATGCCATGTTTAGCACAGAAGTCAATGTACTTCTTGCCCATGTACTCCCCGCCCTTGTCATCACGTGTGGCCTTGATGCGCAGGCCCAGGCAGTTCTCAGCATATGCCTTGTATGCCTTGAAGGCTGCAAATGTGTCGCTCTTGCACTTGAGGTAAGCCATGGCCCAGAAACACGTTGCATCATCCACAAACACCATCCAGTACTGGTAGCCCTCGGGGGTGCACACTGGGAGCTGGCCCTTGAGGTCTGTGTGGACCAGGGCAAGGCGAACAAAGTGACGGGAGGCAAAGCGAGGGATGGGGTGGCGATTGAGCTTGCCAGCAAGGCAGGGTTCGCAAATTGCAGGTGGCTGCTGCTTGGAGCGAATGCGCAGGCCCTGGATGAGCTCCTTGCGAATTGCAGAGTGCAGGTCATCGAGGTTGACATGTGAACAGCGCTGATGCCAAAGGGTGAGGTCCTCGATGCAGGAGGACAATGCAGAGAGTGCAGAGTTGGACTGGGAGATGGTATGGCCTCGCAAGTAGCCCACATTGTGCTCGTTTACCTGAGCCTCAAAGCGAAGCTCTCCCTGGTGGTAGAACAGTGCAGATGATGCGCTCAGCTGGACAGTGTAGCCCTTCTCTCGGGTGAGGTGGAAAACAGACAGTAGATTGCTAGCAAGCGCAGGTACATGCAGGACATCATGCAACACAACAGCAGGTGGTAAGATCCCCTCCCTCTCTGCAGGTTGGAACACCACAGACCCCAATCCAGCAGAGTAGACTATGTGCAAGTTGGCGAGTCGAATGGGGATGGAGTGGGGTGAGTAGGAGCGAAACCAGTGGTGATGTGGGGTCATGTGTGCAGAAGCACCTGTGTCGGTGTTCCAGTTAGTAGCTGCAGGAGAGGACAGCCAGGACGAGCGATCTGAAGCAGAGAGGAGTGCTGAAGCACAACCAGCACTCACAAGGAGTGCACCCTGCGGGCAAGAGCCAGCATTGGGCCCAGAGGTCACAAAGACGTTGTCTGGGTGGTGCAGGGGATGGGGCAGGGGTAGGGGCGACGAAAGGGCGCAATCTGCACTCACAGTGGCTGCACCAGCAGACTGCTGGGGTGTGTCCTGGGTTGGGGGTGTGTTGGATGATGAGCTGGATGCCTCAGAGGCCTCCTGCTTGCGCTGCTGTTTGCCAGAGCGATACTGCATGCGCTGGGAGGCCCTCTCCTTCGCTTTGGTGCTGGCATCGCATTTGCTGAAGCACTGGTCTTCTGAGTGGTTGGGGCGACCACAGAATGTGCAGGAGACCTTGGAGGCGATGTTGGAGAGTGCAGGGGTCGATGAGGACATACCAGGCTGGTTTTTGAGCGCAATGAAGGTCTCCTGCAGCTTCTCCAGGGTGAGGGAGTCGTCCAGGAGCAGGGTGTGTCACAGAGCGTTGTACTCAGCAGGGAGTGCTTGAATGAGGGCCATGAGGATGAGCTCATCGTCAAGCTGGGTGAGGGAGAAGTTGGCAGGGTGAAGAGCCCTCATGTCTGACTTGAGCTGGACAGCCCAGGTGGACATGGAGGACAGGGATTCGTCCTCACTCTTGCAGAGGCTCAGGAGGGCATTGTAGGTGTTAAACCTCGTACCTGGTCGCTTCTGCATGTGCACAGACTCCAGCTTTGCCCACATAGCAACAGGATCATCCCTGATAGCCTCCAGGTGTGTCTGCTGCTCCCTCTCCACACAACTCCAAATCTCCCCAGCTGCTACATCCACCCTGTTGTCAAAATCTCGCAGATCTCGATGTTCTCCAGCATCCAGGGGTGGTGTGAACGAAGGCCTGGTCTCAGAACCCTTGACAATGCGAAGAGCACCTAGAATGCGAAGCCTGGCCTCCATGTCAAGCCTCCATTGCTGGAAGTTGCAATTGGAGAGCTTGGGGAAGGAGGCAGGGGCTGGCGACATGGGATATGGGCAGTGACGTGGCACGCAATGAGCTGGTGAAGCGATGAAGTGAGGGGATAAAAACTGCGAGCAGAAGAGTGAAATGATGGAGAGAGGGTCCCAGAGCAAAAAATGCGTCAAGCAGAGAGTGTGGAGGAAGAGTGGGAGCTAGGGGAGGCTCCAGAGTGATTGGACAGGCGAGTAAAGGTGTGCTGAGGCTGTCAGAGCGCAGGGCTCATAACCTATTGGCTGCAGTGGGCCTCAGATCACACACACAGTGGTCTAAGTCAAGCTCTGTGAAGTCTGTTCATTGTATGAAGAAGTATACTACTCACCTAAGTCAAGCTCTGTGAAGTCTAAGGACAACAGAGCTCGACTTCGGCATTGTGACAGCGTATCGAGCACGTGCTACATAGCACGCTTGATGCCCTACCTATTGGCACCATTATGGCGCTTAATGGACAAGAATTGCAGAAGTTACAGAGTGTTCTAGACTAGTGTCAGATCTACAGTAATTGGAGTCACTAATGATAACTATGGTGTATCTCTACGAGGACGCGTTGTATGGCGACGCGAGTTATACAGTAGGTAGGGTACAGTGTGATGTATCTATGGTACGATCGTGGACTTGGTACAGTTAAAACTGCGGGTGCTATAGCGCCAACTTCAACACTTTGATCCTACCACATTATATGAGCTGGATGGAGAAGATTTAGAGGAGAGTGCAATGTATGTATAATATATTAAGGCTAATTATAGGTTCAGGTTATATTGTGGATCAACCTGGCCTGACCTGCAAAAAATCCTATAGGTTTAAGATCTGTAGGTTTAGGTATCTACTGTATGAATCAGCTGTGGATCTGAATCAAGCTCTTGAAATTTTTTGACCTGTTGCAGGTCACCTAATATAACCTATTTATAGGCTTTGTCTCTAAAGCACTTCAGATTTATGTAGAAATACAGAATATATTTGATAAAGGTGGAAAAGCAACCAGGCAGGAAATTGAACCCAGGACCTTCTGGTTTGCACCCAGATGCTCTAACCACTGAGCTATCTGGTCTTGGTTCAATAGAAAACACTAGTTACTAGTGTAGCTTAGTGTAACTGTAGCCTCATGTCTGTATGGCATTCATGCTATGCACTAGACATTAAGAGGTCTTATGGCAGTTCAGGGACTAATTCCTGTCAGGATGAGTAAGCATGGTTACCACATCCTAACAATATTCAAGTTATAAGTGTAGTAAATACTTTATTTCTCTTACAAAGTGGTTGAAAAGACAGTTTTTTGATCTTACTTATACTAATAATGCTCCAAACTACGCTACTTTGTGTGTTTATGTATACTATTGAAATGTATAATTCTAAAACAACCAGTTGGAATACCTGATTTTGTGTTTCCTAGACTTCGGCTGCAAGCTTTAGGCAAATCAGTGTACATATTTATATAAAAAATATCTGCATCCATACCTGAGGGGAGCTATCCTTGGGCTCTTTGGCACATCCCTTCCTCTTGATATCTTTGGTATTGTGCTCCACATCATTAGCACTTGCGATGGTATTACTTCCAACATCCAGAGAACCCCTCAATTCTCCCTAATCCTCCATATCACTACTGGGCAGGGCCTCACTAACATATCCATGTGGGATAACATCCTCCTCACCGAAAATGGCAGTGTCCAACATCTATGGCTGGGGCCTGACAGCCATGGATAACATTTCTGCCTACATTTGTGTTACCTCACATAGAAGGCGTTTCACTAATGTGAGCAGGTCATCTTGGGCCTCCTTCAGTGCCTCACAGGTGACATTTTACTTGCCCAGGATCTCCTCCAAGCTACTGATGATCTCTGGCAGATAGATGTCGACATCAGTAGTGTAAAGCTCGGTGG